>CM031236.1:683770589-683847128 GCA_018340775.1 Taxus wallichiana var. yunnanensis | reverse complement strand
ATATCAATATCATTGAACATAAATTATATCTCTATAAGAATTTAATGTAAAAATTAGAGACAACAGATAATATTTATTAACGGAATGATAAATCACGAGATGAATAGAAATAGATAATATTGTCAACTATTGTCACTATGGATAGTATGTCTCGAATTTTTAAATATCATATTTTATTTCAGCACATCTTCTCTTTTTTAATATTATGTTTTGATACTAGTCAAACTACCTGCATAATTTAAAAAAATAAGTTTGATTGGACAATGCAAAATACCTCTAATTTTAAATCTTATTCAACATTTCCCTGTTCACACATGACCAAGGCATCCCTTTCACATCATTTCTAAAAAATTATTTAAATATTACCATCGTATATTACCATTCTCTCCTAACCAGCAGCTAATGTCCACCCAATGCTATTTACTGCCACTCCATAAACTAGATTTGGTAATGTTGTTTGCACTTGACACCATTCATTTGTTTCGTACCTCAACTCCCACATACACCAAATGGTGTCGATAACACTATTTTTCCATCGGCCCAAAGAAATGAATTTTCTGTAGAAATTTTTGCGAAAACTATATTTGTACTTGCTTCGATATTTTCATTACGTTGGACAAGGCATTTACTTAAATCCAATCCAGTAATATAGACCTAAAACACTACAAAGGAATGAAGTAATGACACTACTACATAATGTGAATCTGGCTTAAGTTTTGTACCTAACTAGTTGGAAATGTATATCTATCTATTGAACTTGACACAACATGAAAGAAGGCATCCGAGTACCTTTTGGTGTCATTTTCGAACAAAGCTGCTTATTGTACATTGTATGTGCTTCTCTTCATGTTTCCTAATAGGAGCACATAAAGCAACATGTTATTTTCAGAGACAGTTATGTTTAAGGGATATGTAGGCATATGCTTAGTTATGTTTGGACTATACAAAATTTTCCTCGGTGTTTTAGACAAACCACATTCTTGCCTATTACAATCCGCTCATCTTTACATCTTCGATTATTACAATCTACAACTACAATTTAAAAGGCAGTGAACCGCTTTGCATGGCTCTTGTTAATATAATGTTTTGCTCTCATTTTTAATATAATGTTTTGCTCTCATTTTTAATACAAGGAAACAAAAACTTGAATAAATATTTATACTACTTTTTGAATTAGTATATAACAAAATATAATCTTGTTTATTAATAATATATATTTTATATTATATTAATAATATATATTTTGCATTATATATATTATAATATATATTTCTCAATGTACATAATTTAAATAAAATATTATATAACAAGAAATAAAATAATATATAACATTATTTTATATAAGATATTATTTCATTAATAATATTAAATAATAATATTTTACAGTGATTTATAATGTGTAAACTATGTAATATAATAAAAAAGTTTATATATTAATTATTTTAGGTTTGCATAAACCAAATACAATATGATATGATCTGTATAAAAATTGAATCAAACTTCTTCTAAATCAAATAGTAGGCATCAGTGCATGTGCAATCGAGGAGGCACTACCCTTCCCCTTTCTTTACAACACGAAGGTTTATTTTTTCCCTATTATAATTCGTTGAATGAGAACTCACCTTGCATTTGTGTGTTCTAGCTTCCCAAAAAAAACACAAGGCATTTCACCACCCTTGCACTTCCCCTCCCTCAAACCCCTTCTTCTTTGCACCTCTTTATCTTAACAAAATTAGTCCCTCCAAATCAAACTCCATGATGCATGGCAGACTACACCGTTAAGATTGTTAATGGGGGGAATCTTGATTGTTACCTTGATATCTAGATGAAAACCCTAATTTCACATGTGCATGTAATCTCTACCATAGGATGCCAATTCCACTCCACATCTCTCTGTCTCTAAAATATCCCATGAAATATACATGTAAATTAACCTTAAATTTACGTGTGTTTTATCTACTCCGAGAAACATAAAGCCTTTCCTTGCTCTCACACTCCTCCCTCAAACCCCTTCTTCTTTGCCCATCTTTTTCTCTCACAATTTCTCTCTCACCGGTTCGAGTTCTTATATGTATCCCCTTTGGCATTTCCTTTGTATTTCCAACGTTGCGTAATTATGCTAAAGTTGTATTCTAAGTTATAATAGACCCAAGCTTGCCGATTTTGACGACTCTTTCAACGCCTATATCATTTTCATACTATTATTTTATTTTCGTTGTCTATTTCATATTTCCATATTTGCCCTTCTTTATTGCACCTACAATACATGAAAAGTTAGATAAATTCATACCTATTTACTAGCGTTACTTTATAAACACGTTTTGTGTGTGTGTGTGTGTTTAAGTCACTACAAATGCACTCTGGTGAAAATCGTAGCGTGTTTGTATTTCTGTATAATCCTTCGATGCCAAGTACGCATCAAAGCATCCTTTCATCCAATTCATCCTTGCTTCTATCATATGGTGACCCACGCTTTAAGTTTCGCAGGTATTTCAAGATTCAAGGATGATTGCCATTCACTTCATTACCTACAGATCTAGCAATATTTTCTCCATGCAGCTCGTGTTCTGCAGGCATCAAATATTGATGTAAGAGTGTCACAAAGTTACCCCAAATATTTTGTCAACTTGTAATAGCCACTAGAATGATAAGTCTAAACCATGACACATATCGGTCACCCAAAATCTACCAAAACAACACCACATTCGATAAAATCCTTCCTAAGTAGTGTTTACAAAATAAAATTTCAATAAAATGCCAGTGACGAGATCTAGAGATCTTCAAAAAAAAATGGTGTACATCTTCATCTTCGAGGTGACATAATTAAGCCCCTTCAAGACCCTTTGACCGAGCATCGAGACGCCATTATCTTGCTTTTGTGTTCCTCGATGTTCTAGCGTCAGTAGTCACCAAACAACAACATTCCAAACCAAAATAACAAGAAGTCTTTTTTTCTTCCACTATGCTTGCCAATGGCAAGGAAAAAAAAAGGAAAATGCCAAAGTTGTCTTCTACCCGACACACTTAGAATGCCTTGCTCTCGATAATGTAGTAACACTCCAAAAAGAGACAGATCAAACAAAACTTCTTATTTGTCACGGTTTCAAAACCGCCAAAATCTTCCCATTGTCCCTAACTAATGACATTTTGCGACGTTTCTTCCTTTGAAAGGTTTGTTTTCTTGCAGGTTTAGTTCCGATGCTAGGTTTCTCCACCCCATGTCAAATGAAGACCGAGCAATGTCGAAATTGCTTCAAACAGAATAAACAAATATCCAAATGCGCCACGTTTGAAGCAACAAAATGAAAAAATCAAACACCAAACCCAAGTCCGTGGGACATCTTTATAAACAACAAACCCGCCCAACTCAGGTCTTCACACCAACCAAGATGGTCGCTATCAAATCATCCAACAAACAATAGATTGACTAGGCGCCGTAGAGAAAAATTAAAAAACAACAAGCTCCACACACGTTCCACAAATCCTCCAAATGTTGAGGCTCGATAGCAATGAAGGGAGGAGGAGTAGATTCAATTTATTGATTTATTCATGGCGAAAGATCAAATATATATAAGACAAAAGCGTTTAGAAGAATCTGTCAAACAGTTAGAGGGACGGTAGTCAACTAGGTCGGTTTACAAAATCATTGTATTAATTTATTAGCAATCAGATGTGTTTAATGCAATGTGAATGCCGAATGGTATGTGTTATTTGATTTAGAGGGATAGTTATTACTTTTATCGTTGATGTTGATAAGGGTGTGATTGATTTTGTAACATTTAAAGGTTTTATCTCTACATTTCAAATTTGTTACAAATTTGTACATATTAATTGGAATCCAATATTTTGAATTGAGTTTCTAATAAGCTTCAGTTCTAAGAAAAATAGAAAGCTATTGGTGTGCAATCATTATGTTGATGCAAATTGTCCCTAAAATTATAGAGCAGTAATATATTTCACTAAGAGGCATATCTAAGAAAGTGGCAATGACTAGCTAATGCCATATGGGTGCTTGAAATTTAGATTAGAACGATAGGGTAATGTGCAATCATTGGCCGCCCATCAATGCAACTCTATTTAATTAGGGGCGTCTTACCTAGGCAACCTAGGCAATTGCCTAGGGTGCACAAAGGAGGGCGCCACATTTTCTAAAAAAATTCCAGGTCGGCTAGGCAGTCGGCTAAGGTTTGTTTAAAATTTTACAAAAAACAATTGATATTAAAGTAAACGCCCAGTGCCCACTACAGACTACAGCTTCAAATTTGTGATCGCTCAGCGCTGTTTACAAATTACAGACAGAGATTGTCAGAGACAGTGAGCTGTGAGACTTAGTTTCAAATTCATTTTTTTGTTCTCCGAATCTCCTGCGGCTGCAGCCTTGATATACACCACTCTGTTGCACGCAGCACACCCTCTTCACCTCCTTCTTCATTCCAATGTGAGTAATGTTTTCCATGGCCATGCCCATGACCTGAATCATCATGAACACGGTCCGCCCCCATTGACCAGACAAAACTATGCGCGTTCATCACCACAAATATCTTATATTCGACCTCTTAGGTGTGGCAACCCACACGATGCGGTGGTATTTCCGACGTGGATGCCATTCCTCCGCTCTTTCTCTGCAACTGCTGCATGACGGGATTGCTCCAAGCTATCTTTTGATCCATTAATACACCAGCTTCGTCTTCTTCTTGCTCTTGCTCTTTCTAATTCGTTTTTGTACATGTATACAAATCTTGTATTAAGGTCAGAGTTTCTGGACTCTGTGTTGTATTTTGTATTTTCTGCAATAGTCACTGGTTACAAGTAATCAGATCGGCGTGTATACTTCCCCTGTGTTTATATTGTGTTACTCTCTAAGAAAATGGATTACTTTTGCATACTTGCTCTGCAATATTGTATGGTAGGATGGTGACAAATTCTTCCTATATAATTTGTTGCTATGAACTAATTAATTAGTATAGATACCTTTAAATATATTTATATTTAAAAATATAAATAAATATCAATTTTAACTGAATCAATTTAATTAAATATGTGGGTTCTAGTAATTCTAGACTCTATCCCATTAAATTGAGCAGTCTAATTTCTGGGATCAACTGAGTACAATTTGTTTTATTAAGGGTTACAGTGAATCAAAATGCAATCAGATATTTATAAGCAGTTAATTCCAGACATCAGCCTTCTCAATTTAATTTATTGACTGAAAACATCAAAACTCTTATTTATAATATTGATTGGACGTCAAATATATATTATAGAATGTCTAATAGTGTCGAAAATAACTTATTTTTTTACCTGAAAAAGATCTCAGTGAGCCTGAAATTCCCTCTTACCTGAAATATATAACTTATCATTATGGTACTAGTCGATGCTCTAATAATCAGATTGAAAGTAGTTCAATGGTGGTGTTGGCCATTATTTTATGCTTTGTCACTCCTCAATTTCTTGATGGGCAAACATTTAATTGCAAAGCAAAAGGATAAATTGTCGTTTCCGGTAAGCACGACCAACATGTTTCTTGAGAAATTGGTTCCGAGTCTATGACAAAAGGGTGCATAGGGTTGAAGAAACTCCAGGACAGACCATCACGGCCAGAAAGTAAAATTCACATCATTTTCCAAAGAGGAAACCATTACATCTCTAATTCTTCCATTATTTCAGAAAAAAACCTTTTTCCCTTACAACGAATTGCCTAAGTGGTGGATACTACAATTTTATGGCTTGCTATTATATTGACAAGATTTTTTCCCCAATAATCAGCGTTCAATCTTTCTTAAACAGAAAACAACTCTTACAAGTAGGTGGATCGTTGGTCCCGGGTGGGAGGGGGCGCACACGCTCCGAGTACTGCCTAGGGTGCTCGAAAACCTTAATTCGGCCCTGTATTTAATGAACCATAATCCACATCTAAAAACTGATTTTTTTGAGCGTTGCTTGATGCAGAAAAGAAATCTATGTGCAATGAGACCGCATATTGACATATTAAAACTAAATCACCGTCCACTGTCTGGATGAACAAGAGGAAGCTGTGTGTCTATGTGTCCAGAAGTAAAAATCTGACCACATAACTGCACCAAGAACGACAAGATCAGTCCCGTCAATCCCAACCTCATATGTTGGTGATTGTGAAGCGATAGAATTTAAACATGCAATTCCCTAATTTTACCATGTTGCTAATTTTACCATGCAACAAGCAACTGCCAATCAAAATAGCTAAAAAAGTTTTAAAAAGCTAAAAATAGTTTTAAAAAGTGAAAACACAGTGCAATGTGAACGTCAAATGGTATAAGTTATTTGAGGAAGCTTATATAATGTGGGTATAGAACTACATTGTGTTTTAATAATGTGGTTCATACTTTCATATACTGGAATCCAATGAAAGATTTTTCTCCATTATAAAATGCAATTGTGTCCCAAAATTGACACTTAGCATTGCTCGGCTGAAATCTGCATAGCTTAGCACAATGTCTGCAACTTAAAAGAAATCTTTGTCTACATGAAACTTCTTTAAAAACACATGGATTTGACTGTGTTTAGCGCTTATGGGTGTTTATTTGTTGATCAGTGTGAGTTTTTGGAGGTATCCACAACCGTCTACCATAAAAATAAGGGGCAATACCTTGGCATCTTGTTGTTCAACAATTTCCTCATAAGCCATTACACCACAACCCAAAATATTAGGGTAACAATGACCTCAAGAAATACCTATGGGAAAAACTTCCTTGTTTGCTTGTGGGCCATGGTTTTTAGAGCTCCACCAACACAATCTGCATCAATTGATGCACGTGCCATGGAGATCGCCATTGATATAGTAAGGATTTAACACTCACTGCCCAAGGGGTAGAGTAAAAGAACAAGTCAATTCAATAAGAGAACAATAAATCTTTATTTCCTGTATGGATCGATGATCCATCGACGGTGTGCCAGATAAATGTATTGGTGAGAAAACACAAAATCATACTAAAGCCACTCTAAACTTATATTTTAAAACCATGTCTTTAAAAGTCTCTCATTATTAAACATTAAGACATAGTTCTTGGAGAACATGGATGTGGGTTTGGTGTTGGTTAAAAATTGTCCTTTGAAATAACAACATTTTGTTCATATATCTAAGTACAACATTTTAGCAGGAATCAAATCTATTTAAGCTAAACCCACAGTGGACCTTGTAATGTGGTTGGCCATGAGTTTGAACTCCTTTAACGCTTAATGTAGTTTCTAATATGGATTCGAGAAATAATATTTTAATTTGTACATTTTCTTCCAGCTTTCTGTGTTGGTTGCTAAAAGCCAACGAGACATAAGAAAAAGATTCATCTACATGATGAGAGAGCAACTGTAGATGAAAGGGAATTATGGCCTCTCAGAGTGTCCAACGTCCTTGGAAGCCCTATCACACCTTGTGCATTTCCATCACACAACTCCATCGCCAAGTGGAGGGCATCCATGCAATCACCTACATCCTGGAGAGCCTGAATTCGTTCCTTTCAGGGTAAGAGGCGAGATCTGAAAAGTTGAGAAGGTCCCAATAAATATAAAGCTGCTCCTCTGACCGTAATAGAAATCTGATAAGACTTCTCAGGATTTCCAAATGAATTGACGAAGTAGGTGTGATATATAACAACAAAATCTAGACCACCATCCTCAATGGGTAGCCTAGATCGGTCCAGTTCCATTCCTTCTTTTGTAAACAAACACAATTGGTCTTTTGAAGTGAGAATAACTAATATCTAGAAGAAATTTCAGAAAAAGAGTAAACAACTATACAGGTGCAACATCCAACTCACAAGAACCAAGTACTAAAAAAATAGACTGCATATACCAACTGCAAAAAGTGCAAACACAAAAACATTCACTGTAGAATTCGATAGTTGTTTGAAGCTTCCTCTTTTTGTAAGATGATTAATGCCCTGTATAAAAAAAGAAACCATATAGCTTACTTACTCATCCAACCACACTTTTCTTCTCCCTTTTCAATTCCTCCTTTGCTTTCTCATATTGGATTTGCAATTTTTTGTTGAAGATATATTCAACCTTTATCACCTGATTTAGTTGCAACATCAGTGGGAAATTAAAAAACCGATGGAAAGATAAAAACTGTAGCAGATGACAAATTGAAATTATCTATCAATTCACCTTGTAAACATTTCTGGACATCCTAAAACCAAAATGATTACTCCATACAAACACATGCCTATAATGCAAACTACTGCACCCAAAGCTCCATCGAATCAAATGCCTGGCAATGTGAAGTTGAGATCACCAAAAGACTCTATAAGCAACAATTTTCAATCTCTAGATTCTATATTTACATGATTATAATAGTGCGCAATGAACAGTAATATAAGTTACCAATTTCGTTGAAAAATTTTGTCATACATTTTATTGAGAAAAAACCAATTATAATTGCAAGACATGTAAACTTATCAACGCATGAGAAAACCACTAACTCTATAACGTGAAGCCAAAAAAGTTTCTTGAATGGGTCATGAATGGCTCAATTTTTTTCTTGAATGGCTCAAGAGACCTTACATACCATACAAGCACGTCATGTTCGACGAAATGAAGTTTGCAACAGCAATAGTTGTATTTTCTTTTCATTGATTACACCCCCTACGCAAGTGCCTTCAAGAGAAAAACATTGGAGTGCTTTCAGTATATGAAGTCCAACCCATTGCAATCTGAAATAACACATATAATAATCAGCAAAATCTGGACACAAATGTTACCAGAAAAATGAACTCAAAACTTCAATTGTATGCAGTATATTATTGTCATGATGTACAGGAATTTAATATTTCAGCATGAATTAAATATTTCATGCATGTGCATTTTCTTACATTCCATTCTACACGATACTTCAATGTTAGATAAAATCATTTTGAAGTATATAAAAAGTAATCCTAGCTATTCAAATTCTCTCTCAAATTCAAAATTCAATTTTATTTAATGCCCTACCATAGATAAATATTAAACAATTCCTTCAAAATTCAAAGATCAAAACATATTCATACAACATATTCATACCCTACTAATGCACAAAGTTGAATTCTACTAACATTAAGACACCTTTAAATATTTATAGCAAACATGGTTATCCAAATTTTAATATTTCAGCATGTGCATTTTCTTACATTCCACTCTACATGATACTTCAATCTTATATAAATCATTTTGAAGTATATAAATAGTAATTCTAGCTATGTCGAATTCTCTCTCAAATTCAAAATTGAATTTTATTTAATGCCCTACCATAGATGAATATTTTTTGTTTCGAAGATATTGGACATAGACACCTCTATAAGTTGTCCAAATATCCAACCCAAATGTCGTGATAATAGTCTATGTGACTTCAAGAATTAAAAGTATAATCAAGAGAGTGAAGAAGAAAATGAAAAAAAGGAGGATAACCTAATGGCTTGACCCTAATACATAAGCATACTACTGTTTTGCATTAGAAAGTTTATTCTCTTGCTTTGAATATTGAACATATGGACACAATTGCCTACTCAAGTGCAAGGAAATTAGGGTTATACCCAAGGAAGAAAAAGATAAAAATATGAGATGTTGAATGTACAAGCATATTGTTGAAGAAGCAAATGTAGATAACTACCCATCACAAAATTCTAATGAAAATGTTCTTCCTTTATCCGAGGACAATTTTAGAAAAATAAGAAGGGACAGTGCACTTGCCAGGATAGTATTCATGTGCAATAGAAGAACTTGGTCACTTTACTTTCAACATAGATTGTTTTTCCTGCCACCCACACAATCCAAAATTGGTACAGAGGATTGTCCTTGGGCTGACATTTAGCATTAGTTTAGTTTATAATACATTGTTGTTATGTATTTGTTGGTGGACAGTTATAACTGTCACCTTCCTCTCCTTCTTCCACAACCTTTATATTTGGCTCTGCTCTTTTGTTTGGGAGATTGAATAAATCATTCTTTGTCTTCTACTATCATTGGTATCAAAGCTCGACTAGTTGTTCATGACTTTTGTGCATGGTGGAGGGTGAGAAAAGGTCCTGTGTGTGGCTGTACGTGGAGGAGGTGAGCCATTTGGAAAGGTGCACTTTATGGTGAGTGTGAGGAGAAGCTACCATGGAAGGAGCCAAGCCTACGCAAGGAGACAAGTCGTCACCCCATGAAGCTGCATGTTTGCCAAAGAAGAATCCATGAGGAGGAGTTGCGCATGTGCACAAGGTCTCCTTGCTCAATGAATTGTTGAATACCGAAACTTATTATTTGATGAATTGGTGCATCAAGGATTGTTCGACTATTTTTAGTTCGACGTGTGTTGTCAAGCACGCGCACCGAATCCATGAAGAATTGGAGCGTGGCTATGATGCAGATGATGAACGTGAAGTAGAATGCCCACATCTCACTGCACGAGCTTATAGAGCCCATCTTCGTGATAGGTTCCTTCAGTAAGCATTTGTAACCATTTTTGAACAATCAATAAATAAAATACAATTTTGAGTTTTTGGAAATGTCTGCACCTCGCATTTTGTTGTCGGATGCCCAGTTGCTAAAAGGGCCAAATTTCACCGCATGGAAAACCAAGATGTGGATGATTCTTCAGTTTGAAGATCTTTGGGGGATCATTTCTGGCATGACGCCCCTCCCATGATGCTGATCTATTGGCTAAGTATGAAAAGGCCGATGCAAAAGCATTAATGCTTATCACTCTGAGCCTTTTTGATGAGGTTCAACCTCACATTCGGGAAGCAACCACTTCCTCTATGGCATGGGCCATGTTGTGTACCATCTATGAAGCCAAGAATCTGATGATGATGTTGCATCTTTAGACAAAGCTTCACACATGATGAGTATGCATGATGGTGAATCAGTTGAAGCCTTCTTGTGGTGTGTGGCCGAGTTTACGCGAAACTTTCTCTCTCGGTGAATGGTGGATGACAAGTTGCTAGTCCCGCTCACCTTGTGAGCTCTTCCTTCCTGGTTTCAGACACTGATCACCACGTTGACCATCACTCAACAGGAGGTGAGTTTTCCAAACTGGTGAATTATCTCCAAAGCAGAAGAAGCCATTCAGAATGTTCAAGAAGCCTTCGAAGACAAGGCTCTCATCACGAGGCAAAAGCATAAAGCAATAAGCCTCGAAAGGGCAAGTCAAACCCCTTAATAAATCGAAGCAACATCCACAACAACAACCTTCTCAAAGGGCCACCACACATGGCCACCCTAGAAGTAGCAAGAACAACAAGGTGGATCGATGGTGCCACATTTTCTCCATGAATACGCACACGACTGTGAACTATTATTACAATGGTCGCAAGCATGGAAACTCTGGTGAAGAGAGCACTTCTGGCCAAGGATATTCCAAGAAATCCCAATGGCGTGCTCGTAATCAGAGGTAGAAGGGTCATATTGCTGCTCAACAGATGCCTCCTCCGATGAAGAGGTTCCACACAACTCATCCAGACATTGTCCTAGTCTCGCAGACTTTGCAGCCATCAGAAAGTGTCTGGTTGATTGATTCGGGTGCCAACAAACACATGACTGGCAATAAGAAGTTGTTCCATACCCTGAGTGACCGCCCACTAGAGATCGGATCACCATCGCAGATAATCAGGAGTATATTGGTGGGGATTGGTGATGTCATCATTCCTCTTGGGACATGAAGATGTACACTCACGAAGGTGCTATATGTTCCAGGTTTGACCTCAAATCTCTTGTCTGTGAGTCAACTTCTTAATCATCGAATGCGGGTTGAATTCTTTGTTGAGAAAGGGGTCAAGTCCTGCATCATTTCCCAGGGAGACTTAGTTATTGCTCGAGCATTTATGAAGGGCCATCTATTTGCACTGGATGCGGTCACTTCATCTAACATTGCTCTCTCTGCTTCAATGGTGGAGTCCACTGCACTATGGCACTTTGATATGGTCATCTTTCTCGGGGCTCTGCATCAGCTCAGTGCCAAGGAAATGGTAAGAGGGCTTCCTCCACTCTCCCATTCCTTACCTATTTTCTCGGGATGTCTTGGGAAAAAAACACAGAGGTCCATTCAAACAGAGCTCTTATCATTCTATGGAGCATCTTCAGGTTGTACACACCGATCTATGTGGACCCCTGCCAGCTAGCTTCCAAGGTTTTGAATACTTCCAGCTCATCATTGATGATTACTCATGGAAAATGTGGGTATATTTTCTCCGGAAGAAGAGTGAGGCATTTGCCAATTTCCAAACCTTTTACCAAAGAAGCCACCAGGAAGTCTGGGAAGCCTCTCCTTCTCCTCCACTCAGATCGAGGGGGAATTTGTATCAAAGAAGTTCTTAGCATACCTGAAGCAAAGCATGGCATTCAACAACATCTGATTGCACCCTACACGCCCCAACAGAATGGGATTTTCGAGTGACACAACAGACTATCATGGAGATGGCTCATTGTATGCTCTCCACCGCCAAGTTGGAGGATCAGTTTTGGGTAGAAAGTAGTCCAGACAACAGTGTATCTACTCAACCGGCACCCACGAAGATCTTGCAGAACAAGACACCGGAAGAGGTATGGACTGGTCGTAAACCTTCTATCTATCATTTGAGAGTTTTTGGTTGTACTGCATATATGCATGTTCCAGATGAGAAAAGGAAGAAGATCGATCCAAAGACACTGCCATGTCTTTTCTTGGGGTATAGTACTACCTCAAAGGCATATCGTCTCATGGATCCTGAGATGAAGAAAATCTACGAGAGTCGAGATGTGGTGTGTGATGAGTCATCCTTTGACTCCCTACCACACAATGGAGATCCAGTATCGACCTCATCACATAGATTGCTCACACATCCAGATGATGGGCAAGATGATTCTTCTCAGAGAGAAGAAGAGCTGAGTGGAGACTTATTCGTTGATCTAGGCACACTGGAAAACACATCTTCACATCAGCAATAGCAACAACACCAACGTCTGAAATGGGTCCAGAATACTATTGGGGATGCACACCTGAACTCACTTCCAAGTACTTCTATGGGAGTCAGAACACGAAGTCAAGCCAGACATGAGGTAAATTTTGCACTCATGAGTTCAGTTGTTGATAGCACCGAACCTGACACTGTTCATGAGGCATTAGACCAACCACAAGTGGAAACAAGCTATGGATGTTGAATATGATTCCCTACTTCAGAATCAGATGTGGGAACTTGTCGATCTGCTCTCAGGTAAGAAATCCATTGGCTGCAAATGGATTTTCAAAACAAAATATAAGGCAGATGGTTCAATCGACAAACACAAAGCATGACTTGTTGCAAAGGGTTATGCTCAACAAGAAGGAATTGACTATGATGAGACCTTTGCACCCACTGTGAAGATCAAAACCATCAGAGTTGTCTATGCACTGGCAAGCACAAAATGGATGGAAACTTCAGCAGATGGATGTCAAGAGTGCTTTTTTGAATGGTGATCTCAAAGAAGAAGTATACATGGCCCAACCTGAAGGGTTTGTAGATGAGCATCAACCACACAAGGTATGTCATCTGATAAAGTCACTTTATGGACTCAAACAAGCACCTAGGGCATGGTATATAAAAATTGATGATCACCTATTATAAAGCATGGATTCACTCGTAGCCCCTCAGATACAAATTTGTATATCAAGAAGGTAGGAACAAAGATTGTTATTCTGGTTTTGTACGTAGATGATCTTGTGATCACAGGAAGTTTTGACAATCTTGTGGATGATGTAAAGAATGATCTGAAGAAATCCTTCGACATGACCGATTTGGGGCTACTTCACTACTATCTTGGCTTAGAGATATGGTAGAAGAAGAATCATATCTTCATCTCCCTAGATGAAATATGCCAAGACACTCCTGGAGAAGTATGGAATGTCAGATTGTAAACCAATGTCCACACCTATGGAAAAAGGTTTGCAATTATCTAGATTCCAGGATTCACCATAGGTAGATGGCACTCACTACAGGAAGCTTGTGGGGAGTCTCATTTACTTGACTTATACCAGGCCAGATCTTTGCTTTGCAGTGAGCTATCTCGCCAGATTTATGCAGGAGCCGAAGAAATGTCATTGGATAGCAGCAAAGCATGTGTTGAGATATGTCCGAGGTACAGTTGACTTTGGTCTGGAGTATCAGAAGAACACTCAGTTCTTCTTACAGGGATATACAGACTCGGACTATGCAGGATCCGTTGATGACAGGAAATCCACTTCAGGGTATGTTTTTCATCTCAGATCTAGACCTATCTCATGGATTAGCAAGAAGCAAAATTGTTGTTTCTCTCTCATCCACTGAGGCTGAATACCACGCCGCATGAGGAGTTGTGTGTGAAGTGATTTGGTTACGTCACATTCTTGCAGATATAGGGATTCTTGAAGAGAAACCTCCCATCATTCACTGCGACAATCAAGGTGTGTTGAAGCTTGTGAAGAATCCTTGTTTTTCATGAACGAACAAAGCATATTGAGGTCGAATGTCACTACATTCGTGAACAGGTCTTGAACCACCAAATTCAGCTCCAGTACTACCCTACTGATTTTCAAGTTGCAGATATTCTCACCAAGCCTCTCAGCAAAGTGAAGTTTGATTTTTTTAGGGGTACATTTGTAAGAGCAATAGGTGTAAAAGACTCCAAGCCAAGGTAATGATACCCAAAATGGAGAGCTATATCAGGGAAACAAACCTAGCCACAGGTTAAAACGATGCTTAGAATTTCAATATAACGTTGATCTGTAATGAGAAGATAATGGGGCTCAACTGATTTAAGCAAGGACCTAAATAATTAAATGTCATAGGTGCAAGGGTTTACCTCCAGTAGCTAGCTCATAGGTCGAGCCCACAAAATTTGTCCGAGATCCAAAGAAAACCAACCGTGCTCAGAGATACGGTGTCAAAATACAGAGGCACAATGTCAGAACCCTTCACCATCAAATGCATATGAATAGAACCCAAGATCGAAGGGGAATAGAGCTCGAGCATGAGCAATAATAACATCCGTGAATATTGAAAAACCAGAAAAGTTTTTTGACAAAGTTTGTAGATTCACCGCTTACCTCATTCGTTTGAAAAATGAAAAAGCGATTCTGCTAAAAATAGTCGAAAAAGAACAAACGTCAAACAATCGTCAAATTTAATATAGTCCGCGAAACTTCTGAAATGCCTTTCCCATAGGGGAATTCCTTGATTGTAATTATTTAAGCTAACATCTTAATCTAGAAAACCATTCAAAAAAGGATGATTTCACAACCATATAATAAAAATACGACTCATTTTGGAATGCGATGGCCAAAATAGTTCTAGCATGGTTTAATCATAATACTACAGTAAATGTTTCATTGTAATCTACTTTGGGGGTTGTGAAAATCCTTTGCCACAAATCTAGTCTTGTGATATTTTTCTTCTCCATCTGCATGAAATTTTGTCTCAAAGAATCACTTAACCCTAATTACTTCCTTTCCTTTCCGATAAAGGTAATCTAGATCACGTGTTTTATTTTCTCTATTGTTTTAATCTCTTCATTTATATCTTAAGCCTAGTTTTCATCTTATATTTTTTCTTAAAAGTACATAAGATCAATTATTTATGTAAACAAAGCTTTAAAAAATCAACAATATTGTGTTCACCTTCATTTTGATCATACCATTAGACTTGTTGTTTTGTGCCTTATTATAAAATTTGGACTTGAAGGTACTCTACAACTTGAATACTACGAGATGATGTAGCTTCTATTGTTTGGGGAGTTTGTTATTTATTTTATGGATTAATTTCTTAAATCCTTGAGGACCTCTCTCTCTAATTGATTGAGGTGTTTACATGAATGCACATGGAAAGAGGTATCAAAGAAGACATGCTTACATGAGTTTACTTATCACTATCATGTATTTTTGCAATAATCATTGTCTTCTTCACACTTCCATCTCATGCTTCATTTTTATCACATTTCCAACTATATGATTATACAATTTGAATGTTGTGGTGTCCTCACTATATCCTATAAAGATACATTTTCTTCCTTTTTATCCAATTTTTTTTAATTCATCCAAGAAATGTGCATATGCCAAACAAGAAATTAGTCTCACGTGTGAGCTACAATATGTTTTATTCTTGTCCATTCTTCTTGCACAAATTATGTTTCTTACACTCTTTGTTGGACATCTATTCATTACGCACACTATTATTGTTATAACTTATGCCCAATAACCATGTGGTAAATGGTTGAAAATTAACATACTCATGGATATGTCCATGATAGTCCTAGTATTCCTTTCTAGCACAATGTTTTGTTGAGGTGTGTACCGGAAGTGAATTTCTTATAAACATACTCGCCACATCTATCTTTCCTTAAAATCTTGATAAAATTCCAACTTTCCTTCTTGAATAGGGATTTAAATTGGTGAAAATAGATAAAAGATTCATATTTATGCTTTACAAAGTATACACATGTCTTCCTCCTCTAATCATTAATGAAATTTAAAAACTATGTGTACCTATCGGTTGAATGTTTTTGCATTTTTCCACATAAGTCTCAAAGTAAACAATATCTAAAGGTGTTAATACTCTAATAGATTTTCATACTAGGATTAATTTTCTATGTTGCTTTCCCATGATACACCTTCCACACACTATTCTAGGATTTTTAATTGATGGAAAACCTTTTACCATGATTTTTGTAACAAGTTCAAACCTACAAAATTTAGGTGCCCAAACCTTAAATACCTTAGCCATATTTCATCTTTAATCTCTAATAATCTCAACACAATGAGTTATTCATATGTTTTCTATAAAAAATTCTAAACTTGACTCATGAGTAGTCACCAGAGAGATCTCTTGAAGAGTAAAAAGATTTTGTAATAGCTATTTCTAGGGTGATCTCTCCGACTCATGATTGGGTTTACACGATATTTTTTGAAAATTTTGGAGCTTAAGACATTGCTAGGGTGACACATGACTTAGAGGATTATTGTTTTTTTTTTTTTAAAAACCTAGCTCTTGAAGAGATCTTTCTTGGGAAACATTGTTACATATATTCATTTGTGAATTTTTAAATCAATCTCAAAATAAGGAGGTTTCACTAAAGGGACATCAGTTTGGGGACTACTTTGTTGGCATTTGACTAAATGGTGGTCATGTGTACATGTTGTTGGAGAGACATGTTTAGAAGACCCTTGAACTTTATTTGGCCCTCGTTGTTTTATAAATGTCACTAGTGATAGATGTATTTCAATCTTGGGTGGGTTGCACCATAATACTAGGGTGCATTGTTGATGTCACATTGGAAAATGTTGTGGTGGATCTTTGAATGATATTGTTTCCTTACTGGAAATGGATTGAGATAAGACTTTTCATGTGTTATCCCATTGAAGAAAGCTCATTGGAGCTACCATGTAAAGAGTCTTCAATGCATATCATTGATTTGGGAGGTATCACTCAGTGAGAACTTCAAGTGGGATTTTTAATGTGAATTGAAACATTTAAAGATGGTTTGGAAGAGCAACGAGATCTTGCTAGTGAAAGATCTAGTGAGCGAATTTTGATTATAAGTTTATGCTACGAGAGATCTCACTATAGTGAGTACTTGGGTAGATTTTGGGTTTTTAATTTGACTTTGGGATTGAAAAGATACTACTATATGGGAGATATTTTGGCTTTTGAGGTGTATTTAGGATGAAACAATTATTTCTAATAGATCTTGTTGGAGTGAGTACTTGATTTGAGTTGAATATTACATAATTTTGGTGATTAGGAGTACTTGATGTTGTAGCAATTACTTGGGGGTTTGATAGGGTTAAATAGAAATCACTTGTACACATATGAGAATTTAATATACTCACTACCAGGAGTTCTTAAATTGAAGCTTCATGTATATCAGGTTTAATCCTCAATGGGAACATGTAGTTGTTGGTCATCTGCACTAAATGGCAATCAAATGGTTGCTTAGAAATTGGTCAAGATTAATACATTTAATATTTTCAAAGATACTTTGTACCCATTTAAAACTAACTTCTCATCACTCATTTGGTTGTGTTTTAAACCTAGAAAATAATAAACATAGATATAATCAATTTCTTCTCCCCATTTTTGCTAGAGTATTGACATTCCCTGCTTAATTACAGACACTTTGTTGTTATTTCCTAGTGAAACATGTCAGACATATAGCCTTATTTAGACTTGAAAACATTTTGTATTGCCATTCATATGGTTACTATAACTTGAATGTAAGAACCACACAACATTTTGGCTCTCTTGTGCTACATCGCAAGATAAAAACATAACACTTTGATCTTGATTTTGACCAATAAAGTTTACACCCTATATATTGGAATCACAATGCATTTTTGACATTCAATAATGTAATTTTCATATTTCTTAGTATAGACACTAAAATTTGGTAACATGTCCTCGCATAATGCCATGTTTGATTATGTTCCCTTCTAAGACAAATGCCCACTTTTAGAATCCAATCATTTCATCTCTCTAGCTCTCTTGTGACTTGTTTATCATTACACTCTACTCTTTCATCAATTTGAGAATATTTTATGATAAAAGCAATAAACAACCTCTATGCTTCATGTCCAAACTTCTTAATTTATATTTCTCCTTTTTATCAAAAATCGTAAATACAACTAGGTCAATATGTGGGGTTTCATCTATGTTGAATCATAGACTCATGACTCTCAATTTTACCAACTCTATTTTCAATTTGAGTATCTTCTTCAAGTCATTTCACCTTCCTAGGGTCAAAATTATTAGAATATTTCACCTATAGAGTGCTATATTATAAAAGAGTCAATGTCACTTTATAACTTACATGACACTCTTAAACGCTTTTATTACAAATATAATTCCAAAATTACTATAAGGGTTCCTAAATCTACCCAAATTAGGTGCACATAAATTAGAGAAATCCTTGCAAAAGGTTTGAAGCACTCAACCAAGTCAAAGAGTCTACAATTCTCCATTTCCATGCATGAAAAGGCAATATAGCCATGTCTTAACAAGAGCATAGTTCCTCCAAGTATTGTTCAAGGGTTTCAAAGAAGAAAGGGTTAGATCACATAGTTGTGGCACACTACTACACTACTACTACCATGATGGGTACATTCTACCACGGGGGCTCATTAGCCAGGCAATATTTTAGCATGTGAGTTCATATTGAGGTAACTAAAATTACTAAAAGTAAATTCAATATATCGGTAGACATGAGGGGGTGAAAGGGTTTAATTTATTAATATTTTGAATCAGGTATTGGGGGTAGGTTAGAGAGGCGGGCCAAAGGAAAGGGAGGTTTAATTTTAATATAAAACTAAAACATTTGAACCTTAGTTTTAAAACTAAATACCTTAAAATTACAATTTAAGGAGTGTGGTCATAAAATTAAATTATAATATCTTTTTGAATAAAGAAATCTCAATTAAGAGATTCTTAACCAAGAAATAATAAGATGGTAGAAAACTAGGATTGAGTATGCTTTTCAACACAAGTGATATTATTTCACCATCTTAATTATTTGAAGAACCATTTATAAATGAATAAACATTAACATTTATAAGGTAATTGTTAATAGGTCTTGAATGGATTCAAACCATATTTTGAGAGAAAATGCATTAAAAAATTGAGTGAGAAATATGATATATTTTCTATTTAATATATTAGGGTAGAAATAAAAAGGGGTAAATAAAATTGTCATGGAAAAATGGGTAAGTAAGGTACATGGAAAAAATAGGGGTATTTTCATTCTAATAATATAACGGGAGGGGGTATTATCAATTGAATAATTAGAGGTAAAAACTAGAATTAAGGGTATTATTTAATACCCTTCGAACGAACGTGCTATACCATACTTTTACTAAGTGAACCCCCGTGCATTCTACACTATACATTTATCATGTTATTTTGGTCTCAAGACACACGAGGGAACCACTAAGGGGATGGTTAATTTTTCACACTTGCATAAGCACTTAGGAGAATTATATGAGGCTTGATATTGCAATGAGGGCATGTAGTGCAACACTTGGATTGGTTCAAATAATGAGAGTCTGATCGCTAAGGGTATTCAATCCTCAACCAAACACACATATTTTCTCCTTTTGGTTTGATAATGCTATGATGAAAAGTTCTATAGGTTTCTAGGGTTTCTAATTTGTTGCAGGTGATTAAAAGTCATCCCAAAGTTGTGCGAGCAAGAGAAACATACATCGAAGGTCATTTCTAAGATAGTGAAGGACACATAATGTTAAAAGGTCCAAGACCATACAAATCTAGTTTGGACTGTATAGTAGTTGTATGATCCTGTCCTACTCAATTTCTAGTCCTAGGAGCAAGATCAAAGCATTTCTAGTGTATGATCTGCCTATTTCATCATCTTACACATCCATAACCTCTTTGTTCCAAATTATACAACTAAGTTTCTCTCTCCTTTCATGTATTTGAGCATTAACTTATTGTTTATCAATTGTTACATGTATGAATGCATTATTCTGATTGTGAATGATTAATGTTGGAAGTTAACTAGACCAAAAGAGTCCACCTGTCACAAACCCTTACATCCTTATTATTGTTGTGCATTCCCATAAAACTAGAATTTAGTTAGGGTGTAAACACTTACATTAGTGACATTGAACTTGTGATTTGTCATACCTTTGGCCTTGAAGTTGGTTTTGGTTGGAAATTTTATCGCTCTCATTGTTATTTAAGTTCAGTGAAGTACTTGTTCCACCTCTCAATGAACTTATTCTTTTGCCTCTTGAATGTGATTTGCATATACCTCTACCATGGCTAACTAAATCCTAAGTAAACACATTATATGTTGTTTCCTCAATGAACTATGAAATATGAGCATTTGTAAGATGGACACCGAAAGTGGATGCCATTATAGACTTGTGTCATAGTAAGAATTGGAGTAGGAGCTATATTACTAAAAAGTAAAGTTGACACTGGCATTGGAACTAACATTGGCATTGAAACTGGAGTGTTGTACCTAATAGCTTGATAATCAAGATGATAATAAAAGTAATGATGAACCTAGATGCTATGATACAAGAAGAGGGAAATGACATAGAAGAACAACAAAATATAAACTTGTATATTAACTTCCAATTAAAATAGAGTTTGAACTCTTTACAATATAATTCGGCAGAGCTTTGTTACACTCCTCATTCGATACAAAAAACTAAAGCAACAAGTATCTATAGAACTTAGAAGTGGGTGAGGCCGTTTGCCTTTCACATTGCTATATTAAATTTGCTCCTAGGTGCATTAAACAAAAGAATTTGAAAACTGGAAAATATCTGGAAAATATCTAGAGAGGAAGTGACCCGGTTTGCATTGGGATTTATTCTACTCATGGCACTGCAAGCTAGTTAATGCAGGTAGCTGGGGGTATATGTATTAGTATGTATATAAAAAGATTTCCCAATGAGTGCCTTCTCATCTCAAGGTTTATGACGGAAATGATCAAGAGTTAAAACAAGTATTAGTATCCAAGGATTAATGTATGAATTCAAATATTGAAAAGGGCAGCTTATTAATGCGTGGTCTGGTGATTGTAGGTTGTATAATGCTGGGACCGCTGGTAGATTCATCACTTGGTCGGAAACAAATGCTCTTCCTTTCTCGCTCATACTTTCTCTCACCAGATTTTTAACCGCCTTCTCCCCTAACATTTGGATCTACTCTCTTCTCAGAGCATTCTGTGGCTTAGGCAGAGCTCCAGTCTCAACTTGTTGCCTTGTATTCTACTGAAATTGTTGGACGAAAATGGAGAGGTCTTATCGGTTTTCTTGGTTTCTTCGCCTGCACTCTTGGTTTCCTCTCGCTTCCGACCCTCGCCTATCTCACCCGACTTCACTTTTCCTGGAGAAGCACATATATTTACTTATCTATACCACCTCTCGCCTATTCTCTTTTCCTGCTGCCTTTCGTTTGGGAGTCACCTAGATGGTTGCTACTACACCGAGGTAAGTCTAACGAGGCCCTAAAAGGTTTAAGAAAAATGGCAGAGATGAATGGGAGATTATTGCCTGAAAATGTGAGAATCGAGGACTGCACAGGAGAGGACCAGACGGATTTGGCGTTATCACTTTTGTGGAAAACGAAATGGGCTCGTACAAGGTTGGGTTTAACCATGGCAGTGGGATTCCGAACATGTCTGGTGTATTACGGAATGCCCTTTGGCTCTGGAAATCTGGATTTCAACTTGTATCTGAGCGTCACGTTTAACGCTCTCTCTGAACTTCCAGCCACCATTGTTTCTAATGTTCTAGTTGTGAATGCCCCGCGTAGAAAAGTAATTATTTTGTTAATAGTTATGAGCGGGATGTTATTTTTTGTGTGTGTTGTGTACTCCTTGGATCCATTCAATATTCCCAAGTCTACGAATTGGGAACAGATGGGGGCAGAATTAGGAGCGTTCTTGAGCGCGGTGACGACGTTCAATATGTTGGTGATATACTGCTTGGAATTGTTCCCGTCGAGCGTGCGCAACTCGGCGATGTCCATGTTAAGACAGGCGGTGAATGTTGGAGCCATCGTGAGCCCTGTAATTGTGGTGATCGGCCACAATGCTCCATATCTTTCCTTTGCCATATTTGGGATTGTAATAATTATGAGCAATTTGTTTGTCGTGGGCCTTCCCGAAACCAAGGATCGACCTTTCTATGACACTTTGGAAGGTCAGCAATGCCACGAAAAGGAGAACCAGACTCCTATGCTTCAATGATCTTCATAGAAGAGAGTGTGTGCGTGTTAAAAGCACTATAGGTTTAAAAACCTCGGAGGAAAGAGGGAGTAGACTGACCTAATTTTTGTTGGCAAGAAATAAACAATGTGTAGTTGGCAAGAAATAAACAATGTGATATACTATTTTAGCTTACAGTTTTTATAGTTTAGTTTATGGGATTTGTAGCATCTTATCTTCTTGCATGTTCAAAATATTTTAATTTTATTTTCTCATCTCATATTTTATATTAAGAGAAGTGTGTTGTTGATTATGGATTGTGGGAAATACGAACTATTTTTTCGTATGGTGAATTTTTTTTTTTTTTTTTTTGATATATTGTTCATTGATTCATGCGAGAGTTGTAGCTCTATTTCAACCTAATTTTTTTAACATTTTTTTATCGCTATTCAAAAGCTGCTTGTATTTGTCACTTCCTTAAATTGGTATTTGAGTAAGGTTGAAGTTGTCGGTGAAAGATTGTTGGTGGATGGAGATGGAGATTTGTGACAAAGATTAGTTTATTTTTTTGAAACAAAATTTTCAAGAAGAATTCTGAATGGGAGTATCAAGATGAATACTTTATTTGGTTTATAAGGTTTATGGGACTGGTGGATAATGGTTTCACGGAACCTACAAATAAAGCAACTTTAAATGCCCTCACACAAGCATAAAGGGATCTTCTCAAGGAGAATAGGAAAAAGGATTCCAAGTCTTTTTTTTTTTTATCAAGTAAGCAATGTAAGAGTCAATTTTCCTAATAGTTGCAACAAAAAAATCCAAGTAGGCATAAGACAATTTATAAAATTCATATCAAGGAATCAACAAAGTCAAACTACTAAGATTAAAAATGCTTGAAGATATTTTGAAAATATGCAAATGAAAAAATATGATTCTATAAAAATATTATTTACTCATGCACTAAACACGGTGAATCGAGATAAACATAAAAATTTGTAGAAAAGTTTCTTAGGAGTCTTCTTGTCAATTTTGATCCAATTGTTGTATTTGTCAAAATATTATAAGATTTATCACAAGTTTCAATTAATGAGCTTATGAGTTCTTCGCATGATCTTGTGAGAAAAGGTTGAATAGATCAACCAATTCTCCTATGGAAAATGCATTCAAAACTAACAATAGTAGAGACAAAAGAGGGGAAAGAACCACTTACAAAGGTGAAGAGGGTTTTTAGAGGAAGGACTAGAAACCATGATGGAGGAGGTAGATTGGGAGACTTTTATGAAGAGAAAACAACTTCAAAATTCTTTGCAAACAAAGGAGGTAGAGGTGGTACCAATAATCCTAATCACGACTCCTACGTACAAGGTCAAAAGTATGACGAATATGAAATTCAATGCTATTATCTTGTAAGAAATTTTGACATTATGTAAATGAATGTAGAAAGAAGTAGTTTGATATAAATAGGAAGAATGCAAATTTTCAAGAGAAATTCAACCTAAAAATAAAAGTAGTGATTCATAGTTCATTACCTATAATTTTGCACAAGAAAGTTTAAAAGAAGTGTGGTTTTTAGATAGTGGTTGCAGTAAACACATGAGTGGACATAAGGACATGATTACGAACATAGATGAATATGTGCACTTAGAAGTGAAATTGTGGGATGATAAAAAGGTAGTTGTAATGGGTAAAGGGAGCATAAACATTAAAATTAGGAAAGAAGATAATTTTTTTCCAAATGTGTATTATGTTTCTAATCTTAAACATAATCTAATGAGCATTGGACAACTAGCACAAAATGAATTTTAAGTTTATATGAAAAATGCTGCATGTGTGATTCTAGATAGAAATGGAAGGATGTTTGCAAAGCTCCAAATGGCACAAAACAAGATGTTTCCTTTAAGTTTGCAAAGTGAGTTATTTGTATCATTTAAATTTGTCATAGAAGACTAGTATTGGTTATGACATTTGAGGTTTCGCCATCTAAGTTTTAGTGGCCTAAATTTGTTGCATATAAAGAACATGGTGAATGTATTGCCTTTGATTGATCAACCAAAAAAATGTGTGAATGTTGTATTCTTGGAAAGCAACACAAGGATCCATTTCCTATCGAAAAGTCATATAGAGAAAGATTTCCACTAGAGATTGTGCATTCAGATCTATGTGGGCCTATGTAGACACCTTCAATGGGAAATGGTTTTACTTCATGAATTTTATAGACGATCTTATCCCAGGAGAACATGGGTATATTTTATGAAACAAAAATCCAAAGCCTTTGGAATTTTTCAATAGTTTAAATCTTTGGTTGAGAAGAAAAGAGGACACTACATAAAGGTACATAGAACATATAGACGTGGTGAATATGTCTCCAATGTTTTTCTTAATTTTTCAAAACAAATGGGATTAAGAAACAATTCACTACCCAGTATACACCCCAACAAAATAACATTATAGAAAGGAAGAACAAAACAATCACAAAGATAGAAGGAAACATGATAAAGGTTAAACATTTTGAACCATTCTCCCACAAAGAGTGTAAAATACTAGGTACCCTAAGAAGTATGTATTAATAAGAAAAAATATATTTCTCATTTAAGATTGTTTAGGTGCATTGCATATACACATGTTCATGATGAAAAGAGGAAGAAGTTAGATGAAAAATGAGAATGATGCATTTTTGTGGGATAAAGTGAGAAATCAAAAGATTACAAGTTGTACAATCTCATCACAAAGAATTTTGAAATCAAGTAGAGATGTTTAGTTTCTTGAAGATGAAGAATGGATTTGGAATGGAATTCTACAACAACTTGAGATGAAAGAGTTCAATGGAAGTTCCTCTACATCAAGTTCCCAATCAAGTAGAAAATAAGGTCCTACTCTATTGTCACCTACATCCAATATTTCTATTTCATACGGAAAAAATTCACCAAAAAAACCTCGATATTTCTCAAGTGATAGATTAATATCGGAGGAAACTCTAAAATAGAAAAGGACCCGAGGGAAATATATGAGGTAACTCAAGGTGGTTAGCATGATATTTTGATTTCATATTTTACATTATTTTCTGGTACAAATCATGTATGTTTTGAAGAGGCAATTAAGAATGAGAATTGGCAAAAATCCATGGATGATGAAATTGCAACAATAAAGAAAAAGAACACCTTGAAATTAGTGAATCATTTAGAAGGAAAATATGAAATTCTCAAATGGGTCTATAAGATAAAGTTCAATATTGATGGAAATATTGTGAATCATAAAACAAGGTTAGTTGTAAAGGTTTTTCACAACATAATGGGATTTATTATAATGAGACATTTTCTCAAGTATTTAGAAAGGACAATGAGATATATATTAGTAATAACAACTCAATATAAATGGAAGATCTATCAAATGGGTGTCAAATAGTATTTATAAATTGGATATTGGAGGAAGAAGTATCTATGCAACAACCAAAAGGTTATTAGAGTATTGGTCATGAACACAAAGTTTATAGATTAAACAAATCTTTGTATGGTCTCAAGAAATCACTAAGAGTTTGGTACACTCATATTGACTCATATCTCTTGAACAATGGATTTAGAAAATGCAAAGACTATGTGGTTGTTTGTAGAGTTCATGTGATTTTATGAAATTAATATGTTTGCACAGTTTCGGACCTATGATGCCAACAATAAATGTCGAAATTTGCTCTTGAATTCTTGATTAATGTAAACTGATATAGTGCATCACTTTGTTTGTTGTTGTTGAGTCTCAAAGTGAGAGACTATTGTATGTTATGTTGTTTTGGTCATTAGCTTAGCACTTCAACAATTGGAAGACAAAAAAATTACTTACGAAGCTTATGGCTAGATAAAAACCCAAACCATCGAGCATAAAATTTTATGCAGATAGTATAGAAACAAGATGTAGCGTCCTTAGAGAGAACCAAAATCCTTTTAGCTAAAGTAAGCCGGCTTTCAGAAAGCTTTTAGTAAAAACTAGAGGAAGCAATAAACACAAAAGGTGTGGATAAGAAAGATGGAATAAATTCAGCTAACATTAATGTACTTTATGGTTGTCTCAAATTCCAATTTTTTTCTGAATGGACTCTCTTGGAGAGAGTTCCAAATTCGCTATCTAAACATTTGGTTGTTAATTAACAGGTAATGTACAATTGAGAGCATGAAGCAATAAGCATTGAAAGTAACATACAAGAAACAAGAACACCTAGGAACATTCAAAAGAGGCCCGAGAAAGAGTGGAACTTCTACAAATGGTAGGTACTAGGATATCTTTGGAAGCCATATTAAACTGGGGTAAGTCCACACTTGCACAATGAGTATGCCTGGATGCAAATATCTGAATATGAACAGTCTCTGTAGAGGATTAGTTAATGTTAAGATATAAAATTTGTCCTAAGTCAAACTATCAATAGATTACTCATACTTTCCCCTTCCAAAAATTTATTGAAGTTGAATACTTTTAAGTTTTGATACATGAAAAAGGTGAATTCATTTCTTTCATGATGAAGAAAGGAATATCCAACTTAACTGCCCAAATAGGATGAAGGTTAGAATCGGAGACTCTTCTGCTTGCTAGCAAATAAAATGAAATAGATCCTTTCCCATATTTCTACATTTTTTCTTTATGCAAGCTTATTACTTAGTAGTTCCTATAGTATACGGTGACGGTTTGGATTTTGCATGCAACATGTAACGCTGAAAAAATGACCTTCTACAAACACGCTACAACCCAACACTTATCCCAAAAATTGCGACTAATTTTCTTTTGTTTACGTCATAAGAATCTCACAAGGGTGTTTGACCCTTAGGGTTCATTAAACTAACTTATGCCACTAAACTCCACTTTTCGATTAAGGAACCAAATCTAGAAAAGAGGTTAACAAAATCTCAAATTTATC
Organism: Taxus wallichiana var. yunnanensis; assembly: GCA_018340775.1. Taxonomy (NCBI): domain Eukaryota; kingdom Viridiplantae; phylum Streptophyta; class Pinopsida; order Cupressales; family Taxaceae; genus Taxus; species Taxus wallichiana. The sequence goes on along the minus strand of CM031236.1, from coordinate 683,819,581 downwards.
TTAAGGTCCATTAATCAATTATCCATTAGGAAGGTACGAGAGAGATTAATTTACATAGTTAAATGTTTTCTTCTCTTAGTTAATATTCATCGTTGGTGCCATTTTTGAGCTTGCACCTTGTTGCCCTAATTTTTCAAATCTATATGTGCTCAAAAACGTTTTACCCTTTGAATTGATGGTCTAAAATTCTTCCCCTCCAGTTGGATGCTTTAAAATGCTCACAAACTTGTTGTTTTTCCCTAATTTGAAAGAATAATATGAGTTTTCCTTTTAAACGTGCCCTAGTTTTTCCAATTTCACGGGCTATGTCATTTTTCCCTTTGCAAATCATGGAAAAATCAAATTTGACCAATTCATACTTGTTTGTATTTGAAAATCCAATCCCAAGGTCGAAAATGTTGTAAAATCATGCTTCAGTTGATTTAGAATTGAAAAATCTGCCATCCTTGGTGAAAAAATTGAATTCTAGGGCATCCCTGGAATTTTTTACGTTTTGATGGTTAGACAGGCGTCATTTTCCCATCAAATTCATCCTCATAAGGTATTGGTAACATGGTGGGTTTTCATTGGCCGAGGGATTGTTAGCATTAGTTTAATCCATTATTGTTAATGGACAGTTAATAGACAATTATAATTGTCCTCTCTTGCCTCTCTCCCATGACCTTTATAAGGAGTTGCACTCTTGTTTGATAAACACACATTAAATGAAAATATTTCTTTATCTCTGCCTTCATCTCTGCCTTCATTGGTATCAGAGCGATGCATGCGATCTAGAAGAGTATCTGACAAAGCAACGTGTAATTGGAGACCTGCGTTTTCTATCAGGAGGATGTGTTTGGCTTTGGCGTGGATTGGAGTCTTCATTAAATAATGAAGTGGAGCAACCTTCTTTTGACAGCGTGTTCACTTGGCAATGAAATGTTTTTCCACCCTCAGGCATGTGTGAAGACATTACATTCCCAGCGTGGTTGTTTTTGGTTACTTCACCAACTCACGAGCGGTTGCATAATTGTTTATCCTTCTCTCCTCGTAAAAGTTAAGATCATACATCTTGTTGCATTTATGGTGGCCTTGATAAATGCTCTTTGGGCTTGTTGGGGTCGTCTTCTTTTCCTTCTCGGCATGGTCTACATGATCTTCATTTAAGTGGGGTAGCTGTTGGAATTACCCTCAATCAAAAACATTTTCAACCCGAAATAAGGAACTACTACCAATAACAACAAGAGCAGAGGCTTCTTCCAGAAAAACATGGCTACTGGATTAGACCCACCTCCATATCTGGATGGCTCTCTTGTAGGTGATTATGGGTTTGATCCTTGGATCTTGAAAAGATCCAAAAATTCTAAGATGGTATGTACAGGCGAACTTATTCATGCTCGTTTCGCAATGAGTGGTGTTGCGGGTATTCTATTTTGATTTACTTCATCTAGCTAGGTTAAAAATATACCACTATGGTATGAGGTAGGTGCTTCAAAGTTTGAGTTTGCTAGTACTAGAGACACTCTCTATTGTTCAAATCATTCTGATGGGATTTGTAGAGAGCAAAAGATGCATGGATTTTCTTGATCCCGGCTCTCAAACTATGATGGGTACATTTTTAGGTTTGGAGCTAGCTCTTGAGGGTCTAGAAACTGGATACCCTGGTGGTCCTCTTTTCATCCCTATGGGTTTGGCACGAGATGGTAGAAAATCCCAACCCTTGAAGCTCAAAGAGATAAAAAAATGGGCGGTTGGCACAGGAGGACGGAGGATAACGGAGGAGGTGGAGGAAATCCAATGATGACCTCTTGCAAGCCACAAACAACAAGGCTGCTGATAGAGATTGTGGTAGAATAAGGTATTGAGGACCAAATTCCTCAATTTTTGGTTTGTGTTTATTTCAATTTCAGTGTTGTTTCCGTGTTCTGTTGTTTTGTGATCGGATGCTGAAAATGGATTATTCTGGAGCATCATTTTCTGGAGCATGTTCTTTGATGTGATTTATTTCTCAGTGTTCTTATTTCACATTATGGGCAAAAATGACTTAGTCAAGGGAAACATTCAGTGGTAGTGATTTGTTTCCTTTGTTGTTGAAGATTGGCTAAACGACGATCGACATCAGTGGCTACAACTAAGAACATGATTGCTATGATTCTTAGAAGTGAATGTGGAATATTTGTCAGTATTGTTTGTTGTTTTCCTATGTTGTTTGGTTGTTCATTGTTGTTTTTCAATAAAGTGCAGATGATGCATAGTTTCCTGTTTGGGACCTCCAAATTGAAGATCGTCATGGGGGAAAAAGCACCGAAAGCGGTGCATGGTACTCGAAGTTGGGTTTGTGGTAAGCCTATAAGTTGGGTTTGTGGTATCATCGTCTTGGGTTCGTTGTATGCAGTAAAAGCACCGAGGTAAAATCCTCTTATTTCATGGTAAGCTGTGCAAAACCACCGAGGTGAACAGTCGAGAAAGTGTTCCTATCCCTCTAGGTTTATGGTCAACCTTAGAAAAACATGTGAATCGAGACCATGTAGGCATGCTTGTGTGAAGATCCTCTTTACAATGATCTCATTAAAGGGGGGACTCTCTATCTGGAAATGTATGTTTGTACGAACAATGTATTAAGGGGGGGAATGTTAGCATTAGTTTAATCCATTGTTGTTAATGGACAATTAATATACTGATTATAACTATCCTCTCTCCGTCTCTCCTCCCACAACCTTTATAAGGATCTGCACTCTTGTTTGATAAACATGTATTGAATGAAAATCTTTCTTTATCTCTTCCTTCATCTGCTACAGGATGCGGGTGGCGGAGGATTTGGTGGTTTTTGGCTCAAGGTGTTAAAGTAAATTTTTGGCCCGAAAGCCCTTGGCCAATCACAGGTGGACACGTGTCCATGAAGGGTCAGAGGGAAGTGCGGGCTGTGGAGCGAAATGGGGAATTTTTCCCCTTTTTGGAAAAATGGATAAAAGGCAAATTTTGGGCCGAGGTTCCGTGATGAATCAGAAGAGGACACGTGTCCACAATTTGTGAGCGGGTTAGTAGGTGACGAAGGTTTTGGTGATTTTGAAGTTTTTAAACTTTGAATGGTTTAAAGTCAAATTTTGCCCGAAACTCCGCAACAAACCAGGAGAGGACACGTGTCCTGAAAGGTCAAAAGGGAGTGTGGGCCAACGGTGGAAATTTTGAATTTTCAAAAATTTGCAAGGTTTAAAGGAAGAAAGGGAGAGTTAGACCCACAGCGAATAGGAGATGGACACGTGGCAGAGGACAAGGCGGGTTGGCGGGCCGACTTAGGTAAAGGGGTTTTTTTTTCCCTTTTTCACAAAAGAGTTCAAAATTAAAATTTTAAGCGCTGGCCCACTAGCAAATCATAAGGAGACACGTGCTAAGGGAGAAATCGGAGGTGCGGGCCGACGGGGCAAAAGGTGAATTTTTCCAATTTTCTAAAAAAGGTCAAAATGCCTGTAATTGAAGCACAATTTCAATGGGGCCCAACATATGCCACGAGTCACTCTAAATATCAAGGGTGAAGGGGTGGAGAAAAAGTCAAAATTTTCCATTTTTCCAAAAAAATGTGGAAAAGTAAAAAATGATCCCAATTTCGGTCCCAATTGTTTTTTGACATGTGGAGGGCCCAATTTAAAGGAAAAAGATGGATAAGATCGACGGTTGATGTGCATCCATTTGTTTTGACCGCCATGGGAGCTCCAGGAAGCTTGGAATCACGATTTTTGCATCAAAATTCATCAAATTTATAGTGATTTTGTGTTGTCTTGGCCTCCTAGGATCATTGGCATCACTTTCATGGCTTAATTCTTTGATTTGAGGTGTTTTTGAAGTAATTTTTTTCCCCAGCCCAAGCAAACACGTGAAATGTCAAAATCAAAAGTTGCAGAGTTAGTTTTAAAAGGTGAAAAGATAAAAATGATGAGTAAAAGGTGTTTGCATGCCTCAATGATGAAAAACATGCCTCCAGGATGGATAATGATCCATATATTTGTAATAATTTAATCTTTTGGGCACACTTGGCAACCTGCAAGTGTTTTTCTGTTTGATGTCATTTTCATTGAATCATGATGAATTGTTGTAACAGAATTGATCCCATGGCATATTCTTTGCTTGGGAAAGAAGGCTCCAAGATGGCAAGAGATATATAATGCATTTTGGAAAAATTGAAAAGGGGTTGGGAGTTGAAAATCATGAGAAAATTCTGAGAGAAAGCTCATTTTTTCGAGAAACCCACCAAAGAACCAGAATAATTTCTTCTGTGTTGGATCTTCATGTATGTGAGTTGGTTACAAGTGTATAGCCATCACACAGCTCTGAGATTGTTCATGAAAATCTCCCCTGCTAATGAATCTAACAAGCTTTTGAGTTAATTTGTGTTTTCCTAGGCAATATGATGTCTGTTATCATTTTTAAGTGCCTACAAATAGTTTTCATTGTTCTTGTTGCAATCTTGCATTGAAAATCTTTAGAAATGACACATAATCTCCATTTCTTATTGATAGTTTAGTGGTATTTGCAATCTCATGTTCAGAAGAGCCTTCATATGATAAAGAGATAAACAAATTTAAAATCACTTTACCTTCCTAGACTTTAGAGATTACTTGTAAGCCTTTGGGGGTACCTTAGGCGTGGTTTGATCATGGATTTTTGTGTTTAATTGAATTCTTTACTTCAAGCTTTTGGGTGAATTCTCAAAGATTGTTTGAAGAGTGCTTCCAGGCTTCCATTCATGCCTCTTCGGTTGAAAGAATGTCCGATTATTTGAAGCATTTTATCGATAGTTGTTTTCAAGTATTGTAGAGGTTGTCAAAGATCTGATATATCCCAATTTGTCTCATCAATACCCCACTAAAAATCATTCTAAAACAACCCATACTACCATTGCATTGCATTGTGTGTCAACAAAAGGATCTAACCCATCTACAAAAATGCACAAGGAAAATTAGGATTATCAATTTCTTGATAACCCTTGCCTTGCATTGAAAATATCTCCATGATCTAAGAGTGACAACTTGTGAAAGTTAGATTTGGAGTGTTGATCATATTTTCTCAAGGCCTTTTCATATTTTTGTGTAAATTGAGGGACATCTTCATCTCCTTCACCATTTGGGGGTTACAATATAGGTTCTCTTACCTTAGTTGAAAGGCACTGACCTAAAATAGTGAGGATTAGATCAAAATCCTTTCAAAGTGCTATCCATCTCTCCAAAAATCGAGTGCCAGTTAGATCATATCCCCGAGCTACAAAACGATACACATCATGATCTATCTAACTTCAAGCTTCATGCCATATCTACGATCTTTGTTAAGACTGAAAAGGAGAACATATTTTAGTACCAACATATTCAATCCTAGAAAGGTCAACCTTATGTTAGTTTAATAAACTTATGATCCTATTAAATTAGAGTCCTTTTCATGACTTCCTAAGGCTTGCTAAGAACTAACAAAGGTTTAGCTTGTAAGGAAATTAAAATGCCCTTTCACCCATCTACACATACCCTTAAGGATTTTAAATTAAACATTTAAAATACATTTCTACCTAACAAAAGTAGGGTGAATCCTCCACCCTTAGATCAAAACAATCTTGGCCACTAGATCCTAGGGTTCCAAACTTAGCCCTAAAATCCTTATGAATTTTATTAAAGCCTTTCCTTTGTTCATTTTCCCTCATTTGGTCTATTTGTTTTGCTAAAATTGCAGGTTGGAGAGGAGGAAGCCATGGGAGCAAAAGAGGAAGAAACATGGAGGATTCTACAAGGAGATCTAGTTTAGATTAGATTAGATTATAGTTTTATTGTTATTATTAATTCCATTCACGTATTGGGAGGGATTTCCTTCACCAATCTGATAGGGTGATCCTAGGTTTCTCTTGTTTGAATTTGAGAATATCAAGAAGAACCCTAATGAATCGAGTCCATGACTTCAACACAAGGTTTAACAAAACTTTGAGAAGGTTTCTGTTGGTTTGAGGCCTTGCGATGAATCTTGTTTAATCAAATATGTAGATGCATTTGATAAAAAGGAAACATATTACCTAAGAGACAAGAACCCTACCAATCTAAGACAAGATTTCACCATGATGAGTTCAAATTGAAAACAATATCAATGTTGTTGGGAAACCTCTTTAGAGAGATGGTGTAAAATTGATAAACCCGAAAAACCTCAACCTAGCAAAGGTGCTGATTTAGAAGAGGTTCTGAAAACTCTGGTAGGGGATGTCAAAGAAATCTCATACAAGTTGGCAAGAGTGAGAAAGGAATTGGGCGAGACTTCACAAGGTTAGCCAAGACCTGAAAACCATGATAGATTTTCCAATCATCCTAGAGGTGATCAAAGGGCAGATGATAGAGGGAAAGGACTTATGGGGTCTGTAAATAGACATCCTCAAGCATGTGAAGGAAGAGTGTTACCTGATCCCTTAACTGCTAGGGTTGCTATTATTGAAGAGGTTGCTGATATTGATTGGTGTGATAGATGTTTTCTTCCTCATCCTCCATGTGAAGTGGACCAACAAGTTGATGAAGTTGATAATGAGGATGGTACTGATGATGATATTTGCATGATGGGTTGTTCTTCAAGCTCACAAGGAGGAGAAACATCTACTAAAGTAATAAGTGCTAGGACAACTACAATTTTTGGGATTACATCAAACAGAGTACAAATCTTTCTTCCCCCTCATGCTCTTGAAGTTGATGTAGTGTAAGCTTTTGAAATTTCTAACAATGATTTTGAATACTTAAGAGCGTTGATGATTAAGAAGTATGATGGTGGTATCCCTTCGAAGGAAGATAGAAAATTGTTGATGAATGTTTTTGTAGCTCAAGAGAAAGATTATAACATTAGAAGCAAGGTTGTTAAGGGAGTTGGGCCTCAAGCCAAACCTAAAACACCCTTGCTCACAAGCATTCCAAAAGAATCTCCTAGGACAGAAGCACCTATCAAAAGTTCTGTTGTCCCAAGAAAAATTACAGTCCTCATCATGCCCAAGCTGCCAAGAATCCCTTGCCATCTAATGAATCTTCTTGTCTCCCTTCCAATGCTATTTTGCCAAAGAGTGTCCCCTATGACATAGCCCAAGTATTGAGCCAAATTAAAGTGAGTGTTCCAATCATTGAGTTGCTTAGAATTCCTGAGCATAAGAAGAGAGCATTTGAGTACTTGGGATTGAAAGAAGAGAAGGTTACTCCAGGGCAGAAATGTAAATGTTTTGAAACTCCACCTCGATAATTATTGAACTTGAAACACCACCAAAAGTAGAAGATCTTGGAGAGACACTGAGGTATATTTGGGGACATCTTTGGTTGATTCCCAATCAAATGTTGATCTACTCTTCACAACTTTGATCATAAAGGATAGGCTACTTCACAATTGTATGTTTGATTCCTATGCATCATGTAATGTCATGCCTCTAGAATTCATGAATGAGTTGGATATCAAAGTGACAGCTGCCTATGGGAAATGTATTGCCATGGATTCAAGGGAAGTGCCGGTGGTTGGTTGTGTGAAGGGTTTGGTAGTGCAACTTGCAGCCTATCCGGGTAAGAATTTGAAACTTGATGTTGTAATTATTGACTACCTTGCCAAATGGGGTATGATTTTGTCAAGAAAATGGGCTGCAAGTGTTGGTGGCAGCGTTTAGATGGACATGTATTTTTCCACCATTCCAATTGAGGGCAGCCTTGTTAAACTTTATGGTGAGAAGAAGATGTTGCACCTAATTGAAGATCCCAACAATGCTTCCTATGAAGTGTTGTTTGTTGATGTAGATGTTGAGAATTTCATTGGTTTTGCTGATGGAAAAGAAAATAAGATGGAAAAATAAAACTACCTTGATATGGTAGGTTCTTCATGGACATTGATATTTGATGGAGCTTGCTCCAAATTTGGGAATGGTGCTGGTATAGTTCTGCTTTCTCCTAGTTTGGAAGAGTTTTCTTTTCTTTCAAACTTAATTTTGAATGCACTAACAACGTTGTTGAGTATGAGACATTTTTGTTGGGATTAAGAATTACATGGAAGTATGGAGTAAACGACATTGTTTCAAAAGGAGATTCGAGTTGGTTGTCAAACAAATAAGAAAAGCTGTATGCTACAAAAAAACTAGTGTATGAAATAGTATAAGCATCAAGTTTTGGATCTAATTGAAATGTTTGATTCCTTTAACATTGTGTATCATGATAGAGGTCTCAATGCTGCTGCTTCTTGACAAGTTGGCGAGTCTTTGGGTTCTAGATTTGGAGATTACACCATTTCACCTTATTGTGAGTACAATGTTGAAGTGCTAACTAGGCCAACTATCCACGATAATGTGAAACATTGGCAGGTTTTTGATGATGATTCTCAAGTGCTAAGGCTCTTGCAAAACCAAGGTGAGTTTGCAAATCGAGAATATTGATTGGGAACCAATGGTGTGTATATTTGAAGGGAGAGATACTTTTTTGGAAAAGACATCATCCAATTGAAAACAAATACCATTCCTAGAGGTCTTGTTGCACTTGCGTCAAATTTTAACAATGCTAATTACATCATAAATAGAAAACATGTCTCGCCTCAAGGGATGTGGAAGAGCATAACTTGGGCACTAATGGTAAACCAAGGAAGATTTGGTTGGGAAACAATTTAAGTAAAGAGGAAAAAGCAGTCTTATGCCCAACTCTTGAAAGAATATCAAGACCGCCTTACTTGGTCTTATTTCGAGCTAAAAGCATATAGAAGACTTGTTTCAACATGAGATCCATCTTGAGGCCAAGACTAAGCCATTCGAGATAGAGGAAAAGGCCAATTAATCCACTTCTCTCCATGAAAATGCAAGAGGAGTTAAAGAAGTTGAGAGATGGAGGTATTATTTAGCCCACTAGATATTCATCTTGGGTTGTAAACCTTGTGCCAGTCAGAAAGAAGAATGGAGACATCAAACTTTGTGTGGATTTTAGAAATCTAAACAAAGCATCCATGAAGGACAACTATCCCTTGCCAAATATGGAAAATATGTTGTAGCTTATGACAAGGTCTGAGTTGCTTTCTACATTGGATGGTTTCTCTGGATACTAATCAAGTGGTAGTCAAAGAATCAGAAAGACTTAAGACAACATTCACTACTCCTTGGGGAACATATGTTTTTGTTAGGATGCCCTTTGGTTTGATGAATGTTGGTGCCACTTTTCAAAGAGCAATGGATGTTGCTTTTGCTGGTTACATCAATGAGTTCATTGCAGTTTACCAAGATGATGTGACTGTGTTTTCAAGGTAGAGAGGTGATCATTTGCAACACTTGGAGAAGATTCTCTTCAAATGTAGGGAGTATGACATTTCTCTTAATCTAAAGAAGTGTCATTTTGGTGTGTAAAAGGCCAAGATGCTTGGTCACATTGTGTCAAAAGATGGTGTTATGATAGACCTTGAGAGAGTGGAAGCAATCAACAAAGTACCTATCCCAAGAACCAAGAAAGGCATTCAATATTTCTTTGGTCAAATTAATTTCATTGGAAGGTCTATTTCCAACTTTGATGAGTTGACTCTTCCAATCACAAACATACTAAAGAAGGACCAATTTATCAAATGGGAGGAGGCTGCCATTCAAGCTTTTGAAGGAATTAAGGATGCACTTAAACATGCACTTGTTTTAGCAACCCCAAACTATAAGAGGCCTTTCCAAATCTTTTCCTTTGCCTCTGAGTATACCATTGCTTCTATTTTGCTGAAAAAGGATGAGAATGGGGCTGAGAGGCCTATTGCCTTCTTTAGTAAGGCTTTACAAGTAGCTGAGTTGAAGTATACAATCATGGAGAAACAAGCATTTTCCTTGGTGAAAGCAACAAAAGTTTTCTAGGCCTTATATATTGAGTTCAAAAGTTGTTGCTTATGTTCCCACACCATGGTGAAAGACATCTTATTAGAGATGGATATCTCAAGAAAAAGATGTAGGTGGGTGAACAAGTGCAAAGAGTATGATATGGACATCCAAACCAAAAGTTAGTAAGAGGTTTGGGTCTTGCTAAAGCTCATGAAAACGAGAGCAACTGCAGAATGTGGAAGTGAATCAGCTAGAGGAAGAAAGGGTAGATGTTCTTGCAAAGTTGGTAAGTTATGAGTGGTACAAAGATGTGATCTTCTACCTCAGACACCTATGCTGCCCTAGTCACTTAAATAAAAATCAGAAAAGAGCCCTCAAGCTGGCTTCTCAAAAATATATCATCACAGCCTTGGGTGGCTTGGAAGAACCTGAAAGTGTCCTCTTGAAATGCATAATCGAAGATGAAGCTCCCAAGATAGTAGCTGATTTCCATGGGGGAGTTTGTGGAGGACACTTTGCTAGAAGAGTAAAAGCACATAAGATTTTGAGAGCTGGTTAATGGTGGCCTACTCTCTTCAAAGATGCAACCTATTTGGTTAGAAAATATGATAGTTACCAACATTTCTCTGGAATATTGAAAGCCTCAGACTCCCTTCATTTGCAACCTATATCAATTGAAGCTCCTTTCAAGCAATAGGGGATGGACTTCATTGGTGAGATTTTAGATCCTTCTAATGCTGGCCATAAATGGATCCTTGTAGCCACTGATTATTTTACAAAGTGGGTAGAGGCAATCCCCACCAAGAAAAGAACACACCAAATAGTTATGGACTTCTTGTTGAATCAAATCATATGCAGATTTGGAGTCCTGGTCAAGATTGTAGCTAATAATGCCATGTGCTTTAGAGCCAAACCTTTAATGGCAATGTGCAATGAATATGGAATCAATTTTACTTATTCTTCAAACTATAACCCCCAAGGGAATGGACAAGATGAGTCCAACAATAAGAATTTTTTAAAGATCATTATAAGAACCTTGGAGCAAAACAAGAAGAAATGGGGTGAATAATTGAAATTTACAATTTGGGCCTATAGGATAACTCTTAAAAGAGCTACTGGTAAAAGCCCATTTGAATTGGTGTATGGAACTTAGGATTTGCTACCCTTGCACCTGCAATTGTCTTCATTTCAGTTTGCCCAACAATTTGAAGATCGGGAGCTTGGCCCATATGAATCAAGGATCAATCAGATTATTGAGCTTGATGAGGAGAGAAGAGCATCCCATCAATGACATGTCAGATTTAGGGAAAATTGAAGAGATTGTTTGACAAGAAGGTCACTCCTAGAGCCTCAATGTTGGAGATCTTGTTTTGTTGTGGGATAGTAGGCATGAAGACAAGGGCAAGCATGACAAATTTGATGCATTATAGATGGGCCCTTATGCCATTGATATCAGAATTGGTGAACATACCTTCTTTCGTAAGGACTTAGATGGGAATTGTTGGACACGCTATTAATGGAAGGCAACTGAAGCATTTTTTGGATTAAATCCTAAATTTGAGGTATGCACCAGCTTGTATAGTGTATAGTGTTTGGTTTTGCTCTTTTTTGGTGTTTTGTCACTTGCCTTGTTGTGTGGTAGCCATTTTTGTTGGGTTCTTAGCTGGTTTTGGTGATTTTGGCTCTTGAATCCTTTGCCCAATGGATATTTTGGCACTTGGTCTATGTTTTGTCCTTGTGGCACTCACTGGGAGTGCCCATCCCCAAGCAAGAGCCGATGTTGGTGCCATTTTTGAGCTTGCACCTTGTTGCCCTAATTTTTCAAATCTGTATGTGCTCAAAAATGTTTTACCCTTTGAATTGATGGTTTGAAATTCTTCCCCTCCAGTTGGATGCTTTAAAATGCTCACAAACTTGTTGTTTTGCCCTAATTTGAAAGAATAATCCAAGTTTGCCCTTTTTGTGCCCTATTTTTTCCAATTTCACGGGCTATGTCATCGTTTTTCCCTTTGCTAGATCGTGGAAAAATTGAATTTGACCAATTCATACTTGTTTATATTTGAAAATCCAATCCCAAGGTTGAAAATGTTGTAAAATCATGCTTCAGTTGATTTAAAATCGAAAAATCTGCCATCCTTGGTGAAAAAATTGAATTCTAGGGCATCCTTGGAATTTTTACATTTTGATGGTCAGACGGGCGTCATTTGCTGTCAAATTCACCCTCATAAGGTATTGGTAATGTGGCAGGTTTTCATTGGCTGAGGGGATGCGGGTGGCGAGAGGATTTTGTGGTTTTTTGGCTCAAGGTGTTAAAGTAAATTTTTGGCCCGAAAGCCCTCGGCCAATCGTAGGTGGACACGTGTCCATGAAGGGTCGGAGGGAAGTGCGGGCCATAGAGAAAAATGGGAATTTCCCCCCTTTTTTGGCAAAATGGATAAAAGGCAAATTTTGGGTGAGGTTACGTGTGACAAATCGAAGAGGACACGTGTCACAATTTGCGAGAAGTGGGTGGCGGGTGACGGAGGTTTTAGTGATTTTGAAGTTTTAAACTTGAATGGTTTAAAGTAAAATTTTGGCACTGAAACTCGCATCAAACCAAGAGAGAATACGTGTCTGAAAGGTCAAAAGGGAGCATGGGCTAATGGTGGAAATTTTAAATTTTCAAAATTTGCAAGGAAGGTTTAAAGGAAGAAAGGGAGAGTTGGACCTGTAGTGAATAGGAGATGGACATGTGGCAGAGGACAAGGTGGGTTGGTGGGCCAGCAGAGGTAAAAGGGGATTTTTCCCTTTTTCACAAAAGAGTTCAAAATAAAAATTTTAAGGTGGCCCTTTGGCGAATCACAAGGAGACACGTGGTAGGGAGAAATTGAGAGTGCGGGCCTACGAGGCAAAAGGTGAAATTTTTCCAATTTTCTAAAAAAGGTCAAAATGCGCGAGAATTGAAGAGTGATTTCAATGGGGCCCAACAAATGCCACGTGTCGTTCCAAATTTCAAGGCGGAGGCGAGAGAAAAAGTCAAAATTTTCCATTTTTCCAAAAAGTGTGGAAAAGTAAAAAATGATCCCAATTTCGGTCCCAATTGTTTTTTGACATGTGGAGGGCCCAGTTTAAAGGAAAAGATGGATAAGATCAATGGTTGATGTGCATCCATTTGTTTTGACCGCCATGGGAGCTCCAGGAAGCTTGGAATCACTATTTTTGCATCAAAATTCATCAAATTTATAGTGATTTTGTGTTATCTTGGCCTCCCAGGATCATTGGCATCAATTTCATGGCTTAATTCTTTGATATGAGGTGTGTTTGAAGTAATTTTTTGCCCCAGCCCAAGCAAACATGTGAAATGTCAAAATCGAAAGTTCTGAAGTTAGATTTAAAAGGTGAAAAGATAAAAATGATGAGCGAAAAGGTGTTTGCATGCCTTAATGATGAAAAGCATGCCTTCGGGATGGATAATGATCCATATATTTGTAATAATTTAATCTTTTGGGCACACCTAGCAACTTGCGAGTGTTTTTCATTTGATGTCATTTTCATTGAACCGTGATGAATTTTGTAATGAAATTGATCCCATGGCATATTCTTTGCTTGGGAAAGAAGGCTCCAAGATGGAAAGAAATATATAGTGCATTTTGGAAAAATTGAAAAGGGGTTGGGAGTTGAAAATCATGAGCAAATTCTGAGAGAAAGCTCATTTTTCCGAGAAACCCACCAAAGAACAGAATAATTTCTTCGTGTTGGATATTCATGAATGTGAGTTGGTTACAAGTGTATAGCCATCACAAAGCTCGAGATTGTTCATGAAACTCTCCTACCTTTGATGAATCTAACAATATTTTGAGTTAATCTATGTTTTCCTGGGCAATATGATGTATGTTATCATTTTTAAGTGCCTCTGCAAATAGTTTTCATTGTTCTTGTTGCAATCTTGCATTGAAAGTCTTTAGAAATCACATGCAGAATCTCCATTTCTTGTTGAGAGTTTAGTGGCATTTACAATCTCATGTTCGAGAAGAGTCTTCATATGATAAAGAGATAAACAAATTTAAAATCACTTTACCTTCTTAGACTGCAGAGATTGCTTGTAAGCCTTTGGGGGTACCTTAGGCGTGGTTTGATCATGGATTTTTGTGTTTAATTGAGTTCTTTACTTCAAGCTTTTGTGGTGAATTCTCAAATATTGTGTGAAGAGTGCTGCTGGGCTTCCATTCATGCCTCTTCTGGTTGAAAGAATGTCCTGATTATTTGAAGCATTTTATCTGATAGTTGTTTTCAAGTATTGTAGAGGTTGTCAAAGATATGATATATACCAGTTTGTCTCATCAATACCCCACCAAAAAATCATTCTAAAACAACCCATACTACCCCTGCATTGCATTGTGTGTCAACAAAAGGATCTAACCCATCTACAAAAATGCACAAGGAAAATCAAGATTATACCATTTGTTCAGTAACCCTTGCCTTGCATTGAAAATATCTCCATGATTTGGGAGTGACAACTTGTGAAAGTCAGATTTGGAGTGTTGATTCCCAAGGCCTTTTCATACTATTTGCATAAATTGAGGGATATCTTCATCTCCTTCACCATTTGGGGGTTATAATATAGGTTCTCTTACCTTGGTTGAAAGACACAACCTAAAATAGTGAGGATTAGATCAAAATACTTTCAAAGTGCTATCCATCTCTCCACAAATCGAGTGCCGGTTAGATCATATCCCTAGCTACAAAACAACACATATCATGATCTATTTGAGTTCAAGCTTCATGCCATATCTCTACGATCTTGCTCACTGAAAAGGAGAACAAATTTCGATACCAACATAGTCAATCCTAGAAATGTCAACCTTATGTATATTTATTAAATTTATGATCCTATTAAATTAGAGTTCTTTTCATGACTTCCTAAGGCTTGCTAAGAACTAACAAAGGTTTAGCACTCTAAGGAAATTAAAATGCCCCTTTCACCCATCTACACACACCCTTAACAATTTTAAATTGAACATTTAAAATACATTTCTACCTAACAAAAGAAGGATTAATCCTCTACCCTTAGATTAAAACAATCTTGGCCACTAGATCCTAGGGTTCTAAACTTAGCCCTAAAATTCTTATGAATTTTAGTAAAGCCTTCGTTTGTTCATTTCCCCTCGGTTGGTCTATTTGTTTTGCTAAAATTGCAGGTTGGAGAGGAGGAAGCCATGGGAGCAAAAGAGGAAGAAACATGGAGGATTCTACAAGGAGATCTAGTTTAGATTAGTTTAGATTATAGTTTTATTTTTGTTATTACTTCCATTCAAGGATTGTGAGGGATTTCCTTCACCAATCTGATTTTATTTCAAGCCATTTGTATTTGGGTTTTCAAATTTGGGGCAAACCCTACCCCCATTGTTATAAATGAAAAGAATGTTTTTAATTCACCATTTGTATGTTTTTATTGCTCAAATCCATGGGATTACTCATTGTTTGCTTGCTGGTGATTATTAGTTAAATTTTACAACTTAAAATTTAGTATAATCTCAGTTAAAAACTTTGCATAGGCACGCATCCGAGAAATTCTATCGTAAGTGACAGAACCGCCGCCTGGGAAGCGGACCGGTGGTCACCTGGGATTGCAGCCCTGCATGGGTGACAAACCATGAACCACCACCCTATTGAGTGACAGTTTTGAGACCGCCGCCTTATCCTAAGCGGCGATTATGGGACCACCACTCTACACAGTGTGGTGGTCCTATTTTTGAAAAACAAAACCTAAAAACTTGAGTTTTCACAAAAACTAAAAATTATTAAAAGTGGTAAAATGCTATCTGAGCTTAGTTTTATGCACCTAAAGTCTCTATTTTTATGATTTATTTCCATTTGTTCATTTCTTAGTTAAAATTACTCATTTAAAACATTTTAAAATCCAATAGTAACAATAACAAGTACAATATCTATTCCATTTTATTCAACTAATTTTCTTTGAATTCTAATACCTGCCCTTGATCCTACACCTGAAATGCAGTCCAATCTAGCATGTGAGAAGGATTAGAAATATATTTCCTAAGCATAGAAACGTGAAACACATCATGGACGTGAGACAAACTAGGTGGCAATGCTAGGCAATAGGCCAAGGGACCGATGCGCTCCAAGATCTCAAAGGGACCCACAAACCTAGGAGTAAGCTTAGAACCTTTTCCGTAATGGATAGGGATCTTATGTGGTCTGACACAAAGAAACACCTTCGTGCCTACCTCAAAACTACAATCTTTCCTATGATGGTCCGCATACTTCTTCTCGCCTATCCCTGCACTAGCCTCCTGCAATCTCTTTCTAATCATAAGAACTCTTTGCTCCATGTCATGTAGTAAGGCGGCCCAAGAGAAACCCTATCCTCTAACCTATCCCAACTAAGAGGTGTCCTGCAATCTCTACCATACAATGCTTGAAAAGGAGCCATGCCTATCGAACTCTGGAAACTATTATTGTAGGAAAAATCCACCAAGTATAGATAATCCTCCCATCTTGACCGGTGATCCATAACGTACATCCTAAACATGTTCTCCAAGATTTGATTTACCCACGATCTATCCATCTATCTCAGGGTGATGTGTTGTGCTGAAATTGATCCTCATCCCTAGAGCATGCTGTATGGTGGTCCAAAAATGAGAAGTGTACAAAGGATCACAATTGTAAATGATCTTCCATAGAATTCCATGTAATCTGACAATGTCATCAAGATATACACGTGCCACTGCACTAGTTTTATAGGTGGTCTTCACCAAAGAAAAATGAGCCACTTTCGTCAATTTATCCACCATGACCATGATGGCGTCGTGGTGGTATCTCAAAGTTGGTAACCCAACAATGAAGTCCATGGAAATGGTGTCCCATTTCCACTCCATTATAGTGTGAGGAAAGAGAATGCCAACTAGATGTTGATGCTCGGCCTTCACCTCTGACACTCTAAATAGAGTAACACAAATAGAGCCACGTCTCTCTAAATTCCTCTCCAATGGTACAATTTGTCTCAAATTGGCGCGCATCTTCTTCACCATCAGAATAGGCTGAATAAGGTGAATGATGAGCCTCTGTCAAAATTTCTTAGCTTAAGTCTCCATCTCTAGGAATGTATATCTCGACCTCTGTGTTTGAGAAGACCATCTACCTCTAAATAAAGTCCATCAAATATCCCCTCAAGAGGTCTGCGGGATTCAATCTCTACTCACGGATGCAAGGTAGAAACTGTCATGAGGAAGTTGTTGCAAAATCTTGCTCCAGTAAATGCAGTAACTCTCTTTGAAGTATCCATAGCCACATGTATGCGTCTGCTCAAGGTGTCTGCAACCACGTTATCTTTCCCCTTCACATGCTCTATCTCCATATCGTACTCACAAAGCAACTCCATCCAATGCCACTGACAGGTGTTGAGATTGGGTTGCATGAAGAGGTGATGAAGGCTCAGTGATCGATCCTGAGTGTAAATCTTTGGCCAAGAAGAAAATGTCTCCACCGCACTAAGGCGTGCACAACTGCTGCAAGCTCAAGATCATGATTCGGATAATTGAGCTCATAATCCTTGAGTTTGTGAGACTCTAAAGCAACTACTCTGCCCTCTTGCATCAACACACCTCAAGTTACGCAAAGAAGCATCTCGTGAAAATGTAGAACTCACCCGAGGATCTGGAATTGCTAGAATAGGCCTTTGTCATGAGGCATTCCTTAAGTGTCTGAAGGCTGTGACATCTGTCGACCAAAAAAAAATTCTTCTCTTTTTTCTTTGAAGGGAAGTGACGGGTGCGTAATCCGAGAAAAGTCCTAGACAAATCTCTGTAATATCTAGCAAACCCATGAAGCTACACACCTCAATCACACTAGTGGGTGCTAGCCAATCCATGATAGCTCAAATCTTGGAAGGATCGACTGCGATACCTTCCCTAGAAATGATGTGGCCCAAATACTACACCTCTGTTTGAAAGAACGCACACTTCTCTAAGTTCCCATAAAGATGTTGCTTATGAAGACAATGAAGAACTTGGCGAAGGTGCTCCTCATGCTCCTCACACGTATGTGAGTAAATCAAAATGTCATCAAGGAAGATGAGCATGAATCGATCCAAAAAGTTCCTGAATACCCCATTCATCAAGCTCATGAACACTGCAGGGGCATTTGTCAGACAAAAGGCACCACTGTGAAGTCGTAGTGCCCATATCTCGTACAAAAGGTAGTCTTATGAATATCTACCTCCATGATCCTGAGCTAATGATACCATGACTTAAGATCTATCTTGGAGAAAACTGTGGCCCCCTTCATTTGATCAAATAAATCATCAATGCATGGAAGGGGGTAACGATTCGATTGTTACTTTGTTCGGATGACGGTAATCAATACACAATTGTAGAGATTCATCCTTCTTATTCATAAAGATCTTTGGTGCACCCCAAAGGGATACACTAGGACGGATTAGGCCTTTCTCCAGAAGGCCCTCAAGCTGTAACTTGAGCTCATAGAGCTCAGGAGTAGTCATCCGATAAGGTGCTCATGAGATAGGATCTGCACTCGGAACCAGATCTACATGGAAATCTATCTCATGTGGGGGAGGAAATATCGGTAGCTCCTTGGAAAGACATCAGCAAACTCTCTCAAAATGTGATGGCCATAAAGGGATGATCCACTAGAATCATCCTCGAGATATGTCACTAATTGTAATAGCATACATACGACATCCTCGTCGCACACACCGCTTAAATTTCATGGCAGAGATTGTGCAAATAGAAACATACCTCCTAACTCCTGATATGAATGGCTCCACTCCTAGATCATCTATACAAGCAATAGTCTTATGGAAAGCAGTCCACTCTAGCTCTATGTGCGAATGACAACGATCCATGCCTAAGATGACACCATAAGAACCCAACGAAAGGATTAGAAGATCCAAGGTAGTGGTGAAGGGTCCCAAATCCACCACACACGGTCCTTAACTAAGGAGTCCACATAAATTTTGGCTCCGAGAAGCCATCTCAATGTCCCAACTACGACCCGCCTAACTACCACTGGCAGCAACTCTACTAGGGATGGTGCACTAAAAGAATCAAAAGAATTGGAATCAAATTATATAGAGGTAGAAATACCACTAATACTACTTGTCGTCTCTATCACGGTACTCGGTGCTCGGCTGGCGGTTCTCGACCGTTGTGTAGATCTAATGGCTCTGTGCCATATCTCCAATAGTAGGCTCTAAGATTTGTGTCTTACCCTTGTTTTTAGGGTTCTGTGGGCACTCTCTCCAATGATGTCCAGCAAGACCACAACCATAACAACTACATGGTCATCTCTAGTGAGATGCAGCTCCAACCGGTACTCTAGAAGTGCAGTGTGGATCCTAACGATCTGGCTATGGACTGCTGAGGTCTCTCCTAACGATATCGTGTTGGCTAAGCTCTCGGTGCACCCTATGTCCACGATGGTACCCCAGGAAGAGGCCCCATACTCCGCCCCCTCCGTGCATCAAATCTCTCGAGGTTTGTAAGGTGGGTGGAGTCTTTCTTGAGGTGGCCTAAATGATGCCTGTCCCAAATTTTGTCCACCACATGGAGGAGGAATTGACCCCCTCGATCTCGCCATCCTACATCTTACGGATGCGGCTCGAACTCGGATCTAGTCTGCTGCATCTTTCCTGTGTCTCCCTCTGCATTATAGGCCTTCTCCATAGCCTCTGCTAAAGTCGTGGGGCGGTGAATGCGCACCGCGCCACCCAAATCCAAATTCGGGCCCCTTTGATGAATCTATGAATCCGTACCTTCTCATCCCGCATATAGTCGCGTAAAGGGCATTGCTCCACTTGATAACACACAATAAATGAATAAAACATACATTTGTATAACGAATACATTGTAGATATATATATATATATATATATATATATATATATATATATATATATATATATATATATATATATCTACAATGTATTCGTTATACAAATGTATATATATATATATATATATATATATATATATATATATCTACAATGTATTTGAGAGAATATATCAAAAAAATGTTCATCATTTAAGGTTGTAATATATGTACTTTCTTAAAGAGATAATGGTGTTAAATAATGGCAAATGTACGGAGGTCTTCATATTGTATACATGTTTAGTTCGAGATGTCATGATATTAGATTTAATCGTATATGTATGAATTTATAACAAATTTAAATGTACATGTAGACATTTCAATGTAATGTTTCATCTATATTCCTACACTACCACTATCTCTCACACGCCTTATTGAGTGTACGGAAGACTACATGTATTCATGTTTAGTTGAAAAAATTATGCCACAAAACGCTATCACTCATGGTATGAGATTTGCAAATGTATATGTACGAAGTTGTAACAAGTTTGAAATGAAGAGAAATACCTTTAAATGAAGTGGTTCATCTATATTTCTCAACTTACAAAATTACACTTTTCAACATACATGTTCAATTTTTCCTTTTACCGTTGTTTGCTTCTTTATGTAAACCAACAACAACGCATTTTTAATGTCTTCTTCATTATATGTAAACACAAATACCCATAGTTTTAAAATATTGAGAAAGAACTATTCAATTTATAGTTGTTTCCATCCAAAGCTTTGTACATTATATCACTTTTATGTATTTTGAATTGTTTTAAGGGTTAGACCTCATGTTTGTGTTATTTAAATGAAGTGGTTCATCTATATTTCTACACTTACAAAATCAAACACCCATGGTTTAAACAAAATCAACTACAAAAGTAAATCAAACACCCATAGTTTAAACAAAATCAACTACAAAAGTAATAGCTATCCCTCTAAAACAAATTAGATACCGTTCAAGGCGTTCACATTGCATTATACACGTGCAATTGCTAAATATGTATTTGGTGAAATTCCATGTATGGCATAAAATTCCACTCGTTGCGTAAAATTTTAAATGGTAAGGAGGGTGATAGTCGTTCTCAAAATGTATATAGTCTATAGCATATCTTTAGACTTTTTATTTTGTTGGATTCGTAAGGTAAATTTCTTTGCGTGGCAGAGAATTCCGAATGGAGGGAGGACGGTAGTCGTTCTCAAAGTGCAACATAGTCTAATGCACGTCCTTTGGACCTTTAATTTTGTCAATTCTTTCTACGTAACACAACGTACTCATGTGGACAAATTGAACAATCTCAAAGACATTTATAATGGATTTTGGGTTTCATAGATAGCTTACAATGGATTTGGAAGAGCCGCGGCACAGTGATAATGGTGAGTGTTGCTCTGTTGACGGAATTATCGAAACATACGTCGGAGGGTTTGGGAGAGCACAATTGTTTCAGGTGGCAATCGTTGCCTTGGCTTTGGCGTTCGATTCTCAGCACACATTTGTCACTATTTTTACGGATGCCCAACCTCCTGGCGCTGCACTAATGCCAATACCAGTCCAGAAAAAGAAATATGCACGGCGCAATCATCAATCTGTGAGATGGATCCACGACTGTGGGAGTGGGAGGGAGGGAGAGAGGCATCCGTCATCTCAGAATGGAATCTTGTCTGCGCGGACACCATCAAAGCTGGCTTCCCTGCCTTGTTTTTCTTTATGGGATCACTACTAGGTACCATGTAATACTTTATGCTAACAGGTTAGTGTGATTCGTCCGCTCACTTTATTAGTTGATCACTCTAAAATTAAATAAAAATGATTGCACGTTTCATAATTCTGGGACCCTTGGCAGATTCGTGGCTGGGTCGGAAAAACACTGATGCTTTCGAGTGTCATACTTTCAGTGTCGGGCATTGCTACCGCTGCGTCTCCCAACGTCTGGATCTACTCCATTCTCAGAGCATTCAGCGGCTTCGGCAGAGCATCCATGGGAACTTACTGTCTCGTTCTCTCTACCGAACTCGTGGGTCGCAAATGGAGAGGTCTCGTTGGTTTTCTTGTATTTTCTCATTTACCCTCGGTTTCCTTTCACTTCCGACCCTCGCCTACTTCACCAGAAATCATTACTCTTGGAGAAGCACATACGTCTACATCTCCATACTACCTCTGGCCTATCCTTTGCTCCTCCTCCCTCTCGTTTGGGAGTCACCCAGATGGTTACTTCTTAGAGGGAAATCCAAAGAAGCTCTACAATGTCTGAGGGAAATGGCAGAGTTAAACGGGAAAGTATTACCGGAACATGTAATCATAGAGGACAGCAGCAGTACAGAGAACCAGACTGATTCGGCGTTATCACGTTTGTGGACGACGAAATGGGCTCGCATCAGGCTGATGTTAACAATGGCGGTGGGTTTCGGAATGGGGTTTATATACTATGGTATGCCCTTTGGTGTCGGGAGTCTCCACTTCAATTTGTATCTCAGCGTCACATTTAACGCTCTCTCTGAAATTCCAGCCGCCATTATTTCTACTGTTCTCGTTGCGAATGCCCCGCGTAGAAGAGCAATTCTTGTCTTAACAATTATGAGCGGGATGTTCTGTTTTGTGTGTGTTGTGTACTCCATGGATTCATTCAATACTGAGAAGTCTACGAATTGGGAACAGATGGGGGCAGAATTAGAAGCGTTCTTGAGCGCGGTGACGGCGTTCAATGTGTTGCTGATATACTGCTTGGAAATGTTTCCGTCGAGCGTGCGCAACTCGGCGATGTCAATGATGAGACAGGCGGCGAACGTTGGAGCGATTGTGAGTCCCGTAGTTGTGGTGATTGGGCGCAGCAATACAGTGGTTTCTTTTGGATTATTTGGCATTGGAATAATTGTGAGTGGGTTGTTTGCGTTGGGCCTCCCGGAAACGCAGGATCGGCCTCTATACGACACTCTAGAAAATCAAGAATGTGAAGAGGCACTTTTGCCTCAAAAAAATTAACAGCCCTATCCTTTCCTCTTCATCAACACCCGTCTTGAACATGTTTTTTTATATATATATATATATATATATATATATATATATATATATATATATATATATATATATATATATATATATATCTATCGCTATTGAAGGCAAGTATATAGTCTTCACACACCAATAATCATTTTGACAGAGGCAATTCCAAAAATTTCCATGTGTGATTTCATTTGCTTTTCCATAATGTTTTATAGTAAAATTTAATAAATAAAATTTGTGTAAAATATTTTCCCTCAATTTCATTGGTTGGTCATTTATTCTTAATGGGGTACACTAAGTTTAATTTTTCTAGATTATAGTTTAAGGAAAGTTTTTAATTTTAATTTTTTGTTTTTTGTTTTCTTCTTTTTTCTTATTTTATAGAGGAAATTTTCTTTTTCTTGGACTTATCTTCTCATATCAATCGATGAACAATCTTAGAAGCGAGGCAAATGATGCAGAGAATCCTATAAATAAGTCATAAGGACAATAGTTAACTTGCCTTGTGTGATAAGAGTGTGTTATAGGTCATTCGATGTTGTTAGATTGTTTGCGTTAGTATTTAGACCTTTCAAATTTCAAATAAGGCATTTCCCTCCAAAATGTTAATTTAAATTGCAAGGTCAATTTTGGTGTAGTTTGAGAGCTTTAGTGTATTCTTGAAACTTAGAAATAATGTCAAAGTGTGCAATGAAGAAAATATTGTGTAATTAGGTCCTATTTAGGGTCACATGTCATGAAATAGGTTAGCCATGCTAAATTTGAAACATGTTAGGTAAATGTAACTTCTCGAGATGGAATCTCATCATCATTCATGTTTTCTAACTAATCTCATGAAGAAGAATCTCGAGTAAGGAGTGAGAGGGAGTATATGAGTCATAATGTAACTGTATTTTCTCATTCCATCCAGATGAGAATCAAAGGTGTAATTTTCAAGAGGAATATTCAAGGAAAAAGTGAGTTTTTCTATGTTCTTACTTGTAATCTTAGATGACTTTGTGGTTGCATTCTTGTAAGGTTATAATATTATAGATCTTGTGCTCTGTATTCGTGAAAGGATCTTGACCGAGAAGACCTTCAAGTTGTGTGCATATAAGTAATGAAGAGTTGCATTGTGGATTGAGAGATGAGTACATTTGATGCAAGACAATGGTGACTGTGTGAAGGTCTTATGCGGGGTAGTTGTATGCAACTTTGTACACTTGGTAACAAAAGGAGTTGAGATTAATATGAGGTCTTTTTTTAGCATGCATGTTTGTATGTTACATGTGGCAGAGGTTATAGCCCTTAGTTGGTCAAGAATAGACCACTGTAGTAATGTGTGATTCTTCATGTAGATGATTTTCATCTCTATAAGTATCATGTGGTTTTCATGTTTGGAAAATTAAGTATCTGAAGCTTAGAGTTGCATGTGTGTTGATTCCTTGAGAGAACTTGTGTCTTCTATATTGACATATGTTGAACAAACCCTATTTGACTCGCAAAGCAGACCATTGTAACAAATAAATGCATTCTAGCCAATGGTAAGGAGGATTTGAATTAGAAAAGGGTGCATGCATGTGAAAGGCATTCCATGTTGAATATTTGGGCCTTATTCCATCTTTGGAAGCTATGAGGAGGAGCATTTGGTGAAGGTTTTCTTTGAGACACCAATATCTTACTTTTCTCGAGCACTCAAGTGACACCGATCTCGAAAAATGGAGATGTAGGGGAGGTAAGAGGTTGTTCATGAGTTAATGTGATTTTTTAATTGCTAAAGGAGTTCATAACCATTTTGAAGCAAGAAGAGTTTTAGGTGGAAATACCATGAGGAATCATCAAAATTTGTCCTCTGGGGCTGCCACAAAATGGCATAAACGTTCACTCTAGGGTTTCGAGTTAGAAAATATAATAACTTCCTATATAACAAATGAAATTACATGCAAACTTTTAATAAGGCTTGTCTTGTTTCCATCTAAGTGATTCTTGAGGCTTTGTAGAAAATGGGATGTCTTCGAGAAAGATAAAAGTGACAGTTGGTGAAGAACCAATCAACACGGTCCAAAGACCTAGTTTGAGAAACTCAATTACAAAGAAACTACATTAACTTGGAGTGAGATAATGAAACTTCTAGGGTAAGTCAAAGACCTTAATGGCTACTTTAAATGGTCTTAGTTTGCATTAAATCTTCCTAAAAATGAAGATATGACTCAAATTCTCCGAGGATAGTGTAGTGCACATCAAGCATATATATATATATAAAACTTAACCGTGTGGTTATTGGTGGATTCTTGGTGTGTGGGGATTGAAGACATTGGCTAGAAGATATAATTGCAACTACCCAAGACATGTGGGCTCTCTGACATGTGTATGGGCCTCCCTTACACCATTCGGACCTTTCATTATCCTTTCTTAATAAGATAACCACTTTATTTTGAGATCCAGAGGCAATAACCACACTCAAACTCGTGTCAACATTGTAATTTTAGTAGTATTTGGATAGTTATAGTGAGGGCAACGTGAGGGAGGAAGAGTGTGGTAGGATTCTGGAATGGGGTATGGGCATCTCTAAGAACATTGGTGTTGTTTTATTGTCTGACCAAATGAAAGAATGATGTAAATTCTCATGGAATGTGATTGGGAAGTGTACATAGGACATGGGTTTCCTCATGGGACAGTCACACTATCTCACCTATGCAACAAATAGGCGTCAAACATGATCAATTTACAATTGCTTGCACACTCCCGGCTTGTGCCAAAATGGGAGCTCTGGAGTAGGGTATGGATGTCCATCAAAGCATCAAGATAGTGGAATTTTTTTAGATGTTATAGTTGTAAATGCTTTGGTAGACGTGTATGCAAATGTTAAAACTTGTGTGTTATTTAACCTTTTATGAGGAGAAATGTGGTCTATGGATTTCAATGATTTCACTATGCATAGAATGGATTTGTTGAATGGACTTTAGAAACTTCTAAGTAATGTAAATGACAGGCTAAATGCCCAACTCCACATTTGATCCCATCCTTATTCTAAATCATGCCAGAATGGGACTTTTACATAGGAGCATGGATGTCCCCTTGAAGCTTGGCCATTGCTTTTCTTTCCAAAGACATCAAACAGGTGTTCAAATGTGACCAGTCTACTTTGCCAGCATAATCTTAGACATTGTTAAAGGGGATCTCTGCTAATAGCTATCTCAAATTGAGTCCCATTATGGATTAAATCAGTCGTTCTCTTAATGATAAGTCTATATTCGAATGCTCCCATATTTGCTTTCTACTAAGCTGGTTGATCTCGGATCTATTTCAATACGTGAAGCGGTCACATTTTCCTCTAAGTTGAAAGGAAAAACCTCCCTGCTTATGCCAAGATAAGAGCCTTGGAATAGGGAAAATGCACCATTTTGTTGGGCTATGTTGATATGCCCAAGCCCCTTTACTTCATTATCACCGAGGTTGAAGTTGGCACTCCGTTGGATGTTGGATAGACATGTGGTCGAGCTGCTCGGGAGGCATAAGGGGTGTGTTGCATTACTGGAGAGATAAGGAGTTGAATGATTGAAAGGAATATTACAAAGCGGTGGATAATAATGTTTGACCCAGCCAATGTGGATAGTTAATGATGTGGCTTGGTTGATTTAAATGGCCACATAGATAAGTCCGAGTAATGTGGAGTTCACGAGCATTGCCATATAGTGACTTAGAAAATAACATGGTGAATGATTACAAAGTAATATAAAATCTGACCATGAGAAATAATGTGACATTCCAATAATAAAATATGGCAATAAAGACCACATAGGGATTTAATTCAATACTGTTGGCAGATTTTTAGATGGAATTTGAGACCTTTGTGAGCCTCATTCCTACCTGTGCCAATTCAAAGCTTTAGAATAAGGTATGGACTCCCATCAAGCAACAAGGATAGTTAAAATTTGTAGATGGAGAGGTGGTTGTCCTGGGAGTCATATATTCAAGCATGGGAGCATAGGTGAAGAACATAAACCATTTGACAGAATGCTGGGAAGAGGGATGAAGCCTTGTGGAATGTGAGTGAACCTTCTGGAGAACCTCATGCACTTCAGATGCTAATATTTTCAAGGCAAGGTCTCCTTACCTTCATCTTTTATAATTTTCATAATTTGGTTCTTCATTTGCAATATAACAAAAATAGTAAACCAGTGGATAATTATACATTTGGATATTTAACCAAACTAGATAGTTTAAAACAACAAAACTCCACCTTGTGATTTGTGTAACGAAGTTGCACCTCAACCATCAACCATTATTGCTCCCATAACCTCAAACGTTGTAACCCAAGGTGTCATAATTGGGCACTCGTGTCCACCGGTATTGGTGAGAGTTAGTTGATGTTGTCAAATAAAACAACCAATTATGTTTACCTCACAAAGTTAGAAAAATGCAATAGTCATAGACTCACAAAATAACCGTCTGAACCTCGGGAAAGAGATGACAACTTCTACCTATGTTCCTTGTTATGTGGGGAGCCATATTAAACCTTAGATCAATCCTGACTGATTGTAGGTAATCTCTTCGCCGCCCTTTTAGGAGCCCGGTTACCTCATTTTGCACTTTTAGGAAGTTTTTAAAATTGGAAAGTTGGTTTTTGTTTTGACTCACCTTTTGAACCCCGACACGAAATGCTTAACCGCTTCGCAAACCTCTAGTATTTTTACTAGATAATTTCTTGGAATCTTTTGTTTGGAAAAAATGCATTCCTCAGCTAGTTTGGAAAGGGGTTTTTTTAGGCCTCTTGTAATGTCCACTCCTCTTCGACAATTTTATACTATGATTTTTATTACCATTGATTAGAGACATGGACATTATTATTGTATTTTGGTTAGCATGTTGATATATAATATGGATGTTTTTATTATCGATATGTTGTGACTCATATTGTGGACGGTATGGACCCCTAAAGGACATAGATAGATAATTCGATGACTTGATGATGATCTAGTGTTGATTTCTTTATTACATCTTCGACACTTTCAATTCTTGACGTATTGATTATGTTTAGGTGTTTGAGCTAGTCAAGTGATCTCATAGATGTGGATAAAATAGTACAATTGAAATATCTAGAAATTGTAAATAATTGGTAGAATTTATTAATCTTCTTTGATGATTTAGCTACGTTATATGATGATGTTAATTGATAAATATATGTGTGCGTTTTAATTCTTGGTGTTTGCAAGGATTGTATGAAATATGTTTTATATGTGTTTTATTTCCATGACGTATTGATATGGCCTTAAGGCCGAAGTAGTATTGTTTTGGTTATTTACATGAAATTATATCACAATAAACAAGAAGGAGATATGAGACCGACAATGGAAGAATATTGGATATTTGCAACAAAGTTTACTGTTGATGCAAATTTTTAGCACCCCTAATTGCTTGTGATTTGTGTACGAGGGAAACCAGTGCAACCTGAATAACATGGGATTATCTTGTAGTGTGGGACTTTGCAAGTAGGAAAATCCTTGGAGACATTCAGCTTCTTCCTCTAACCTATGGCTAACTTCTCTAAAGTGCAGAGAATGGAAAGCTAAACTAACCCTATTCTAATGTTTTCTAAGGAGACAGGGATAGAAATATGCATGAAATAAAACTAATATAAGTGAAGTTCATGCACCAAGAAAGGGTGACACAATCCCATTGAGTGAAAAATAGGGAGAAACTGAGAAGGAGAGGGCTGATAGAAATGCCACACTCCAATAAAACAATCAATTTCTTATATTCGTAAAGCAAAACAAACTATAGACCTGTAAAGAGATATATACATGCACAATATACTCATAAATATAGTGGAAGGCAAGAGATGCAACTCATACAAGATAGGGTGAAAAATGGCAACAAAACATGAATTTTATTGCTTAGAGACATGCACAATCCATCACACCATAAGCACAAGACAAAATCCTTTACAATAAGCCCAAATTTGAGGCCTTTAGCTCACAATAGCTCTGGAACAAATTTTACAGAGTTCCTCTACTTTTGGAAAAATCCCCTTCAAAATGAGGTGAATTTTACAATATATAGGAAAAATTGGGTCACCAACCAAGTAGGATGCATTGAAGAGGTATGGGAAACCATCTATTTTGGTACTTTTCCTGCACGGGTGGTTGTGGGTGCCATGCCTCATTAATTTTAGTTGTTGGGATGTCATTCATTCACCTACCCTTGTGAGGCTTGTAACTCATCCATCCATGTCATCCAACCATGACCTGACCAACCTGTGTGTCATGCAAATATGAGGGGTGCGACGGGCATAAATTTTTTTGTTTGAACACGTTAAAAATGTGACTCGACCAACCCCGGGCATCCACCCCTAGCCGTCCAACCTTGACCTGTCTAACCCCCATGAACCATCCAACATGGTCATACCATCCAACCTAGGTGTCGTGTAACTATGAAAGGTGCGATGAGCATTTAAAACCATTCAGACGGATAAAAAAATGTGACCCGACCAAAACCTCGGGTGTCCAACCCCCAACCGTCCAACCTTGACCCGTCCAACCCCCATGACCCGTCCAACATGGTCGTACCATCCAACCTAGGTGTCATGCAAGTGTGATGGGTGTGACGGGTGTCAAAACCATTCTGAAACGTCAAAAAAAGTGACCCGACCAACCCTTGGGCGTCCAACCCCAATCATCCAACCCTGACCCGTCCAACCTCCAGCTGACCAACTTCGAGGTGATAACTTGAGCTCTGGATGAGTTTACGGGTGAAATTTTATATGATTTCACATGGAAACAACCCATTAAATCCAATGTTGGTGGTATCAAGATCCAATTTTTAATTTATCACCTAGAAATGGCCCCTTTATTCTCGGGATTTCGGTTGTGCGCCAAAAGAATGAACTGCCTTGGGAAGTGTATGATGCTTCAAGATGTCTTGTATTTTCCACCTTCTAGGGTATGGAAAATGACTTCCATAGGAAATTTTTGGACTTATAATTCCTAACATGCATATCAAAATCTTTCATTGAATCTTAGGTCCTCTTTCACTACAAACTCCTTATGGCCCAAAAGCCTACTTCTGATGGATGGCCCCAAGACCTTTGAAACTTCCCTGAATCACTTGAAATGATTCCCAAAATTTAAAATTCAGCTGTAGCATTCTAGGTTTCTCTAAGAATTCTTGTCTAATGCTCAAACCCATCCTCTCGAGTTGCCTATTTTACTAGGGGGTAAAAAAAAGATAACAATTGGCGACCTCTCGGGGACATCTGCCTGCTAGATGTGCGACCAGTGAACTTAGGGGTTCCATTGGGAATGGAGTCATATTGATTTCTAGAACTAGCCTGTCACTTGAAAAAAATATCTTCCAACATCTGGGGCACTACTGGATATTTTCATTTCAAAAGAAACCCCTGGTTGAGAAATGGTTGCTTCACCAAAATCTTCCTGAAACTGGAAAGTGCAAGAGAAACAAGGGCACAACTATGTACAAACAAAAAATTCATACACATTCAAAATAGAATATATAGAGAGTGAGCAATCACTTATTACAAAACTAATTAAACTAAAACAAGGTAGTGTGCTACAAGCACTTGGAGGAATTACAACTCCTAAACTAATATATACAATGGTGAAATTTTTCCTTTTAGTAGAAATGTTTAAGATAGATTCCGTTAACTAGAATCGAAAGCTCCTCTCCCTCCAAGGTAGACAATTGGAAGGCATTGCTACTTTTACATCCCGTGACCATGTAGGGGCCACTCCAAATGGCATCAAACTTGGAATGCCTTCCTAGTTTTTCCCGATCTACATCCCACTTTAGAACTAAGTCCCCTTCCTAAAAGGTCCTTGCTCTTGCTTTCTTATCAAACCATCTTTTGACTAAGGCTTGATCTTTCTCTGTCGTTTGAACTACATGTTCTCTGATTTCTTCCAATTCCATCATGCTTTGCATACTTGGCCTCCATTGGTTTGAATTCAGAAAACTCCAACTACTTCATGAGCTCCAATGCAGGTAGTTCTAATGATATAGGCAACACTTCCTCTTTCTCGTAGACCAACTTGTAAGGAGAATTACATATATACCTCTTTGGTGTCAACCTATTAGCCCACAAGGCTAGTTTGAGCTTTGTATACCATGTCCTTTGGTTTTCATCTAGAGTCCTCCTGATGATTCTTAGAAAATTCTTGTTTGTGGACTCTATCTGTCCATTACCCTGTGGGTAATAATTTAAAGAGGTGCTCAAGTAGATTCCATTCTTAATAACCCATTCTGTGATCTTGGAACCTAGGAACACCAATGCATTGTTTGATATGATAGTGGCCGTTATTCAAACCTAGTCACTATTCCTTCATATAAGTCTAGTATGCTAGACTCGTTTGCTTCTTTGAGTGCTACTGCCTCGGTCCACTTGGTGAAATAGTCTGTTGCTATCAAAATCTACTTGTGGCCTTGGATTGAATTTGGATTGATGACCTCGATGAAGTCCAATCCCCATTGCATGAATGGCTGGTCAACTGAAATTGGTTTAATGGGAGCGTATTTGTTAATCTTTCTTTTCTTGTGAAGAAAGCACATTTCTTACACTTTTTGATCCATGTGTAGTAGTCACTAAACACCGTGGGCCAATAATAACCCACCTTCATTATCTTGAGAGTTGTTACCCATGGAGAAAAATTACCTCCTGTTTCTCCATCGTGAAATTCATGTAACAATATTTCAATTTTTTATTCCAATACACCTCAATAGAAAACCATTGAGGTCCCTTTTGAACAAAACACCATCAACAAGCACATATTGAATGGATTGTAATCTGAAATATCTCCTCTTTTCTTTACTCATTTATGGAGGGAATATGCCTATTTGTAAGAAGTGTACCATATTATGAGTCCAACAAGGAGTGAGCACATCATCATTTGTCATCTCTTGACAGTCTTGTAGTACCAAATCCGCTTCATTTTCATCACCTACTTCAACTTGTTGACTCAAGGCTAGCTATTCACATAATCCCTTCCATGGACCAACTTAGTGACTTTAATTTCAATGTCATATTCCATGACATGAGTGATCCATCCTGCACGTTTCTCATTCAGATCTTTTTAGAAGGAAGTCCTTGACTCCCACATGAGAGACTAGCAATTGGATCTTGTTGTTTGAAACTAGGTGTTTGAAATTATTTAAGCTCTTGATCACTGCAAGGACATGCTTTTCAATGAAGGAGTATCTCACTTCATAGTCCTCTAAACTTTGAATAAACAAGGTAACTCACTGTTTGGAACCCTCTTTGTTTTGTAGCACTCGGATTGCAGAAATTGTGTCCCCACCACCAAAGGCATAGAGCATGAAGTCCTTAGAGAAGTTTGGATTCACGAGAGTTGGAGCTTGTGATATGACCTCTTTGATAGCCTCAAAACTTTCTTTACCCTCAGCTATCCACCTAAATTCCATGCTCTTCCTTAACATCAGTGTTATTGGCTTCACGAGAGTGGTAAAGTTTGGCACAAATCTGCGGACAAAATTGGTTCTCCCTAAGAAGCTTTGGAGAGCCTTCTTATGGCTTGGCAAGGGCAATGCTCAAATTGCTTCAACTCTTTCTAGGTCAATTGTCAATCCTTCATTTGACACAATATGGCCTAGGAGCTTGCCTTCGTGAGCTAGGAATATGCATTTTTTGGGATTCAATGATACCCCAAATATCCTACATCTTTGAAATACCTGTCTCAGATGAAAGAGGTGATCTGCTGCATTTTTGGAGAACACAATGATATCGTCAAGATATATTAGTACTATTTTGTTGATCAACCCCTTGAATGCCATGTCCATCACCATTTAGAAAGTGGCTCCAACATTAGACAATCCAAATGACATTTTCTTGTAGGCATAGGTGCCCCACTTGGTGGTTAAAACCATTTTGAACTGATCATATTCTTTTACCATTATCTGATTATATCCTGAGTAGCCATCCAGGAGAGAAAATATTTCTGATCCGGCTACCACTTGCAATCTTTTCTCCATTGAAGGGAGTGGGTAGTGGTCTTTGAGAGATGCCCTATTTAGGTCCCAAAAGTCCACGTACAACTTGATTTCTCTGTTCTTCTTCTTGACCGGTACCAAATTTGCAACCCAATTTGAATGCTTGATTGGAAATATAATGCTTTCCTCTATTAGCTTGTTTAGCTCTTTATTCATTAGAGGCTTAATGTGTGGGTTAACTAGTCTTTGCTTCTCCATGATGGGCTTAGCATCTGGATCCAATTCAATTGTATGTTGTGCTAGTTTCGGATTGAATCCTCATAGGTCCTCATAGCTCTAGGAGAAGACATTTGGAAATTCTTGGCAAAGTTGTGTGAACTCATATCTTTCTTGTTCAATGACCGATTTGGAGCATTTTACCTTTCCCAACCGAAATAGGCTCTGAATCTTCTCCCTTGACATGCATGTTGGCTTTCTCTTTACGAAATTGATCATTCGGGTTGAAGATGGACTCTAATGTAACCAAGCCTTTGGGAAGCTTGTTTTTTGCAGCTGCACTACTTGATCCCGTACTACTGATCTAATTTGTCTTGATTCCTAGCTGAGAATTTAGCCTCTTCTTGCAAGAAATTAACGATCTATTGATCATTCTCAAACACTTTCCAGTTTGTGTTGTTATATGGAACTATTGGCCTTACAATCACATGGATATGTGGTTGCATTTTTTCTCTCTTGATATTATCCATCACATCAAAAGTTGCTCCAACTGCTGCAAGCCTATCCACAACTTCATTTTTCTTCTTGGGTATGGACTTGATGTTGAATGCTTCAAAATCATCAATGAGGTCCCATACCCTATTTTTGTAGCTCTGAGTAGGTCATTCTTTGTAGCATGTTTTCCCCTGACTTGATTGATGATTAGTTTATTATCCTCGAACACCGTAATTTCTTTATGCCTCTTTTCATGGCCCAATGAAGTCCATGAATCAAAGCCTCATATTCAGATGTGTTGTTTGAACAAGTGAATTGGAATCTGAAAGATGAATAGTACTTGATGTTTTGTGGTGAAACCAACATTACACCACCCCCAACACCTTGTTTGCTTCTTGAACCATCGAAAAATAGTTTCAAAATTTTGTTTTCCTTATTTTTGGGCTTAGTGACATTAGGAATGGGTTAATTTTCTTCGTGTACACAATACACGCCCAATTCAAATTCTTCAATTTCCCTATATGGGTCAAATGCATGCCTTTTGTTTGCCCATTCATACAGAGTTAAATATGGAATACCCTCGACCTTGGTACATTTTCCCAAATCATTTGAACACTCTTATTGATCAAAGGCTAAGCAATTTGCATTGATAGGACTTGGAACATGAGGCTCAATGTGAAATTTTTACGATTGGTTCTTATCGATGGTCACCTTGGCTCCATACCTCATCCTAAAATCATGTGTGACCAATCTATGAGATAGAAACCCATGAATTTTTATTGTGAAGTCCCTTGATAGACACTGAAACACAAAGAGTGGTGGAAGGTCAATTATAGATACATCCCGCAAGACCGTGACATTAGGATAATCATGTAGTGTGAGACTTAAACCTTTGATGATCCCAACCGTTCCCCTTTGTTGTTCCATCTAGTTGCACCACTCCTTTCAAGACACGGTTCATACTTTAGACCTAATTGATCTGCTATTTGCTTTGGCATCACTGAGCTACTTGCCCCTGAATTGATCATGCAATTATGTACCAAGTGGTTCCTAACAATAAATGACACATAGAATGGTGGAGGCTTTAAATTTTTGTCTAGTTGACCCCACCTGTTGCACTACATTAGTGAGAACTTTCTCCTGTCCTTGGTTTGATCCATTCGATACGAGACCACTTGGCCATTTCAGAGCTCGAAACAAATCTCGTTGCCGCCAGGATTTGCTAGTGACTCCCACATGGAAATGTTCACATGTGTTTTCTTTATCTGATTAATGATGTTGAAAGGGGATGAATTATCCTTTTTTCACCCTTTACTTGGCACAACCTTTCTAGAGATTGAACAAGCACATGTCTACTGTGACGCAGATGCCTTAGGCTGATTTGATACATTTGGAGCTGCACTTGATCTACCAACCCCTTGTTGTGTAGGGGTGGGCTGAGAAATAACTGGATTAGAAAGTTGTCCCTCTATGTTCCTATTCTTTGATCTTGTATTGGAAGCTACACCCTGAAAAGGAGGTTGGTTAACTCCACAAAAGTCTTCTCTGTGCTAATTGACCAACACGTTTTATATTGGAGGTGCCTCTTGTTAGGTTTCTTGTTGTTGATTTCCTTCTTGGCTTGGTTCTTGAGACACCAATGGTATTTACCATCAATGCTTGGTTTAGTGCACCATTGAAACATGTTGATTGATTGTGAGGTAGATTACAGGGGTAACACCATTCGTACTCTTGTGCCATGTTGTTTTGTGTTGGAACTAAGGATCTTGATGTTGAAGCCACGTTTGGATCATATGGTTGGAATGGCCTGACAGCTTGAGGTTTTCCTTGGATCAAATTTTTATTTGCAACCTGAGCTGGTGGTCTATTATGCTAGTATGGGGGCCTAGCTTGATATTGGCTTTGAGGTTGATATGGTCTAGAACTTTGAGTTTGTTGTCTCTTGATAGTCACTAACTCATTTCCTATGTTTTGTAGCTACTTCATAACCTCCTGCAGTTCTTTTGAAGCGCTTGAAGTAGTAGAAGCCTCACTGTTGCTTTGATTCCTAGAGGGTGGAATGGTATTTAACTCAGGTGTTTGACTAGTTGTAGGAATTCCCATGTCTGGATAGAGAGGCATTAGTGGCCTCGCTGTTAGCTTATTGGCTTGAATCAAGTAGTTTTCATCCCTAATGGCAATGTTATAGGCTGCAGGTAAAGTTATACCTCCCATGGATTGTATCATCATTGCAATATATAAATTTGTAGCCTTCATGAAGTATAAAAGGGCACCTTCAGCTGTTGGTATCACTGCAAGTGGAATTCTATCCCATGTCCTTTGGAAATGGAAATTGAAATATGTCATTTGCTCATTAGGAGCCCTCTTGATTGTTTTCAATTGTTCCAATAAAGATAACTTATCTCCCTTTCCCCCAAATTTACTATGGGGGGCTATACACAAATGGTCCCAATTCTTGATAGACCATGTTGTTAAGCTCCTAAACCATTACAAAGCTTTACCTTTAAAAGATGAAGCTAACAACTTGACATCAATATCCATTTCATTGTTTTCATGAATTGCAGAGACATTGGCAATGTCCTAGATGTGGTCAATAGGAGTAGTATGATTTTATCCTATGAAATAAGGAATATTCTTTAGTGCTACAATTGGGATCTGATTTTGAGCATTTAGGGAAAGTGGGCTACTTCGTGAAGTATATACAGATTGGGCTGCACCATCCTGATTAGTCAGAGAACTCTCATTGATTGAAGAAAAGGTTTACCAAGTGGAGGTGTAGACTAATTCATGTTAGGTAGAGATGGTGATATTTTCGGTCTTCTTCCTCTCCTTCCTCAACCTGGTGACAATTACAAGTAGACAAACAATCCCTCTTCTCGAGTCTCATACCTAGTTTGGACTCTTCTCATGTACTTTGGCAACCCGTGTCACGAAACCAAAGTGGATTTGAAAGACATAGTCACCAAATGTGTTGCTACAAAGCCTCTAGAGGATGGAAATTCACCAAGACACACACAATCTTGATAAAGGTGAAAATATTGACTTCTGGTCCCATCGGGTGTGCCAAAATTGTTGATGCAAAATTTCAACACCCCTGATTGCTTGCGATTTGTGTACAAGGGAAAAAGTGCAACCTGCATAACATGGGATTATCCTGCAGTGTGGGACTTTGTAAGTAGGAAAATCCTCTGAGAAAGATGACTTCTTCCTATAACCTAGTGCCAAATTCTCCAAAGTGCAGAGAATGACAAGCTAAACTAACCCTATTCTAATGTTTTCCAAGGAGATAGGGATAGAAATATGCATGAAATAAAACTACTATAAGTGAAGGTGATGCACCAAGAAAGGGTGACACAATCCCATTGAGTGAAAAATAGGGAGAAACCGAGAAGTAGAGGGCTGATAGAAACACCTCAATCCAAGACAACAAACTATATACCCTGTAAAGAGATAGATACTTACGCACAATATAATCATAAATATAATGGAAGGAAAGAGATGAAACTCATACAAGCTAGGGTAAAAATGGACACAAAACATGAATTTTTTTGATCAAAGACATGTACAAGCCATCACACCATAAGCACAAGATAAAATCCTTTACAATAAGCCTAAATTTGAGGCCTTTGGCTCACAATAGCTCTAGAATTTTTTTTACAGAGTTCCTCTACTTTTTGGAAAATCCCTTTTAAAATGAGGTGAATTTTACAATATATAGGAAAAATTGGGTCACCAACCGGCGGGATGCATTGAAAAGGTATGGGAAACCATCTATTTTGGTACTTTTCTTGCATAAGTGGTTGTGGGTGCCATACCTCATTAATTTGGTTGTTGGGATGTCACTCATTCACCTACCCTCATGAGGCTTGTAAATTGCCCATCCATGTCATCCAACCATGACCCAACCAACCTGTGTGTCCAGAAAATATGAGGGGTGTGACGGGTGTAAAATAAATTGTTAGAATGTGTCAAAAAATGTGGCCCGACCAACCTGTGGGCGTCCAACCCCATTTGTTCAACCTTGACCCATCTAACACCCATGACCCGTCCAACATGGTCATACCGTCCAACCTAGGTTTTGTGCAAGTGTGATGGGTACGATGGGCATCAAAAACTATTCGGATGGGTCAAAAAAATACGACCCGACTAACCCTTAGGCATCCAACACCCAGTCATCCAACCTCGACCCGCCCAACCCCAAGCACTGGCCGTCCAACATGGCCGTACCATCCAACCTAGGTGTCGTGCAAGTGTTATGGGTGCAATAGGCAACAAAAAATGTTTGGATGTGTCAAAAATGTGACCCGACCAACCCCTGGGCGTCCAACCCACGGGCTGCCTAACCCCGACTCCGTCCAACCTCCGACCGACCAACTTACGTAGGTAATAACTTGAGCTCCCGAATGAGGTTTCGGGTGAAATATTATATGATTTCATATGGAAAAAACCCATTCAATCCAATGGTGGTGGTATCAAGATCCAATTTTTATTTTATCATCACAAAATTATCTTTCTTTCTCAAGATTGTCAGTTGTGCGCGAAGAATGAACTGCCTTAGGAAGTGTATGATGCTTCAAGATGTCTCATCTTTTCCACCATGTAGGGCATGGAAAATGGCTTCCATAGGAACTTTTTTAGACTTATAATTCTTGACATGGCTATCAGAATCTTCTATTGAATCTCAAGTCCTCTTTCACGTTGTAAACTCCTTAAGGCCCAAAAGCCTACTTCTGATGGATGGCCCCAAGACCTCCAAAACTTCCCGAATCACTTGAAATGATTCCCAAAATTGAAAAATCAGTTGTATCATTCCATGTTTCTCCATGAATCATTGTCCAAAGTGCTCAAACCCATCCTCCGAGTTGCCTATTTTACTAGGGAGTAAAAGAATATATAACATTTACATTAGCAACTTTGTGTTCGTGTATATTGTTATGTTGTTTTTGAGTTTGTTATGAGGTTCCCATGGGGGGATGATCTCAAATGTGACCATGGGTATATGTGTTATTTTACCTCTTTCATTTTATTATTTTGTTGAGTATGTGACTCCTTATTGTAATATATGCTCACTTTATTATTGTTTAAATAATGTGCTCTTGTTTAGTTAATTAATCATGTTAATTATGCTAAGTTGGGATGTGACTATGTGGGCATTTAATGTTTTTATATTCCTTTTTATTTTCTTATTTTGAGATGGATTTTATTGATTTTGGAGTTGTGTACTCAACCTCACTTTCAAATCTCAAATTTTGGCTTTGGAGCCACTTTTGGAGGCTTGTGGGACAAGTTAAGCTTGTCCCATACCTCTTAAACTCACCCACCAACCATACCTATGATGTGAGGGTTAATTTTAGCCTTCATTATGTGTTTTGAAAGAGAAAAGAGGAAATTAATTTAACTTTCTCACAACTCCTTTAATTTTTCCTTAGAAGTATGGAGTAGTGGTTTGTGTGTGGAAGGAAACTTGTCATATTCTCACCCACCAATTTATGAGTCTTGGGATTGAAGTTTGACTTGGTGAAGTGGATTGGAGGAGAAGTGATGTGGCATCCTACATGGAGCCATGCCACCACCCTCTCCTCATTTTTAATTATGTAAGTTATTTTGGAGTTTTGGGGTTACTTGGTTTAGTTGCACACTTGTATTTTTGGAGGATATTTTCTTGAGTTCTTATTTTGGAGCTTGGGAGCTTGTTTTGGATTTGGATTGGACTTGAAAATCTTGGATCTTGTTTCTTGTGGATTTAAGATTCTTGCAATGGAAAGGTAGGGTCTATACCCTTGTATTTTATTTTATTTGTTGTGTGATTGCTTGTAAAATGAATGAATGTTGTGTTGTTTTGGATTTGGGGTAGTATGACCTTAAGGATGGTGTGGGAGAAGGAAAATGGGGATATTTTGAGGGAGAGATAAGAGTTTTCATATGCATTTGGAGGAATTTTGGGTTGGGTGTCCCACCTTGTGATAATAAGAAATATTTCTTGCTTATCTTGGTATGTTTCATTTGAGGGAGTGATAAGAGATTGAGGGAGGGATAAGAGTTTGGTTTTGGTTATGTGGAGGAAGTTTTGAAGGATTTTTAAGGTGGAAATTTAACCCATTTGGAGGAATAAGGGATTCCCCATATTTCTCTTCTCCCTTGGCTTAGATTTTAAGCCTTTGTGTTTTGGAAATAATGTATATTTGTGATTATCAATGTTATTGTGTTTTTATATATTGCAAATTGTTGGGATGAGTGTATGTATTGTAAATCCTTTGTAAAAGTTTCCATGGTTTTTAATATCCCTTATTGTTTCATTATTTGGGCTCGGGGGCCAATGAGAAGGATGTCTTCTCCTTCTCATTGGAATAAAGGTTGGGAGGTGAGTGTTGCCTACACCCCCTTCCTTGTTGTGATTTGGTGATGAAGAAAATATGGAGTTCAAAGTTGAGGCCTTGGATAGAGTTTTTTTGTGTAGAAGACAAAGAAAGATAAATCTTAATTTGTAAATTTCATCATGTTGTTTCCACCTTTGAGTGGAAGGCTTGTATATACTTGTATTTTAAAGAGAGTTTCTTGTAAATTTAATTATCAAGCTATGTATTCAAATTGTTTAAAGGACTTTTTGTAAGTTGTATTTAGTGGAAATATAGTTCCTTTCAAATCTGGAAATGAATCAAAAGTTGCATTGTGTCTTCATTTTGAAATGGTTTGATGTATTGGCAATATATGGTTATTTTTTCCTTTTTAAGTATTGATTTTCATAGTTGGTTGTGAAAGATTTAATGAACTTGCATTTGAGTATGTTTATAGTTTTTACCCTCTTCAAATAAGTATGTAAATGGTAGTCTCTTAGTATAGTTTTTTTTTCATTTTTAAACAATGCAAAATAAATCAAATTATACCATAAACCCTTTCGATCAAGTAAATGATTTTTTTAGGTTCCACTTTGTATATTTTGTTTTAAACAAGAAGATAGAACTCGTTGTTTGATATATATAGACATGTATATTGTTTAGTATATATTTTTAGATATATCCATTTTTTGTACAACAAACTATTTTCCACAATAACCAACGTCGGTCCACCAACCGGCATCGACATGACATAAACCGAAATTGGCCTCTAAAATCAGATATACAACTTATAAAATTTGAATTTTTAACTTAGTTGTTCAAATATACTTATGGAACAATAAAACAAAGATTATAATGAAAATAAACACATCAAAATTATATATAGATGCATATATTTGAGAATATATACATTTATGTATATTTTTATAAAATGTGTCGATTCACAAAGAATCGGCGATTGATGTTGACAACTCGGTGGACCGCATCGGTAGCATAATAGGAATCGCTACCTGTTAAGCCACCACACTAGTCACGTGTGCGTGAAACGCTTTTTTGAAAAAAAAATTCCATCCAAAGTTATATCATTTTAAATAAATATACTCAAACAAAATGTAGATCTAGCTTATATATAGATGTATACACATGTCTATACATATACATATGCATGTATATATGTATATAGTGTAAATACTTCTAGATCAAACTAACGGGTTTTCCCAAATGATTAAATCAAAGAAAATGTGAGCAAACAAATATCCACAAATCTGCATCTTGGTGGGATTCCACCACAAAGCAATAGATAACTTTACAATGCTAAACCTAAGATAAACTAAACTAAATGGAGAATGAAATGGAGGAAGTTTCCTCCCATTTGCATAAACCTTGATCTAAGAGAAAAACCTCCATGGTATCCCCTCAAGTTCCCATGGCCTCCACTCTCCTCCAATATGCAAACAATAATGAACAAATGAAAACATTAGGAAAAGAAACAAATAAAAAGGCAACATAACGATTTTTAGGGCTTTAGAAAAACCCGAAATCTAAGGGTCCATGTTAAATCAATCATAGGGTGGAGATTTAATCCTAAAATTTTAAGTCATGGCATTTTCATGGGAGTGGGTTTTAAATAAAAAGGTATGAGTATTAAGTGAATGTGGCTATTTATTGGTTAGGTTATGTGTAACATATCATATAGATTAATAATTAATTAAATAACATCTGAATGTAGGAATTAAATAAATAAATATTTGAAACATGGTATTTTAGATAATGATCTAAAAGGGATTAAAAGTAAAACATATGGTTGAATAATTAAATGATAGGTATTGATGTTTTTTTATTATTGGCAAATAGTTTTTTGAAAGGACTATACCCTATGACAGTTAAAGCTCAGGAAGCCAGAATAGGAAAATAAAGCTCGAAAAAAAGGATCAACATCCTGATATAACAATAAGGACCAAGTGCAGAACGCAGTCTGCAAAGAAACAATCAACAGCAACACAATGAGAAATAAACACTAGTGCTGGGCTTTTGATCAAACAAAGAATTAAACACGCAGGGTTGGTCCGGCCACAAAAATGATAACAATGTACTCCTAGGACCACTAAGATTGAGAAAACAACCAGACGATCATCACAAAAGAGGTTAACAAAAACCGTAAGGAAGGAACCAACAAAAGCAAAACCAGTGTGCAACAAATGGATTAAAACAACAACACAAATGCTACTGCAAGAATCGCGTAAATAAATGCCATAAGCCAAAATGTAGCAATGATAGCGCCCTAAAAAGACAAGAATCAAATCTTGTCCGATAATGATGGGGGATTTAGATTTGGCATTACCTTCTTTTTCCGATCCACCACTGGCCCATTCCTGATTTTCCACATTCATGATAGGTATTGATGTTAAGTTATTATATGAGATAACATTAGACCAACTTAGGAAAAATCCTATAATATACGTAAGTAGATTTAAAATGAGATAAAATCATGATATTAAGATACTCAACATTATCATTAGAAATTATCTGGAAACCCTAGAAAAGGATTGAACTCAAAAAGGATTTTGGAATTAATTAATTATATTTAATTATTAATCTAATTGGTTAACTTCTATGAATGTGTGAAAATTGTTAACGGGAATTTATTTTTAAACGTACTTAATGTTTACTCCCTTGCAACCATTTTAAAAAAAAAAAATCATAATTTTCGTAATTTGTTCCATAAGTAATTAATGAGGTTTGGATTTGTTGGTCACATCAAAATTGAAGCGTTACACTTGGGCATCAAAGTCGTGGGTTCTAACACTTGAACCTGTAGGATTTAAAATAATAACGGCAATGTATAATAAAATTGTTTAGATTGTGAACTCACTAAGTAAGTATTTTGTCGATCCGGTTATCGGGAAATGTTAATTCAGTTTGATATTCTTATGAACTTCACGAGTATTAGAAAGTTGGTTCCTTGCGAAGATGTTGGTTAATGGGTACCTAGTTATTTTATATATGGTAGTGTGATTATGTTGACCCCATAGAGTACTCTTTCTTATCTCATTTGTTATTTTGTTTGGTGAAACTCTTAGGAATTAGTGCTAGAGGTAATGTTTAGGGGCCATTATGGAGGATATCTCAAATTTATTAGTTGTTTATGACTTCCATTTTTCATTTATGGTTAGGAAAGATGGTTATGGTTTGTCGATGACTGTAGGCCTTTGGTGATGTTCATCGCTTTTGAGGACTTAACCCCATAAGGGAGATTAAATATCATGACTTGATGTCATATTATGATATAGTTTGGTATGGATATTCTTAGAGGTGACGCGATATAGAGTACCCTGTCGGTGGCCATGAAGGGTTGTGAAGTGATTGTGATGTGGATATTTCATGTGTTTATATTTGTAAACTTAAATTTTTTTATCAAGGGCCAACATTTTATTTAATGATTTGATTGAGAAGCTCTGAGGCTCTTCTTATTATTTTATCTTATCATGAGATTTTATGAAGTTTGAAATACGAATACTTAGCCCTTTCTTTTGCTTGCAGATATTTGTTGGATTTTATCCTGTTTGGTAACTTGGAGCTTGTTTTCCTCGATAGGCCACTTGGCTAAATGTTGTCAAGAATGTTACGTGGTTTTCATTTTTTACGCTATCTTGATTTGGTCCTATTTTTTGTATTGTGTTCTCTCATCGTATGGGGTATACCTAGGTGTCTTGATTATTATCATAGGTGCTTCACATACACATCTTTCGATTTTAGTTTTCAAGTTATAAGACTTGTGTGTCTGAACTCTTCGGAGTACCCTTTTTGATACTCAATTTTCCTATGGAAGAGGGTTTTCTGCTTGTGTAGTTAC
Organism: Taxus wallichiana var. yunnanensis; assembly: GCA_018340775.1. Classification (NCBI taxonomy): domain Eukaryota; kingdom Viridiplantae; phylum Streptophyta; class Pinopsida; order Cupressales; family Taxaceae; genus Taxus; species Taxus wallichiana. The sequence goes on along the minus strand of CM031236.1, from coordinate 683,776,085 downwards.
TGTTGGGCTATATAGTATAGTTGGTAGTTAACTTTGTTTATGGTGATTATGTTTCTTCTTTTACCCTAGATAAATATGGTTATACTCAAGCTCCTTTGAGCTTTATGCTTAATTAAGTATGTTTGTTTTTATCTTGTGGACCCATGATGGATATACCCTTGTCTTAATCTCTTAAATTTTTAATATACACCATATTATAATCCATTAGTATCAAAGTATGTTGAGATAGATATGGATGAATTTAGATTATTTTAGACCTCAGACTTAGAGATTTTTGTTTTCTGGTGTTAAGGTATCATGTCATGCTCCCAAGTTGGTTTCAGAGTATGTGTTTTGGGTAAACCAATTTACTCGCCCTCTTGATATTTTTATTTCCTCTTGGTGAGGAAGTGTGGTGTCTATGGGTAAAACCCCTTGTCATCTTCAGTTGCTTGGTTGATGGTATCTTGTGGAAGTATAAATTTTGTTTGGAAACTATCTCTTTTATATAGTGAACCTAATTTGAGTATAAACCGTAACATTGTTTTCTCCCTCACACCAATCTAAACTCTTTAGACTCGTTAAAATAAAATAAAATAATTTATAGCTATATAATGTGTGCTTTCATTTACTTCTTTGATACTTGTGGAGACTTACTTGGAATGCATCGGTGATGATGTATGTAACTTTGGGGAATGATTCTTGTAAACTTGGTGTGTTCCGTTTTGGTTAATGACCTCTTGTTTTATAAACTTAATAATGTGATAAGCTTGGCTCTTCCTACTCATTAAAATTCAATTGGTAATGTGACAAACCTAAGTATATTAGAACTCTAATTGGGAGGCTTGGACTTTCAAAACTTAATAAGTAAATTGGGACATTAGGAAGATGGTTCCTTACTCTAACTTGTAGTTTAATAGAAGAAATAAAAACTATGTGAAAAATAAAAATAATTCCTTCATACTCTCCCTAGAAGTAAAATGAATAATTTTTCCACCCATATAGAATGGCAAGATATCATGCCAACATTGGTGATGACCCTTAATGACACAAGATATGGGATATCATAATATAAGGAATGCATTAATTAGAAAACTTATAAGAAATATGCTTGGAAAATGTAATTATAACTTGTGTTTTATAATTTGGAATATGGAACGGATAAATTTATGGGATTGAACATAAGTAGAATGTACAAATAAAAATCTTAATGTATAAATTGTTATCGTACACCCTAAAATTTATGAAGGACATACTCAAAAGATTGAACTAATTGAAAAAGCTTCCTTGGTCTTCTATATGAGTATTTAATCTCGAATTGCACTAAGAGTTTGGGTGTTACAAATAATATGAAACATTATAAAATGTATGAAATATATATAGCCTTAATATAGCATATCAAAAGATGTTATCATATGTAAAATTATGGATTTTTATGGTATTTAGTACGGGATATAATACCAAAATTATAAATCATGGAAGAATAAGTCGTTTCAATACGAGACTAGTATAAAAATTAGTGTGGATCTCATAATGAATCCAAAGTTGAAAACATGATAATAAAATGATTATAACCTCCTTTGTTACATCAAGCAACAAACACATGTATAATGTTTATAACGCAAAGTTGGCATGATAAATCACTTTGGATCTTTCTTTTTTCGGCTAGTATGATTTTTTTCAAGTATGCATAAGGATATTATTACCTTGTTAGAATGGATTAATTGTTATGATCATATTAATGGACCCTCCACTTGGCCATGCCAACGGTGGAAACCTATTTGAACCCTTAAATCTGTCCTCCTACCGTGAATAATGGATTACCTTATTAATCTCTCTCATGAACTTACAAGAAAACAACCAGCTAGGAAGAATTTCCAAATTAGAACCCTTGGAATGAAGAGATCATTACAATTTAGGAATAGGTAATTAGTGACCTAAGCTTATTAGAAAGCTTAGGAAACATATGTTAAGGATATGGAGGAATTTTTGAATCCTCTTCCTTCTTGGGGAAACCATGCTCTTATCCCCTTGTTTTTGAGAAGAAAATGGTGCAAGTCATTTTTATGAGTTTCAAAAAGAATGTTTGGTGTGATGTTCTAGTAAATGGTTAGTCTCACACTCTCTTGTTTCCTATTTTATCCTAGCTCGCTTTGAGTTTTCCTATGTGTTATAATATTAAGCTTGTGTTGTTTTAAAATTATCTTGAGCTAGGTGAGTTTAAATTAATAAATTTTGGTTATCAGATCAAGTGAATGGTATCTCTTGTGTTGATATGATAGTATAGGCAAGCATTTCCTATCACCACAAATGGAAATGTTGTCAAAATTGATTGGGTTTTCTAAATTAGGATTAATGGTTGTGTGTTACAAAATTTAGGTAAACATTTTAAATTATGTGAACCTTGTGGTTGATATTATGGTTAGTGTTACCATGAAAATTTAAGTGAGTCCTTTGAATTATATAAAGTGCTTTCAATGAATAGTATGCATCATTGTAAACACTTTTGTCAAAATTAGGTGTTTTCCTTGTTGTCAATCCTTGTTTGATGTGGCCCTGAATTGGTTGGTTCTATAAGAAGGTGTGTTTTCTCGTGTGAAACTAAATTTTCGTGAATGGAAGTTGCTAATATTTTTTTCTAAATTAACAAACCTTGAAGTGTAATTCAACCTAAGCGGAAGTCTTATCCTTCTTTTACCATGTACTATATCCATGTATGGCTACATGGACACCTTATGTGCATAACCCTCCCTATTCTACTTGAAAAATGTTGTTATTCTTTGGGTTTCCCATCGGAAATTTCCTATTTAGAGGCTTCTTGTGTTATAACTTGGTTAACCTCATAGAGATTTTTCTCGTAGGTTTTTGTGCTAAGAACCTTGTTTGAGAGGAGGCTTAGTATACGTGCCTAATATTATTCCTTCTCATTTTAAAATAGTTTGGACCAAAACTTGGGTTCCGAGGGACCCAATTTTGTTTTAAGTAAAGAACTCATGGAAGGTGTGGTTTCTATTCATGTACATTGTTTCCTTTTAATGTTGACTTCCGTGAGGATGTCGAGTCTAAGGGGAGGGGGATGTAATGCCCACTACTCTTCGACACTTTTTTACTATGATTTTTATTACCGTTGATTAGAGACATGGACATTATTATTGTATTTTGGTTAAGCACGTTGATAGATAATATGAATATTTTTATTATCGATATGTGTGGACTCATATTCATGGGATGGTATTGACCCCTAGTAGACATAGATAGATAATTCAGTACTTGATGATGATCTAGTGTTGATTTCTTTATTACATACTGACATTTTGGATTCTTGATGTATTGATTATGTTCAGATGTTTGAGCTAGTCTTGTGATCTCATATATGTGGATAAAATGGTAAAATTAAAATATCTAGAAATTGTAAATAATTGGTAAAATTACTTAACCTTGATGATGACTTAACTACGTTATATGATGATGTTAATTGATAAATATATGTGTGTGTTTTATTGCTTGATGTATGATTATGATTGTATGACGTATGATTTATATGTGTTTTATTTCCATGACGTATTGACACGGACCTTCGAGGCCTAAGGGGTATTTTTTTTGTTAGTTACAGGAAATTATATCACAAATAGGGTAGTAGAGACCAACCATGGAAGAATATTGATATTTGTAACAAAGGTCACCTCGCAACTCGTGTGTTTGTGTATATGTTATGTTGTTGTTGATTTTTAGTGAGGTTCTCATCTGGGGTCGTGACCTCAAATGTTACCATGGGTATATGTGTTGTTCTACCTATTTCATTTTATTTATTTATTTAAGTATGTGACTTCTTTATTGTAATATATGCTCACTTTATTATTGCTTAAATAATGTTCTATTATTTAGTTAATTAATCATGTGGATTATGCTAAGTTGGACAAAGTGACTATGTGGGGTATTTAATGTGGTTGATATTCCTTGTTCTTTTCTTTTTATTTGAGATGGATTTATTGGTTTTGGAGTTGTGTATTCAACATCACTTTCAAATCTCGAATTTTGGCTTGAGCCACTTTTTGAGGTTTGCAGGATAAGTTAAGCTTATCTCATACCTCATAACCTCACCCACATACCATACCTATGATGTGAGGGGTTAATTTTAGGCCTTAATTATGTGTGTTGGAAGAGAAAAGAGGTAATTACTTGCACTTTCTTACAAACTTTAATTTTTGTCCTTGTAGAAGTATGGAGTAGTGGTTCAGTGTGTGGAAGGAAGTTTCACATAGTCTCACCCACCCATTTTTGAGTCTTGGGATTGATGTTTGACTCGGTGAAATGGACTGGGAGGAGAAGATGTGGAATCTTCACAGAGCCACATCTCCAACCTCTCCTCATTTTCTATTTATGTAAGTTATTTTGGAGTTTTGGAGTTTACTTGGTTTGATCGGGTGCACACTTGCATTTTTAGAGGATCGTTTCAAATTATTTTGGAGCTTCTGGGAGCTTGTTTCTGGGATTTGGACTCGACTTAGAAAATCTTGGAGATTATTTCTGTGGATTGAAAATTATTTCAATGGAAAAAAAGGGTTTATACCTTTGCATTTTTATCTATTTTTGTGTGATTTCTTGTAAAGTGAATGAATGTTGCGCTGCTTTTGGATTTGGGGTAGTGTGACTCTTAAGTGATGGTGTGGGAGAAGTAAAATGGGGATATTTTGAGGAGGTATAAGAGTTTGCATATGAATTTGGAGGAGATTGGGTTGGGTATCCCACCTTATTATAATAAGAAAGATTTATTGGTTATCTTGGTATTTTTCATTTGAGGGAGTGATAAGAGATTGAGGGAGGGATATAATTTTGGTATTAGTTGTATGGAGGAAGTTTTGAAGGTTTTTTTAATTCAAAACTTAACCCATTGGAAGGCATAAGGTATTTCCCATATTTCTCTTCTCCCTGGCTTATATTTTAAGTCTTTGTGTTTGGCAAAATTGTGATATTTGTGATTATCAATGTTATTGTGTTTGCATGTGTTTAAAATTTTGGTAAGGAGTGTATGTATTGTGAAACCTTTGTAAAAGTTTCATGGTGGTTTTTAAATATCCCTTATTGCTTCATTTTTGAGTTGGGGAGCCAAATGAGAAGGATGGATTATCCTTCTCATTGGAATAAAGGTTTGGAGGAGGAATGTTTCCTCACACCCCTTTCCTCACAGTGATTTGGTGATTGAAGAAAGAGCTCAAAGTTGATTCCTTTGATAGAGTTTTTTCAAGTAGAAGAGAAAAAGAAAGATAAATATTAATTTGTAAATTTCATCATGTTGTTTCCACCTTTGGAGGGAAGGCTTAGATATACTTGTATTTTAAAGAGAGTTTTTCGAAATTTAATTATCAAGCAATGTATTAAAAATGGTCAGAAAGAAGTAATTTTGTAAGTGTTATTTAGTGGAAATGTAATTTCCTTTCAAATTTGAAATGAATCAAAAGTTACATTGTGTATTAATTTTGAAATGGTTTGTTGTATTGGAAATACATGATTGTTTTC
>CM031236.1:683683184-683770489 GCA_018340775.1 Taxus wallichiana var. yunnanensis | reverse complement strand
CAAAAATGTTGTCAACTTCGGGTGTTACCATCCCATTATCTTGAGTAAGTCCTCCCTCCACTTCAGCTTTATAGAATGTAGGCCCCTTCGTCCTCTCAAATCTAAAGCATCTTTTATACCTAGTTCACTATTCACACATGCCCATCCATATTGATAATCTACCAAACCATGATAGCAATCAAATTTTAAGTCCCCCACTTGAGAAACCCCTTCACACAGGAGTTCACCACCTCCTCTACCTTCAAATTCTGCACTTCACATATGTGCTCCTCACCTCCTTAGTCTCTTTGCAAATAGGTTCTCATCACCTCATATGTCTACCTTCACATAGGTGTTCACCACCTAGGTCTCCTTCATATATACAACATTAGCCTCATACTCCACTGATCTTAGAGCATGATCACACACCTTTACCTCCTCACACTTGGGTGGATGACCCTTACCCTTCACTTTTGTTGGATATTTTGATCATCATCATACACTTGGGGGCACCCAGCTCACTCTCTTCCCCCTCCTTATGTATTATCTTATGTCTCTCATTTCCTAATATTGCACTGCATTCTTTATGATTCCTATTTCTAAGTATCCATCTTACCTGGTCAATTGATACACCTCGTATCTTCATTACCCTATGACACACTCTTGTGATAAGGTTCACGGCTTGAATATTGAGGGCGTCTTTACATCCATGAACCTCACATACTACACATTTCATGCTCCTTATTTACAATACATCTTTTTAGCATTCAATTCTCACATCATTACTACCTATGACACACTCTTGTGCTAAGGTTTACACTTGACTCATTGACGAGGGAGTCTTTGCATCCATGAACCTCACACACTACATATATCACACTCTACTGATTCATGATACATATTTCTATCACTATATTCTCAAACATCATATTACCCTATGGTGATTTAACAAATATTGACTATTGTAAAAACCCTAAGATATTTCGTAGTCACATAAATGAATAAAACAATGAAGTACATATCTAACTTAAGAAATAAGCTAGACAAAAATGAAACCATAAGTGTGAAGAGGGAGGATAAAATACTTGGCTGTTTTCAAAACCAATCCCAAAGTATGTGCTCGACTGGAAAATAGACTAAATAAGAGGAGAAGTATCGCTGACTACTGCACCCAAAATTACTGTCATTGGATGTAAATAAGTTGGAGCACGGGATGCCTAGACTGGAGTCTTGTGACATAGGCATCACATCGGCATTTCAATGGGCACCCGTGACTATGAAAGACCTCATAAAATAATTATTTTCTTGTGTCACACACCCAGTGCTCATTAGCCTTCACTGTTGGTTGCACTTGTGTATTGCTTGGTTGATCGCAGAAATTCACCTGTAACCCTCAACAGAGAGGTAATCTTATGATAATCCCAAACACATGAACTCTAAAAATAAAAGATCAGGGAAATGAGGGGATCTAGTGACGACTCCCCGAAGGTCACCTGTACTGGAGTGTGCTTCTGACCAAATGTTGCACTACATTTCAGACTCAGCATGTATTTCTAAGTATGTTTTGTGTCGAGAATTGTATCCTTAAGTGGACAACTCTTTTATATAAAGATGCACTTGATACCAATAAGTACGCCTAGACGTGTGGCTGTAAATAGACATGTGGATGCAAAATGAACTTCCCCTCTTATGCATGTATGTAGAAAATGATGCAGTCCATTTATCCCTTTTAGTGAAAGTTCTAGATGGATGCTTTGATGCTCTTAGAATGCCTTTGGATGTAACCTTAGGTGATGATAATAGATTCTTAGAGCTTGGTCCTTTATTATGGTCACATAGCTTTATATTTATATGATTCCCTTGGTTGAATTTCACAATTAACAAATCCCTAAAAGCTTGGAAGGCCGTAACTAAAGAAAATAAGATGCCCAAAAGATAAAAGAAAAAAGAAGTGAGTAAAGTAAAGAGAGGTCAGGTGCCCGGAAAAGGACAAGGGCATGTTGGCGTCCTAGGGTGACACTGGTGTCGTGGAGTCAAGAAAGATAAAGCAATGAAGTCTAGTATAAAGGTTGGTGTAGGTGGTATAAAGGCCAAAAGAAGACATAAGAAAACATAGAAAGTAAAACCAAAGATAGCTTGTCAATTGCTACTTTTATCTCTCACTTAGGAATCATATGAATAGTAAGTATGTGATTAGACCTAGAAATGTACCAAAGTGCGTGATTTAGTATCTATATTTTCCCCGCTTTATGTTGTTGAGTGAATACTCATAACATAAAGTAGATAAAATCCATGTACCTTATAACCTTGTAGATTGTGATGGTGAAAGCTGTCATCGCAAGGAGACAAGTGAAAAGTGTGGAGTGATAAAAATGAAGCGTGGAAGCTAAGAAAAAGAGGAAGTGACCATAGGGGTGAAAAGCGTAGGATGTGTTGTACTGTTGTACCTTTTTTTGTTGTTGTGTTGACATAGTTTCTTATTGTTTCGCTTGTTATGATAAGGATGAATCTCTTGTAAGAAGAGAAAAAGTAGTCAAAGTCATGTGTATATGAAAAATTGTCAAGTATGCAAAAAGAAAAATGTGAAAAAGTAGTAAACATGTGCACCCCGATTAGTGATGAGTGAAAAAAGGATAGAAAGTCTTGAAAATCTGTGAAAATGAGTTTTTGGCATGATGCCAAGAACATGCGAATTTTTTAGTGATCTCATGCACCAAGAACATTTTTTTTGGGAATCTCATGCCAAGTGTGAGTTTTTTGGGTGATCTCATGCCATGACAGAAAAGTGTTGGGAGAAAGGTCTAGTGTTATTCCATCCCCGAATTACTTCCCAAATTTATACACCATTACAAATGGTGTGATCCTTCTTTGTTCCACTCCAGTTTTCCATTTCGATCTAGTTTGATCCAAGTAGAAAAAGGAGATAGAATGCATTTTGATTTTGGAGGACTGTGCTTGTATTATGAAAAAGCTACTCTATGAATTGTTGAAAACTGTGATGATATGAAAATAACTTATAACTTCCCCTAGGTCATAGGTGCCCAGGAAAGATTAGGAGCACCCAAGGCACTAGTGTTTGTATCTGGCATGTGGCATCTATGTTGAAATGAGGACCCAAGTCATAATTTGGGTCATTTTATGTTGTAATTTGTTCTATGTTCATGTGTCTTTAAGTGAATTAAAGAGATTATTGTATGGGGTGACTGATTCACCCAATGTATGCCCCCCATTTGGGGTGCATGCACATTTCATTAGGAGGAGATGTGGCCCAAAGGAGGACCAGCTAAGTTGATATAAAATGTGAATACCTGCCTAGGGGAGGGAATGTGCATGGTAGAAACCAAGGCACATGAAAAAAAGTGGCTAGGACATGTGTTAGTGAAAAGAACAAGTACACATATAGAAATGTGTAATCTAGAAAGAAAGAAGAAAATGTAGACCACAAAAGTGAGGTTTCAAACATGGGACATTGATCACAATGTCACAAGACAATCAAGGCCAAAGTGGCCAAAAGCATAAAACAATGAACAAGCAAGACATAGGGCATAAGCCCACAAACATATGACATACTTAATGGAAGCAATGGAAAACAATAAACAAAATAATAGACAACCATGGTGGCAAATAGTTCCTGCAAGAAAATGTTGCACATGAAGCACCCGTTAGCATGTTAGAAAGATAAAAAGTATGTCAAAGCATGTATATATCGATAGAAAATAGTAGTGTGTTAGTAAGAATATAAGTAGTATAAAATGAAACAATAACACATGTGATGTGTAAGAAAGTAGATGCCCCCAGGAGCCTCGGTGGGACTGGTAAGAGGTACAATGTCCAAGCATCATGCTACGTGTAAGATCTGTAGAAATTTTGCATTCACAACTAAAGAACAAGTGAACACACATGTGTATATAGAAAAGATAATGACATATAAATATCCATCTAACATAGTAAGCAAAGTGTAACATGTGAGTATAAGCAAACAAGAATATGTACAACCAAGATATGTATTATATGTTGTGAGTGAGAATGGAATGGATATGCAATGAATGTGATAGGATTAATTACCCCAGTGAATATGTGTATGAGTATGTATGAGATGAGGTTCATTTATAAAATACCCCTCGATAGTCAAGAATGAACCATAGAACAAGAGTGCATCATCGGGAAATGGTTTGAAAATGTGCTAGAAAGATATGATCAATGAAGCATAGAGTGTAGAGAGTGAGTGAATGTGGTGAGGTTAATTTCAGATTTAGACCCTTCAGACAGTTGAGTATGAACCATGGAACTAGAGTGTGTCATAGGAGTAATTCATGATAAAAAAATTGTATTGAATGAATTGTCATGATGCTTAGAGAAATAGGTTTAAGATATAAATTAAAGTTTTGAACCGAATTTATAAGAGTAGAAATGTGTAGACACCTAATGATAATGCTATTAGTGTGGGGAAAGTTCATAGGGTAGAGATTTTACTAAGTGTGTAAAGAGAGATATAGATGATCTAGTCTAGAGAAGGGATCATGTAATAAATTGATCAATGAGGTTGTAGTTTCCTTGAAAAAAATGTGATTGGTTGTTGAAGTGCGAATGAATAGAAGGGACTTGGTATGGAGATTTGATCTCACGAAAACAGAGGTCCTTTAGAAAAGTTGTTGGCTGGGATGTGGTGAGTGGTTTATTATTTGGGCTAGGATAAATTTAGAAAAGACTTAAGAGGAGGAGGATGATGGTGATTTTTAGAGGATGTTTCTTAGGAAACTTGGTGACATGGTAAGACTTAGTAGGAGGAGGTGATGGAGGATGGACCTTGAGAGGTGATTTTTAGTTGCGAGTGGGTTGCATAGGTGGCGCTTGAGACACTAACATAAGGAACATTAAAGTGATGACATGATGCTCATTAGATATAGATAAATTAGATTTAGGAACCTAGTGGGATGTATCTATTGGAGATGAACAAGCATTTATGTGAATAAAATGAGATGAGACCATAATGCTTGAAGAAGGTGTTGAATTTTTCACTTGTAGAAATATGGAATCATTTCATTATGTCCATTGATTCAATGATAATTAAATATGGATGACCTTGATATTTGCAGTAAGACCATAAGGAGGACAACAATTAGACATGGCAATTGATCAATTGATGAGTGAGGAGATAAGGAAGAATTATAATATTGCTTAGCATTACATGGAATCGAACAGATAAAGTGTGGGAGCTAAAAGCTTAGGATTCAAGTATGATACATGTAGAAGACATATGTTTAAGATGTGGAGAATCAGATGTAGATGAAGAAATAACATGATCTGAGAAGATCCTTCAAGATTTGATTTTAGGAAACGTTTAGAACATGTAATCCCTTGATCCATTATAGACTTGAAACACTTATCTTGGAAATAAGAATGTGATATTGAATTGATATACCAAATTATTTAATTGATTAGAAGAAATTCGGATTAGGAACTAATAGATCTTCATTAGAAAGATGATTGAAGATATATTGACTTTATGAAGGAGACATATTCTAGGAAGTATTACATGAGTGTTTAGTGGATTTCTATGAAGCATATTTTAAGATGGGTAATTTGAAGTAACATTAAATAAAGAGATTTGAGGAACCTTATGAGCCATGAAGATATGATCTGAAGAAAAGAAGGATCTGAAGAGTGTTCGAATGCGGGTTCTGAAATGATTTAACAAATATTAATTTTTTTAAAACCCTAGATATTTCAGAAAGTCACATAATATGATAAATAAGTTCCCTAAATACAATAATTGACACATAAGAAATAAGCTAATAAATTTTAAAACCTAAGTGTAAGAGAGAGGATAAAAGACTTAGTTGATTTCATAATAAATCCCACAAGTGTTTGATGGGTAGAAAACATAATGAAGAAGAGGAGGAACTATTGTCGATAACCAAACTCTAAAATTATGGAATACTGGATGAGCCTGACTAGGGCGTTCCGGTGAATGGGTCAAGGCCTAGGCAACTGAGACCTCTGTTGTTAAGATGACTGTGACCCATGTCAAAAACTGGTTTTTTTGTGTCACACGTAAATGGTTATTAACCTTCGTTTTGGTCATTGTTGTTGTATGTCATTTGGTTGATCTGTGAATTGAAGTTCTCAGTAACCCGTAACTTGCGAGAATATGATCTTGCCACAAAACCCAAAACACATCAAATCCCTAAAATAAAAGATGTAAATGGAATTCTTATTACCGACCCCAAAGGGTCACCTGATTGAGTGAACTTACAACCCAGACATTACACTACATTTTAACTCCATGTAGTTCTTGTTCAGTGTGTGTGTGTATAGAATCATGCCCTAGGAAGCCCTTGTGCAAGAAGTGCACTTGATAGTGATAATATACTAGATGTACGATGTAAATAGATGTGTGGATGGAAAAACAAACTTCCCTCCTATGTGTATGTAGAAAAATAGTCCCTTGTCCCTTGAGTGAGTGCTAGATGGATGCTTTGATTCTCTTAGAATGCCTTTGGATGCAACCTTAGGTGGTGATAATAGATTCTTAGAGCTTGATCCTTTATTATGGTCACATAGATTTATATTCATATGATTTCCTTGGTTGAATTTTGTAATTGACAACAATTGAAGGATGACCCATAAGAAAAATAAGATGCCAAAAAGATAAAATGGCCAAAATGGGGCGAGTAAAGATGTGGTCAAAGAGGTCAGGGATCCTGGTCTAGACAGATGGGAGTGCACTTAGGTGGTGGAATCCCATATGGGTGTTGGTGTCCAAAGTCATAAAAGATAAAATAGAGAAGTATCTATTAGGATGTAGGGTGTAAGAGGCAAAAGAAGACATAGAAACATAGACAAAAGGCCAAGATAGATGTCGAAATTTGCTGGATTTTTCTCACTTAGGAATCATATGAGAGAGTAGTATGTGATTAGGACCTAGAAATGTACCCAAAGTGTGTGATTTAGTGTCTACATTTGCACCCACTTTATGTTGTTGAGTGAAAACTTCGATAACATAAAGTAGCTCAAAATTTACATCCTTAGTTCCTTGTAGATCGATGGAAAAAGTGTGCGAGGGAAAAAGTGAAAGCATTAGGTGATAAAAATGAAGCATGAAAGCTAAGAAAGTGGAAGTGACCATACAGGATGAAAAGTTCGTAATGCTTATGTACCATCTTTATTTATTGTTGTTGTAGTTTGTGTTGTTTTTGAGATTGTTACTTCTAATATTTAAGATCAGTCCTTGCACAAAAAGATCGAAAGAGATAATCAAAGATTATATGACCTCTAATTCCATTGTCCTATTGAACATTGGATAGATATAGCAAGGATTCATCCTACTCAAAGCATCGAGGTTCATCCACGATTCCCCGAAGACCACGAGGTGAAATAATAAACCAATGAGAAATAACAACCAAATCCCATGATTAAAACCAAGATTGGACAAGCCAAACTCAAAAGGAAGCAAAAATCTCATAGACAGTGCCAAATGTCAACTTGGTGCGAGTTCCAAGAAAATCAAAGGAAGCAGAAGCCTCGAAGCCCTGTGGGGCTTACACGTGGAGTCAACTGTAGATGACCCACCCAAAGTAAAAGTCTTCACAGTGATATACGACTAGCTCATTACTTACCCAAAGGAAAGTGGCCCGATCACAAATAATGCTAGTGTCAACCCAATGCACTCCCAAAAGCTACAAAGAAGCATAGAGACCCTAGAGAAGCACTTGACCTCCACGTGGATTTCATAATAAATTAGGCTCCAAGTTTGAGGTAGATTCTAAAATATTAGTGATAAGCCAAAATCCATGTAGGGGAAATTATGGCACCTATCTAAAAAGTTTAAATATTCAGATCTTTTGAAAAGATCAAAGGAAAGGGTCATTCGGCTTGTCTTTTCAGGGATGAAGTTAATGCATAGTTCCGTGTGAAGAGTGTGAACCTGGGAATACTTAATTTGTTCACCTGCATTCAAAGTGTCATTCTCATAAAAATAACATAGATATGCGCCACTTGAATCATGAGCTCAAGACCCAATGCATAAGCAATTAAAGATCCAAATATGTAATAATGATTTGGAAGAATAAGTCCAGCTCTAAGGGAGTTGGTTGCAAAATAGTTAAGAGATGCATTAAATAGGCATGGATCTCACTCTTTAAAGAAAAGATAATGGGAAAGTGTGACAAAGATATCAAAAATATATTTCTATCACTTCACACCATTTATCATAATTAAAAAAGTTCGAGAAGGGTCTCTCACACCTTCTCCTCCTATATATTGAAACCGAAAGGCTTCAAAATAAAGAGACACTTCTGGAGTTAGTTAGTTTCTTCTTTTGTCTCAGTTCTTCTTTTAAAGGAGGACATACGGAACTTTTTCCTTCTTTCAGCTTGTAATGAAAATTTTCCTCTTATCTAACATCATTTTCCTCTTATATTGTAATATTGTGCATTTTTTGGAGTAATATAATATTCCATGTGATGCATTCATCCATCCTTTATGTAATTTGTATTATCTCTAATAGCCTTTATTTCGATGTAGATAATTGTGCATTTTGGTGCTATTGCTATCTTCAGAAGTTGTGCTTGGATAGTTTGAAGTAGTAGTGTTTGTGTGGATCATCTCTGGTCTTGTGGTGCATCTTTTCCACCCTTTTCATTGCCCACCTTTTCTCTATTTCAGCTAGTTGCATTACGAGTTAACTCTTTCACTTTTCGGTGCATCACCCCATTAAGTTTAAAATTTAGTTCATTTTCTCAACCCTCAACTCATACCACAGAGAAGAGGATCCAACTTCTTTAAAATCTAGAGGTCACCTTAGGGTGCACACATCCCACTAACCTAAGGTTTCCTACGAATCTGATGGTTATAAGTCGGCAGTATCATCCACATAAGGATCTTCACATCAACAATTTTCTGGCACGCTTTGGGGCGTGTGGGATGACTCAGAGTGGTATTTTATCATTGCATCAACTCGGTTTGTTCCTGGTAAAGTTCAAAATTTAATGGAGATAGTTATAGAGCTCATCGGTGACTCCACATGGTCTGAAAAAATCATTACAAAATCTAGCACCTCCCTCTCATCCATTTCCACTCATCTTTATTTCCACATCTTCCATTTCTCTTCATCCTATGGAGTTATGCAATCATGAATTAATTACCACCAAGGCATTGTCCCCTTCTCCATCTCTAAGCCATCCATTCCACCCTTCCCCTTTCTTGAGCATCTATACCCTTGCACAAACAAGTAATGGCTCCAAATCCAAAAGAAGAGGAGCATATGGTGAGAAGTGATATGAACTCAAAGGTTATATCACGAGTTGAGTGTTCAAGAAGCTATAGATAACATTGCCTCCATTTTCCTCCCCACAAAGTAAGATCCCTGGAAGAGTTTGGGCCAATGGGATTCATATTGCAAGATGAAGCCACATATGATGGAAAATTTGTAGACTCAAAATCCATCATACAAAAGTGGGAGACTTTGACAGAGGAGGAAGAAGATAAGCTCAATTGCTTATCAAATTTGGGGGATGCCTCGATGAAGAAGATCCTGTGGAAATTACAACCTTGTTGCTTCATCAACCCCACAACAAAAGCATCCTTCTACTCATAACAGTTCCCCTAGAACTAGTCCAAGGGCTCTAGAAAAAAGTATCATTGAAAGCTTTTTTCTTTCAATTGAAGAGCCTAGGATTTTCTAGTGAAGCTTGCTAAAAACAAGGAGGGAGGAGATAAGGATGACACCCTTTAGGGAAGCCTACAAAAAATCCTTTTTCCAAAAGATGTAATCCATAACAATGGACAGGAATAGAGGTCAGATCGACCCCCACCAAAGGATGGTCCTCATCAAGACCAAGGAAAACGTCAATACCATTCATGCTCACTTCAGGGCATGAGGATAATTTTCAAGGCCCCAAGGGTCAGCTATGACACCTCCAACCAAAAGATGAACATCTCGAGGAGGTATTCATTTTTTTTTGATACCATGGGGGAAGAGTGAAAGGTAAATTTTCACTCTTATTTCAAGCCATGCCTATAGCTAAATTAATTGTATGGCCACACTTTATAAGGAAGGGAAGTTATTTCTCCCTACTCAGTTTCAGGTTTTGTTTAGATTTTTCAAAAAAATAGTTAGCTTAGGAGTAGGAGTAGATTACTTTCTACAAAATAAGTGTGTATGCACACTCTGCATGACTCATTTGAGTCATGTATGTTTTGTCTCTTTTTATAGGCCCACTGTTTGTATTACTCCATTAAGAGGCACTAGATTCCCCAAGGAGACCCCAGCTCACAGGAGAATTCACAGTTATATGTAGTGGTTGTAGTCTTCACTCCAAGAAAATGTAGAGAAACTAAAATCAGTCAACAAAGTGACATTATGGATTCTTCAACTTTATACTCTCACAAAAACAAATGACGAGTTTTCCTTATGAGATTAGGAAAGCAAAAGGATCGACTAATGCAGTACAAAGGCTTGACAACCCTTCAGACACTATGGACTAGGTTCAGATTAGCTCATAACATGGCTGGACCCAATGGATAGCGGGGAGATTATGGGTTCTTTCCATTTAGTAGGCTAATGGTCCCATGAGTCACCAAACTATTATCTAATTTCCATCTGTCCACTAAGATTAGATAACAAGCATATTCTTGCTTAATTATGGTTCCCATAGTTTCAAATCCCACCAAGAGTCAAGCCTTCGGCAATACAGTTGAATCCATGATTAAAGCCAATATTGGGACAATACAAACTCAAAAGGAAGTAAAAATCTCACATACATTGCCAAATGTCAACTTGGTGTGAGTTCCAGAAAGAAAAGGAAGCGGAAGCCTTGAAGCCCCACATGGCTTACATGTGGAGTCAATTGTAGATGACCCACCCAAAGTAAAAGTCTTCACATTGATATGTGGCTCATGCTCATTACTTACCCAAAGGAAAGTGGCCCAATCGCAAATAATGCCAGGTGTCAGCCCAATGCACTCCCAAAAGAAGCTACAATAGGAAGCAAAGACCCTAGAGAAGTGCTTGACCTCCACGTGGATTTCATAATAAATCGGCTCCAAGTTTGAGGAAGATTGCTAAAAGATTGGTGATAAGCCAAAATCACATAGGGGGCAATTATGATGCCTATCTAAAAAGTTTAAATGTTCAGATCTTTTGAAAAGATCAAAGGCAAGGGTCATTTAGCTTGTCTTTTCAGGGATGAAGTTAATGCATAGTTCCATGCGAAGAGTGCGAACCTAGGAATACTTAATTTGTTCACCTACATTCAAAGTGTCATTCTCATAAAAATAACATATAGGCACCACTTGAATCATGAGCTCAGACCCAATGCATAAGCAATTAAAGATCCAAATATGTAATAATGATTTGGAAGAATAAGTCCACTCTAAGGGATTCGGTTGCAAAATAGTTAAGAGATGCATTAAATAGGCATGGATCTCACTCTTTAAAGAAAAGATAATGGGAAAGTGTGACAAAGATCTCAAAAAATCTATTTTTGTCACTTCTTATTTATCATAATTAAAAGAGTTTGAGAAGGGTCTCTCACACCTTCTCCTCCTATATATTGAAACCAAAGGCTTCAAAATAAACAAACACTTCTAGAGTTAGTTAGTTTCTTCTTCTATCTCAGTTATTCTTGTAAAAGGTAGGAGGCTAGAGCTTTAGCCTTCTTTCTGAGATTTGTAATGGCATTTTACCTCTTATCTATTGTAATACTATGCACATTGTTTGGAGTAATATAATATTCCATATGATGCAATTCATCCATCCTTTGCATAATCTATATTATCTCTGATAGCCTTTATTTTGATGTAGATAACTATGCACGTTTTGTTGCTATTTCTATCTTCAGAAGTTGTGCTTGGATAGTTTGAGTAGTGTTATATGTGGATCGTCTCTTTCTATGGTGCATCTTGTCCACCTTTTCTTTTCCCACCTTTTTCTCTATTTCATCCAGTTGCGTTACGAATTAAATCTTTCCTTTTTTGGTGCATCACCCCATTAAGTTTAAAGTTTAGTTCATTTTCTCTGACCCTCAGCTCATACCAAAAGAATAGCCAACTTCTTTAAAATATGGAGGTCACCTTAGGGCACATGTCCCACTAACCTAAGGTTTCCTACGACTCTAATGGTTCATCTGCTAAGGATTTCTATCAACATCATGTATATGAAAAGTTCAATCTAATTATGTAAATATGTGAAACAATAATAAAAGGAAAGTGTGCATGCAATCTTGATGAGTGAAAAGGATATAAAAGGTCTTGAAAATTCTATAGAAGAATGGGTTTTTGGGATGAATATCATGCCAAAACATTTTTGGACAATTTCAACAAAGTGCGAGGTTTTGGGTGATCTCATTCAAGTGAGTTTTTGGGTGATCTCATGCCAATTACAATTTATTTGGGTGATCTCACACCATGGGAGAAAAGTGTTGGGGAGAGAGGTCTTGTTTTACTCTCCAGTCATGACTTCTTCTAAAGTTTATACACCACTGTAGAGGGTGTGATCCTACTTTGTTCCATATTTGATCTAGTTTGATCTAGGTAGAAAAAGGAGATAAAATGCATTCTGATTGTTGGAGGATTGTGCATGTGCTATGTAAACTACTATGTAGACTACTGTTGACTATGTAAATTTGAGAAAATAACTATAACTGTTCCTTGGTCATACACC
The DNA here is from genome assembly GCA_018340775.1 of Taxus wallichiana var. yunnanensis. Classification (NCBI taxonomy): domain Eukaryota; kingdom Viridiplantae; phylum Streptophyta; class Pinopsida; order Cupressales; family Taxaceae; genus Taxus; species Taxus wallichiana. The sequence goes on along the minus strand of CM031236.1, from coordinate 683,757,846 downwards.
TAAGAAAGTTCAGGAGCACCTGAGTGCTAGTGTTTGTATCTGGGCAGGCGACATCTATGCTTAACTAAGGATCCTATTCAGAATTTGGGTTGTTCTATGTTTGTAACTTTGTTCTGTTCATGTACTGTGCAGGCCTATACTAAAGATTTGAGCTATTTTATGGGGTGATTGATTCACCCAATGTATTCCCCCCATTGGGGGTGCATGTGACATTGTTAGGAGAATGCAGTCCAAAGTAGGACCCATGTTGATATGAAACTATAACCCTACGTCAGAAGGGGAGAGAATGTGTAGGTAGAAACCAAGGCACATGTAAACAAAGTGGCCATGACATGTGTTAGTGCAAATAAGACAAGTACACATACCAAAGATAACATGTAATCTAGCAAGCAAAAAGACAATGTAGATAACAAAAATTGGGTTCAAACATGGGAAATCACTCATAATGTCATAAGACAATCAGGTCTGAAGTGACTTAAATCATACAAGAAATATATAGGGCATAACATACACCATGGAAGATAAAGAAAAATAGTAGAAAATAACATATTAGAAAACCATGATGGAAAATAGTCTTGTAAAGAAAATGTTGCACATGAAGCACGTGTTAGCATATTAGAAAGATAAAAAGTATGTCAAGACGTGTATATATCGATAGAGTAGTGTGCTAGTAAGAATATTAATTAGTATAAAATGAAACAATAACACCTATAATGTGTATGAAATTATATTCCCCCAGGAGCCTCAGTGAGACTGGTAAGAGGTATAATGCCAAGCAACATTACTGCATGTAGCGATCTATAGGAAGTATGCATTCACAACTAAAGACCAAGTGAACATGTATGTGTATATAGAAAGATAATGACATATAATGTATCTGTCTAGTATGCAAAACAAAGTTGTAGAAGTGAGAAAAAATATGCAAAAATAAATGCAACCAAGATATGCAGTATGTTATGAGTGTAATGGTATATAAATTGAATGTGATAGGGGTAGCATTCCCCCCAAATGAATGTGTATGAGTATGTATGAGATGAGGTTCATTTATAAAAGGCCCCTTGATAGTCAAGAATGAACCATATAAAAAGAGTGTGTCATTCATAAATGGTTTGAATTGTGCGCTAAAAAGATATGATCAATAAAGCATAGAGAACTAAGTGTAGAAGAGATGAGGTTCATTTCAGATTTCATACCCTCAATAGTCGAGTATGACCTGTGGAACTAGAGTAAGTCATAGGGTAGTGATGATACAAAGTGTATCAAGATGTGTAAATTGCTTAGAAATAGGAAGAATAAAGCACATAGTGTAAGAGTAGAAATGGTAGACACCTGATGATGTTAGGAGGGGAGAGAAGTAAGCATGATGCCCCCAAGTGTGTGAGATATAGAGATCTAGTCAATGTTGCTAAAGGGATCAATGTAAGGTGTAGTTTCCTTGACAAAAATGATTGGTTGCTGAAGTGGAAGTTGTGAAAGGATCTTGAATGGTGGATGCTGAAAGAGGCCTGCTAGAGGTTATTGGTCTTGCTTAGTGAGTGGTTTCTTATTCAAGATTTGACATGTCATAGAATACTTGAGAGGAGGTGTGGCATTGATTTTTAGAGGATGTTGCTTAGTAGTTGGTGATGCGGTAGAAGACTTAGTAGGAGGAGGTGATGGAGGAAAGACCTTGAGAGGTGATTGCTTAGTTGTAATGGGTTGCATAGGTGACACTTGCGAGATGCGAAGAAGGAACATTAGAAGTGATGATATGATGTTCATTAGACATAGATAAATCAGATTTAGGAACCCATTGGGATGTAGCAATTGCAGATGAACATGTAGCATTTTGTGTAGCAAATGAGATGAGACCATAATGCTGAAGGTGGCTAATTTTTTCTTAAGAGAATAAAAATCATTATAATTATGTCCAGTTGATCTAATGATAGTTATAATATGGATGACCTTTCTATTTTACAAGATGATAAAGAGGATAACAATGTGTGATGGTAAGTTGATCAATTGATGAGTGAGGAGATAAGGAAGAATATCATGTTGCTTAGCATTATGATCAAACTTGATAGGTGTGGGGAGCAGAAAGACTTGGGATTCACTGATATGAGCACATGTAGAAGACATATAATTAGGATGTGGAGAATGAGATGTAGAAGAAGAAATAACATGATCCTGATAAGCATCCTTGAGACCCTGGATTTAAGTTTTTAGAGATGTAATCATTGATTCCATAGCTTAAAATTTGTATTGGAATAAATAATGTAATGCTTGAATTGATTTATAAATAGATTGATTGGCATTAGAACTAATAGAATCATTGGAGAAATTATCTAAGAGGGAACTTATTTGTGAAGGTGGCATATTGATAGGGAGGCAGATAGTGTGTATGGATTTTTGTAGAGAATTTGTGTAAGATGGGTGCATTTGAAGTAATTGATACAAGGGGACTTGAGAAGCCATGAAAGAAGAAAAATTAGGATCTAAAGTATTTGAATGTGGGTTCACCAAATGATTTAACAAATATCAAGTTGTGAAATCCTAGATATTACAGAGTAACAAATGTAAAGTATGAACAATAACTATTAAATACAAGAGGACACAAGCAATAAGCTAAAGGAATATAAAACCTTAAGTGTAAGAGGAGGAATAGGAGACTTAGATTATTTCACAATAAATCTTGAAGTATGCTTGGACTAGAAAATTGATGAACATGAGGAGGAGATTCTCGTAAGAAAACACAAAAAATTATGTAATTTCAAACAAGCTTGGACTAGGGTGCCTAGTGTCTGGAGACCTCTATTAGGCACCCATGACTGCAAAAAGCTCAGAAAATTGTTTTCCTTGTGTCACAAAGTGGTCCCTAACCTTTACTATTTGTCACCTGCATGTTTTTGGTTGATCATCAAGTTCACATGTAACCTACAAAACAAATGATACCTTATAAAACCCCAAAACACATCAAATCCTTAAAAATAAAAGATGCAAATGGGGATTTGTACTAACCTCGACGGTCACCCAGCTGAGTGAACTTACAAATGAGTGGTGGACTACATTTCAGACTCCATGTAGTTCTTGTGTGTGTATGTGTGTATAAATCATGCCCTAGGAGGCTCTTGTGCAAGATGCACTTGATAATAAGTGATAGCTAGATGTAGCAATGTAAATAGATGTGTGGATGCTAACACAAACTTCCCTTCCTATGCGTGTATGTAAAAAATGCAGTCCCTTGTCCCTTGAGTGAGTGCTAGATGGATGATTTGATGCTCTTGGAATGAATTTGGATGTAACCGTAGGTGGTGATAATATATGCTTAGAGCTTGGTCCTTTATTATGGTCACATAACTTTATATTTATATGATTCCCTTGGTTGAATTTCACAATTGACAACTGGAAGGCTGACCCATAAGAAAATAAGATGCCCAAAAGATAAAATATTCCCAAAAGGTGCAAGTAAAGTAAAGAGAGGTCAGGGCACCCAAAATGACAGGGGTGCTGACAGGCCTAACATCCTGTCTGGGTACTGGTGTCTAGAGTCATAAAGATAAAAAAGTGAAGTATCGATTGGGATGTTGGGTGTAAGAGGCAAGAAAAAGAAGACATGAAACATAGATAAAATGCAAAATATAGTTGTCAATTACTAGTTTTCTCACTTAGGAATCACATGAATAGTAGTATATGATTAGGACCTAGAAATGTACCCAAAGTACATGATTTTGTGTATAAAATGACACACTCTAGTTCCACAGTTCATACTCGAATGGAAAGGGTATAAATCTGAAATGAAACTCACCTCACTCACACTCTTTACGCTCTATGCTTCATTGATCTATCTATCTATAACATATTATAAAACTATTTCCCGATGACACACTCTTGTTCTATGGTTCGTTCTTGATTATTGATGGGTATTTTATAAATGAATCTCATCTCACATTCATACACATTCATTGAGGGGCACAATGATCCTATCAAATTCACTTTGCATACCATTTCATCTCACTCATACATTGCATATTACATATTTTGGTTGCACTTATTAGTTTTTGCTTACACTCACATGTTACACTTTACTTACTATAATAGACAAATATCTAGTATGTCATTATCTTTTCTATATACACATACACGTTCACTTGTTCTCTAGTTGTGGATGTAGACTTCTATAGATCTTTACACGAAACAATGGTGCTTAACACTATACCTCTTACCAGTCCTACTAAGGATCTTAGGTGCATCTACATTTATACTCTTACACATCACAAGTGTTATTATTTCATTTCATAATACTTCCTATTCTTACTAGTACAATATTGTACATAGATACATACATGCTTTTACATACTTATCTTCCTAACATGCTAATGGGTGTGACCCCAATTCATCTCTTAAGTGTTCTCAAAGGTTTCCTTAGGCAGTGGTTTACTCATTATATCAACAATCTCTTCTTTTGTACTTACATATTCAAGGTTGATCTTCTTATCATTTACTTGCTCCCTCAAAAAGTGAAATCTGATTGGAATGTGTTTGGTCATTGAGTGGAACATAAGGTTCTTGGAGACACTAATGGAACTAGTGCTATCACAAAGAAAGGATTGGGCCATCAAACTTTACCTTGTAGTCCTCCAATGTTTGCCTCATCCAAAGAACTTGAGTGCAACACATGGTAACTATTATGTACTCAATCTTCACAGGTTAACAATGCTACTGAAGATTGTTTCTTTCTCAACCAAGATACCAAACACTTTCCAACAAAGAAGGCACCACCACTTGTACTCTTCCTATCATCAATATTCCCAACCCAATCAACATCAATGTATGCTCTTATGTTGAAATCCTTGCTTATAGAGTACCAAAGGCCATATTCTAATGTTCCCATGAGATATCTAAGTATCCTTTGACTTCCTTGAGGTGTGTTTCCCTTGGATCTTCTTGAAATCTCCCAACAAGAGCCACAACTTGCATGATATCAGGTCTTGATGTAGTAGAGTAGAGAGGCTACCTATCATAGACCTATACAAGGTTTTGTCCACCTTTGGTGAGTTGTCCTCTTTTCTCAACTTGCATCCCACCTCCATTGGTGTGCCTATAGGTTTACACTCTTCCATCTTGAACCTTTTGAGCATTTCCTTGATGTATTTATCTTGAGATATGAAGATTCCTTGATCTGATTGACTTATTTGTAGGCCTAGAAAGAATGAGAGATCACCAAGCATAGACATTTCAAAACTCTTCTCTCATCACATCAAAAATTCATGAGTCATATTTTCATGATCCCCTCCAAATATGATGTCATCCACATATACTATGAACAATTAGTAGATGGTCTCCTTTCTTCTTTGATGTAAATATTACTATCAGCCACCCTTTCTAAAACCTTGCTCAATGAGGTATGCATCCAACCTGCTATACCAAGCTCTAGGGGCTTGTTTGAGTCCATATAAAGCCTTTTTCAACTTGCATACATAATCTTTACCTTCAGTTAGAGAGAATCCATTAGGTTTCTCAATATATACCTCCTCATTTAGGTGGCCATTTAAAAAGTAGACTTGACATCCATTTGGAAAATTTTGATTTTCTTGTAAGCAACATATGCCAAGAACAATCTGATTGCTTCCATCCTTTCCACTAGTGCAAATGTTTCATCAAAGTCAATTCCTTCCATTTGTGCATAACCTTTACATACAAGTCTTTCCTTGTTTCTTATCACTTCACCTTTCTCATTCAATTTGTTTCTAAACACCCATTTTGTTCCTATCACATTCTTGTCTTTTGGCCTAGGTACAAGCTCCCAAGTTTCATTCTTCTCAATTTGGTCAAGCTCTTCATTCATGGCATCCACCCAATGTTGGTCCTTGCTAGCTTCTATCACATTCTTGGGTTCTATCATGGATAAGAGGGTTGTGTCTTTATTTTTTTGCTAATTTCTTAACTTTCTTCTTGTGAGAATACCTCCTTCTTTACTTCTATAATCTGATTTGTTGGATGATATCTCTTAACTTTTCTTGAAGGTGTCTTGGTGTCTTGTCTCTCTTCCACTTCTTCCACCTCTTCATGTGTACTTTCTACTTCTTCATCATCTTCTTGATCATCAATGCATGGATGCATCATCTTCATGGTTGTCCTTAGGCTGAAGTTTTGATATTTGAAGGATGAGACTCATCAATCTTCACATTTATGCTTTCAACCACCTTTGAAGCCTCTTATTGTAGCATCTATAGGCAACACTAACTAATGAATACCCAAGAAATATGCCCTCATCACATCTAGAATCAAATTTTCCTAAATTTTCTTCATCCCTCTTAATATAAACATTTTCTTCCAAAGACTCTTATGTTTTCACATTGGTTGGCCTCCCTTTCCAAAGCTCATAAGGTGTCTTTTTGTTGTTCACTCTCAATTGAGCTCTATTTAGAATGTAGACAAGTTATACAAATTTCCTCACTCCAATAGCTATCAGGAAGTCTTGATTCATTCAACATAGTTCTAGTCATTTCTTGCACAATTTTATTCTTTCTTTCAACCACCCCATTTTGTTGAGGTGTCCTAGCAGCTGAGAATTGTCTTTGTATTCCATGTTCTTTACAATAGTCATCAAATTCATTAGACCAAAATTCTCCACCCTGTCTGATCTCAAGCATTTGATTTTGGTGTTCTTTTCATTCTCCACAAGTGCTTTGAAAGCTTTGAACCTATCCAAGGCTTCTGATTTGTGTTTTAAGCAAGCTACCCATGTCATCCTAGTAAAGTCATCTATTAGGAGCATGAAATACTCATCTCCTTGCATACTTGTAGTCCTTGTAGGCCCACAAAAGATCTGTATGAATCAGATCCAAAGGTTGAGTAGTAGAATACTCCTTGGACTTGAATGATCTTCTTGTTTGTTTACCATGTAGGAAAGCATTATACATAGGGTCTATTGTTTTACAATTTTTGGCATGTTTCTAACACCATCTTTAGCACTTAATTTCACAAGATTTTCAAAGCTTAGATGTCCCAATCTTCTATGCCACAACCAACTGTTGTCATCAAGTTTACTTGTAAAGCATTTTTCTTTATTTACTTCCTTGAGCACATACATGTTATTCTTTGTCCTTTTGGATCTTCCTAATTTCTTTCTGATTTACCATCAACAATTTCACATCCTTTATCATGAAAGGTCATATTGTAGCCTTGTTTACACATTTGACTTACACTTAGAAGATTGTGCTTGAGCCCTTCAACATATAGGACATTTTCAGTGATTGTTTTTCCATTATCAAGACTAAGAGTTCCCTTTCCCACAATGTTTGCTGAATTATTGTCACCAAACCTAATAACACCTGATGCATTATTTGATAAAGAGATGAATTTTCTTTTGTCACCTATCATATGACTAGAGCAACCACTATCCAAGTACCAAATCATTCCTTCATCTTGCACATGAAAAAGTATTTTGTGCTATCAAACCAAGTTCTCCTTCTTGTTAGATCCTTCCTTCACAACATACATCCATTTGTTTTGTTTAGGTGGTTGTTGATTACACATGCTAGCTATGTGACCATCCTTTTGGCATTTGTAGTAAAAACAAGATTATGATTCATTATTGTACTTTGTGAATTGTAGTTTCTCCTATTGCCTCTAGCATTTCTTCTACATTTTGTAGCTTTGTGTCCAAACATGTTACATGAAAAGCAAATAACCATAGAAGGAATGTGAATACCTCATAGCATAGGTGATTATAGGAGAATTTTTCCTCTTGAAAATTTGGTGGCCTCCTTGTTTGTGGTATGAAAGATGCTTGGTGTAGACTTGTCCTCCTCCTTCTTTGCTGGTTCAACTTCTTTTCCTTCTTCCTTGAAACCTATTCTTGATTTTCATTTGTATCCCTTTGAATGCTTAATATATCAGCCAAGACATTTGAGATCTTTTCTATCTTCTCATACACCTTGAGTTTTCTAGTCATTTTCTCCAATTCAACCTTTAGGAGTTCTAAATCAGACCTTAGGCTTAAGCATTCATCCTCCTTTTCCTTGTAGGATTGAGAGATATTTTCAAGATGAGATTCAAGTTCTTTGAGCTCATTTTTTCTTCCTCTTCTTTTGACTTTACCTCTTTCAAAAATGTGAATTTTTTCTTCATAATCTTTCAAGGTGCATCTCAAATTTTGGTTCTTCTTCTACACAATTGTAGTTCTTCAAGGGCACTTACAAGTTCAGCTTCTAGATTCACTCTTGCCTCTTCTTCATCATAAATCTTCATAATTAACTGAGTTCTTACCTTTGGTGTTGTATTTATGAGGGATCTTCAAAGCCATGAATAAGGTTTCACAATGAGTTCCATTATCCTCACTTTCCGAGCTACTTGAGTCACTTGATTCAAACCACTTGAATTCTCCTTTGTGTAGAAGTTTCTCTTGTTCTTGAAAAATTCTTCTTGCCATCCTTCTTCTTGAAATTCATATTTTTCTTGCCATGCTTATGACCTTCTTCACCATGCTCAAACTGAGTTTCCTTGTTTTTGCTTGGGCATTTAGCAACAAAATGGCCTATTTTCCACAATTAAAGACTTGAATAGGAGTTTACCTTTATATTTTCTTGAGCCTCTTCCTAACCTTTTCACAAACATTGCTTCAATATTCTCATCATCTTCTTCATCCTCCAAATATGATTCTTATTTTTCTTTCTTGGATTGAGTCTCTTTATTGGATTTGAATGCTACTTCCTTCTTGGTAGATTTAGCTCCAATTGTCCTCATTTCATATGTTGATAGATACTTTGTAGTTCATCCAATGTCAAGGTTTTCATGTCTTTTGCTTCCTCAATAGTTGATACCTTTGCATCATACTTAGGGTTAGGATCTTAGGACCTTTTGAACTATGATAGTCTCTTCTTGCTTCTCACCTAGGCCTCTGATCATATTGATCACTTCATCCACCCTTTGCATGTAGGATGCAATGCTCTCATCCTCTTTCATCTTTAAGCTTTCAAATTGAGCTCTATAGGTCTATAACTTGGAAAGTTTGAATTTTTCATCTCCTTCATAAATGCTTTGAAGCTTATCCCACATATCCTTGGTTGGTACAATGCATTACTTTCAAAATTCAGTTTCATTCAACCCACATAGGATGGCATTCATGGCTCTTGAATTGCTTTCATATGTTTCCTTATCTATTGTATAGAAGTAATTGGAGTGTCTTGAGGAGTGTAGCCTTTGTCCACACTTTCCCATATGTCAAAACCAAGTGACATGAGATAAGTCTTCATCCTTATCCTCTAGAATGCATAGTTTGTTCCATTGAAGAGAGGTGATCTTGACATTGATAATCCACCTTATGCTTGAGTGTTTTCCATGCTTGTGAAGAGAGGATCACCTTGAAGATGTTAAGCTTCCACCAAAAGGACCTGATATGATACCAATTGTTGGATATCACAAGCACTGAGGGGGGGGTGAATCAGTGCTGAAAGAAACTTTTAGGCCAATTCAAATTCTCAAAACTTCTTAACTAGAATCAACAATCATACCATGAACACTAAATGAAACTCATGTAAGAAAGAAAATGCTCAAGACACAAGAATTATGGTGGGAAACCCATAAAGGGAGAAAACCCACTTGAAACTCAAGGCTTTTATTAAGAACACCAATTCCCAAGCATACACTGATTTTCACTTGATTGAGCACCCACTCAATCTATGAAGCACCCACTTCAAAAACCTTCAAGCACCTTAAAGATGGCTAAGCACCCACTTAGCTAGTTTTGCAAGATACAACTTGCAAGGAGCACCCACCCCTATGATCTAAGCACCTACTTAGAGAGATATAACAAAAATTTTATCATATAGCTCCTATGTTTCTAAACCAATAGATTATGATCACATTACTATTTCAATGTTCACTCATATTTCTACAAACAAGCTCATGACATCATTAATCAATTTACTCCTTAGTATAATTTCATGCTTTCATATCACTTACACTTTACACTCCTTGACTCTCTTGGCTACATTATCCTTACTCTCTCACTCAAAGATTGATATTTTTATCTCTTTACTCACTCAATCTTCTGAATCAATCTTATACTACATTACTCACCATACCTCTTTGTCAAATCTCTTCAAAAAATTCATCAGGCCAAGTTCTCACTCAATTTCAAAAGCACACTATATGAAATAAATTATCACACTCTCTATTTTTTCTCTATATTTTTCTTTTTTTTCATCTATATTTTTTCAAGAAGTGTTTCTTTCATACACTTCCAATTATTTTTCCTACTTCTGCCATACCTAAATCTATTTTCCACTTATTATCCCTTTGTAATATGTGTCTCTTTTTACTTTTTATCTGTAAAGAAGTCCACCATCACTTCTGTAGGATTTCAGTTTTTGAAGTTTATTCGTTTAAACAAATGTCATTATCTCTTAAGCCTTTAGATCAATTACACCTTCCTAATCTCATCGGCATTGAAAATGCTAATTTTTAGAGAGGTAAGTTACAAATATTGTCTCTTCATCTTCATTCAAGGCATATAAATTTTCCATTCACTTTCATGGAGAAACCATTCAACAAGTTATACAACTTTCTGAGATGCTCTACACTCGAATATGACTTTGCAACTTCCTTTGAGCATCAAATGAGGCTTAGAAAAATGAACTCATTATCATCACCAGGGTTTTTGGTAGATATGAGAATTTTCTAGACTCTAATATCTTGTTGTACTTTATGGAATACTCTCTCAATTTTTTTCATTTAATTTTATCACCATGATCTACGCAATTCTTTAAGACATTTTTCTTGCAATTAACAACTTGCTAGGTGACAGAGAGACTGGTACACACACTTACTTTGTCACGATATTTCATCACTATAAAGATTATTGAATACCAAACCTTGTTAATTTAAGTCATATTTTAGTGTTTTATATCTTGTCATCGAAGTCTAGATCTTTATTAGGAAAAAAAGGCATTTCATTTACTTATAAGACTACATAAGCCTTGAAAATCTATCACAGAACTATTGTCATGAGAATCTCATCGAGACTTTGATGAAAATATTTGATACTTGGAAAAAATTGATGGTGAACACCATAAAAATGTAAGATTTAATTTTCATGCCTTTCCACTAGTTGGAGCTCGAGAACAATGCAAAACACCACTTGAAACCCTAGATAGAGGGTTTGGTCATCTGTGCATGCCCGAGAGGGCTCAGAAGAGATTTTCTTGGTAATTTATTGATAAAATTAAAAATTTAAATTTCATAGGGTCTTTACAATGAATTTCCATCCATTTCAACCTTTTTTTCTTGCAACAACAAAATCATCTCCAACAATTCGATTTGGCATGAATAGAGACATGATTCATGACTGTGCAATGATTTTCAAACAAGAGGTCTCTTTTGGATCTTGGAAATAATTCCAAGGATATTGAGAGGAAATATGAAGCATAATGTATTATTTCTTCTTATAGAACATTTATAACATCTAAAAAGACACATCATTTGATTTCCAAATAGGCCTTGCACGGTGGAGCTTAGTTCATTTCAAGGCCAAAACTTGAACTTTGACAAGCTTCATTAAAGATCTTAACCTATTCCAACACATTTTAGGACTTGGAGACATCATTAATAAACCATGAGAATCTTTAAAATTTCTCACACAATAAATTTGAGAAAACAAAACTTTTTCTTCCATCGATTCAAGAAAGTGTTTGGGAGAGAGAACAATATGCTTAGAAAAATGATGAAAACTTCTTTAAAACTCAATCAATTGACAAAAAACATTTGCACCATATTTTTATGATAATTTAATCCAAAAATAAATTCTATGATTTATCTAGAAATGATATATAATTTTTTTTGACACCTAAGAAGTCCATATGGTCTAAATGGAGTTTCCTCAAAACCTGGTTTTAGTAAAATTTGAATTACTTGCACAAATGACCTCCTTGAGTCCTGAAATTTTGCATAGACCTCAAGGACACATACCTCAACCATCTAAAATGATTTATTTTCAAGATAACATATTAATTTTTATGGCCCATCTCATTTGGATTCAAGTACAAATCAAGTTCTCAAGGGCAGTTTTAGCTAGGATTTGCATTTTGCTTCCAAACCCTTTTTTTTCCATGAAATTATCTCCTTCACTAGTTTCATTTTAGCTCCTTCAATCCTTTATTTTTAGACCCTAAGAATTAGGCCTATGCACTAGGGCCATATTTACTATTTTTCCTTGTTTGAGAAAGAGGTTGACTTGAGTTACATGAGAGAATCCTTATTCCATATCTTAAAATACTTGTGACCAACTAGGAAAAACTTTGTATTCATTATGCTCTTCAAGAAGTACTACTTGCATTCAAACTTGTAGAATTAGTGTAGTTCTTCTCAACTAACCAACACAATGAACCCTGAAAGCTTCTGACAAGATTGAGAGCATACTAAACATAACATGAGGAATCGACACAGACACGAAGACCACCTTGCATCACTCATTGAAACCTATGTTCTATATAAACATCATCAATTTGGATCAACATCCTTTGGCACCATGAACACACCAACACCACGAAAAGGACACAACATGAACAATTTGACAAGACATCAATGTACATGACATGACATAAGGTGGGAAGCAATCGATGTTTGGGAGAGTGAAGTCCTCTTTAGGGTAGGTGAGATTGATATCTTAGAAATATGTGTAAATTCATAATTTTCTAGAGTTTAGTCACGGGTATGATAGTAGATACCTATTGTGGATAATTAATAGGAAATATGAAGTTAACAGAGAGAAGACATTATAACTCTTCTTTGATAAGGAGAGCTATACGAGGGTACATCCTACGTAGCTTTTGTTTAATAGGCTTAGCATTGGGTATTATGACTATGTTGTGAACAAAAATGTTAGGGTCGATACCTGACATGTCACTATGCAACCATGCAAAGCCTTGAATAAGTTTGGAGAGGAAGATGATGAAGTCATTCCATTTTCTGAATCTAAAGATTGGACAACCTTAATGATGTGAGGGTCTTGCAAAGTCCCTATGTTGACGTTAATAGTGGATTCCTTAAGGAGCATAGATGTGTCAAGTGGCATAGTATTTTGAAGGTAATTATCCTTTACCCCCATATAGGAGATGATAGATAGATCATCGTGGTATTGGAGAATGTAAACAGTAGGGGAGTCTTCCTTTACCATTTTAGGTAATATTATCGGGATGGTGTTAGTACCATCATTAGTGTGATAAGTGAGTGGTCCTAAGGTGATAGTATTGAATAAAAAATAATAGTTAGGAGGGATGGATATGGTGTCATATGTGTCAATAGATTTGTCATGTGAAGGTGGAGAAGATGGTTCTGGTTTTTTTATAGATCTAGATGTAATGTTTGTGGAGGTGTCTAGAGAAGGTTTATTTAAACCTAATCCATATTTCTCGTGAGGTTTTGCAATATTGGTCAAAGAATAAGTCGTATATACCTTGTTCATAACATCCTAGAACAAATCCCTTCCAAGCACAATGATGGAGATATATATATTTAAATGATTGATTATATAGAAATCAAAAACCACATATGAAAGGTTTTGCGTGATGTAGATTTTTATGATGTGGGAAGGATGATCAATCCCTCCATAGAAAATATTAGTTTTAAGATGAGGTGGATTGAAGGAGATGACATCTCTAATGTTAGGTTTGTACATCAATTTTTTGTCGAGTCTTCTGTATGTTTTTGTTTTAGGAAGAGAATTAAGGGCTAGGAGGTGGTATTCCCCTAGCGAAAGGAATTTCATGACATCCTCGAAGGAGATGTCATCTGGTAGCTTTGATGTGGTGATGAAAGAAGTTGTAGAGGCTTCATTAGAAGAGATCGAGTTAGTTTTGGGAATGAGCATGTCATTGGGTTGATAATTCATATGACACACTTTGAAAGGGTTCGAATCGACTTTGGAACAATGAAGGTTTAACCTTCATGTTCGTATATTTGACAATGATTGAGGGTAGATGGGATAAAATACATAATGGGTATTTAGAGTTGACCTAACAACATGTTATATTGAAACTCTCCCTCCATAAGATAGAAGATATTATGAAGGCTCTTGGTGCCCACTTTGATAGGTAAGATGATTGTGCCCAATGTGGGAGAAATGGTATTGTTAAAGGCACACTATACTAGCATGTGATTGAGTGACGATAATGTTACCTACATGAAGCTGATTAAAAGTGTGGGATGATATAATATTTATACTGGCACCATTGTCGATCATAACTCTCTTAACGAGTATCATTGATATGGGTAGTGATGAATAACAGAAGATTGTGGTCTTTGTGTAGACACCAAATTTTGGTATCACCCCATGTTTTCCGCCTTCAACAAGCTTTCCCAAGTGAATCCCATTTCCCACCAAAAATGCATGTTTAATTAATTAATCTTATAACTTAATTGATCCCCTTTTACATACTTAAACCTCATTATATACTAAATAATAAATTATTCCAATTAGGTCATATCATCCCATCTCATAATTAAATAATCCAAAAATCATCCAAATCATAAGCCCCACTCAATCAAATCAAATCCACTAATACACCCACCATCCAAATCATGAACCCCACCGTCAACCCCACTCAATCAAATAAAATCCTTTCACCTCCCCTAATAATCAATATGCAAATATTATTCAATTCATGAGCCCCACCTTCATAAATTGAATAATAATATACAATCGAACATCCCACTCCTAAATTTAAAATAATCCTCATGGATGCATTATTCCACCTAACCTTTTTAATCATGTCCCCACTCAATATCACATCCTTTCTTTTTGAATCACGAGACCCGCTCCATCAAATCCAATTCATATCAAATTCAAATCATGTCTTTTAATCAAGGTTACGTTTGTAAACCAAGGCTATCTAACATCCCTCAATTAACCCCCTCCCCAGATTATATCTACATGTCTTATTCCCTTCTTTCAATAAGTTTTCTTTAGGAACAATAATCAAAAAATTATGAAATGAGTTTTGCATGTTTGAGGTCAAGGAAAATATTGTCCATTGTTAGAAATTAGAGGTGAGGAGTGTTGGAGAAAACTTTGACATTGTTGGGGAAGCTTTGATATTGTTCATCATCTTGCCATCTTAATGCCCATTACATCTCCATATCAGAGCACTAACCAAGTTCCCTCATCATTCCACTTACTTGGAATTTTGTATTTTTTTTTCGTATGTTATCTACTGTTCATCATTTATTGCCATATTTTTGGACATGGGGGTTGCCATCCTCTAAGGAAGTTGACAACTTCTTAGAACCGATGTTGTTTGGAAACCCCACATATTATTATCTAATCATATTTGTTTTAGTTTTGTAGACATTATCACATATCCATCTTTTTGTGCCCATAGATCTAGATCCACATCTGAGGCCCCTTAAGCCCTCCATATTTTGAGGTTGCTGGTGGCTTCCAGTATTCGACACATTCACCTATGTGAGAACAAAGTTTCCTATACAACATTTTTGGCATGCTCGGTGGGACCAGATCCAACATCTGGTCTTTTCATTTGTTTTTTTTCCTTTTCTCATCTTGTACATGTGTTAGTTATTGCATTCTTCTAAGTGTAACGATATTATCATTATTGTCTTGTATATAATTATTCTAGTTTCAAACCATCTTGAGGTACGTCATTGTGTTGTGTTCATAGATTTGTCATTTGGTTGTTTCTAATTAATATCAAGTTTGTTTTTATTATTAAATAAATAATATTAATTAAAAATTAATAAAAATATATACATATAATTATTATTAAAAAAATTAAATTAAGAATTTTTTATTAATTATTAATTTTTTTTTAATCCTAACTACCCATCCCCTTAGCTACTACTGAGCATTATACCTCACCTCTAACCCATCTCCTAACACTACCTATCTACCCACCGAGCCACTTGACTCTACTTGACACTTCACCCCACCTTCCACTCCTCTCTTCCCACACAGACCTATCCTCCAACAACTCCCCACCTACCTAATCCTCAACACTCCTCCGCTTACCACTCCACCTTGACTTCACTCACCTCCTCTCCCGACTCTGCTTCACTCCACTCCTCCCACATACGATCCACCCAATAACCTCTCTCCTCGGTCGAGTCATCCTACCCACGCAAATCTCACCTCTCTCCTCTTCCTGAGTCCCTCTCTCCCCTACCACCTATTTGAACAAGCCACCATACTTCTCATCTCCCTCGATGCCGAGATACACCCATAGTCCCTTGGCTGAACCCCACTCTCTTTATCCCCACTCAACGTAGCCCACACTCTCCCCTACATGTCACGTAGATACCTCAACCCCTCATACCTCCATGTTTTCTTTACAGGACCCAGGTTTGGTCTGAAGATTTAAATTTTTTTAAGGAATATGTATCTCCTACAATCTCTGATGAGGTAAGCCTTGTTGAACTCTCCTTACCCACACTTTACATCAAGTAAGATCTTGCTTCGTACACTTCCTCCACTTCTCTCTCTGAGCCTTCTACACACGAGGACCAAGCCAAGACAATATATGTAATGATTAGAATACAAATCACTGCTGCTTAGGATGGTAAAATGTCTCAAAGCCGATAAATTATGAATCTCGTGAGGTCTTTGAGATACACGAGACCACTCATGGCCAACTTGATATATTAAAAACACTAAATACATTGCCAGAGTCTAGCCAAGCGAGTTCCTCATGGAAATTTCTTATATGTTCAAAGCCATCCAAATCAGGGAAAGGATCATACATCTAATTATTTGCACTAATCATACAATGAATGATCAACATCCAATGCTAAACTATAAACCAATGAAAATAGAAGACCAAATGACTTTGCAATTCCTTAGCGGGTTTGGTAAGATCCGAGCCAGCCAATCATCCTCCGGTTTGACATGCATAAGAAAAATTATTGACCCACATATGACCATGAATCTCCTGTGAGAAAGTGAATATCCATACAAGCTCATAGTATCTCCGTGCTTGATACATCTAACTATTTTCAGTTTCGTATCAAATTCACACAACCACAGGTAGTGAGTGAGTCACATCATAGAAATAGGCTCGCATTTCTACATTTTTAAATGACACTATCATAAACAATGCACCATATCTAATTATATATTTCATTTAGAGTTTCTATGATTCTCATTATGTCATCGAGCCATGTCCATGTATGACCAATTGGTTTAAAATTCACGCAAGCTTATGTGGGTAAATTGTAAGTTTCTTTACAACGATTGGCTTATAAGATCTTTACCACACCATTACTAACAATGCTCTCTCACATTTTCTAAGCAAAATTTGAATTGATTTTCCATCCACCATTGTTGAGTGAGCTACCTTTTGGTCATCCTCTCCCCTTCTTCACCCACGTGGAAATGTTCCTTTCATGTTTATTTTGGTGAAGTCAATTTGTTGGTCCCACAAATCATTTTTAATGCTTGACCGATAATGCAAATCGACAGGCTTACACCATGTTTAGATTGCATTTTATACGGGTCCCCTCAGCTCTCAAGCTGTCCTCATGCTACTCGATGTATCACCACGATTCCTTGCCTCACACACCCACACAAACCATGCCATTCCCTCTGCCAATCTCTCTCATCCCGATCTCCAACTTGACCACACAATTCTTAAGCTCTCCTGCTCCCTCCCCTCACGAGCTCGCCATGCATAGTTATTTTTATTTAAATTATTTCATTAATCACAGTGATCATTATCTTTGTTAATGCATAGTTCATTCTTATTTAGCTTAGTATCATTATTTTTTTAAGTCGATATTAGTTAGCGGCTTGATTAATTTTTTTATAGAAATTGATTTCATTCATCGACTAATTTATTTGTTTGCTAATGTTTTACAAATATTGATGTTTAATTAGTATTGGCTTAAGTTGCATGCCATTTTTACATTATGCTTAGGTTACCTTCGTTTTCAGTGAATACTCGATGATTCATTATTTAGAATTTTTTTCACACATAATTAACTAGAATAGTTATTATTTCTCTAATTAAGCTCCTTTTCAATACCAAAGTCATTGGGACCATTGTATTGTTTTATTATTTTGTTGATCACTTCTGCTAATTGTTTTATTTTCTTTTTAAATCTACAACTCCATGAAGCTAAAATAACGTTATGAAAACAACCATTGAAACATAAACATGCCACCAATCTCCTTTCACCGACCTGTTTGGTAAATTATTCATGGTGCAATCCTTGGGTACCCAACATTCTGACCAGCGGCCGTCACTTCCAAATACACCATTATCACCAAATAACAGGGAAAGAGTTCTCCAAGTTTTCTTGTTCCCCCTATTTTCTCTCTTACGGTAATTACCTTTTTTCTAGTTAAGTGTGGAACTTCACATTTCATTTTGGTTTAAAGTGAACCCCATGCATCGCCTAATTAGATAGTTTAAATAGGGATTTAACCTTCGCATTTCACTTATCACACACTACTTGAAACTTCACAAATCAACATATGAAGACACTTTTCACCTCAATGTGGATGAAAGTTGGGAATTGAACACTCAACATAAACTGTTTAGGACATTTCCCACCCAAAACTGCAGGCTCCTTAGACTACCATTCTGAGACCTTTGTTATCCACTTTCCACTGTGATGATTAAAAATATCTTGCATTGATTTGTTTGTCAACAAATTACATAAACATATGTTTCTCTATTTCACACCTATTTCACTCTCTCTCAAATCAAAAAACAACAATGTCCTCCACCTAACTTACTTCTCCTAACAATGGTTAAACTCAAAACCACACTCTTCGATCCTTCACATCTCGCCCATGAGAACCATGTCATCCAATTCTCCCCACCTTATAACCCCATATAGTTCTTTCTAAACCAACCACACCACCATCTCCTAGCTCCTTTGGAAACTCTTGGGACCACCTCCTAACCCCCATATATATTTCATCATTTTAGGTAAATCCCCACATGATTCTCAATTATCTCAATCTCCTCAATGAGGTCACATTTCATCCCTTTTTGACAATTGGTTTTCATTCTTACTTGAGTATGCCCATCATATTCTCAACCTCTTTGTAACTAAAGTTTATTTCCCATCGATTGGCTTATAATTCAATTTACACATATCACCACTTACCAACAACAACCTACCCAACTTCAATAGTCACATCATGTCCCTATTTTTTAATACTAGCCACAACATTTTCTAAGAAAAAATTTCATCCACAAGCTACAATGATTAATTTCCAAACACACCATTATTGATCAAATGATTTCACAAACATCCCACCCGAAGTTTATCAACCACCTATCCCCAAAATTTTGAGCTTATCATCCTCTCCCACTTTTGCACACAACTAATCCGGAACCTAATGTGTTAAATGATCCTATTCATGCTTTAATGAATCGGTTAGACAATTTAGAAGCCACTACCTGGCACCCAAAGATGTATCCTATGACATATTTCGTAATGAACGATTCATCAGCTTCAATTTAGTCCCCTACCCTCCTTATTGTTCAGAGTGAAGTTAAAGTCCCCAGAACATCATTTTTGTTGTCTTATTGCACATGATCATGATCTAAGGAAAATGTCCTTATCTCAGTCCCACATTGACTAAGATACCATATCCATATTCCATATTCTCTTTTCGCCCAACTTACGATTTCCTTTATAAGGCCAAACCACTCCACCATCCGAAGTTTGAAGCTCTTAAATGGTGTGGTGTTATAAACTCCTCCTTCTCTCTTCCAAAACGAACTCATCAAATCTTCTGGATCATGTATGTAAACATATATCATCTACTTTGCAAATCCAATAATTTCCGAACCTTTGACAAATTTTTCACAATGGCTCACAAACTTGAAACCCATGCCATTCCATCTTAAGTTCAACCAAAACTAAAATCGAATCTACTAAACCATCCACACATAACAAACATTTAAGATCTCAACACCATGGTCATTAATCCCTCATCCATAGCTATCCAAATCTTAAGGCCTCTAATGATCTTGAGGCCCTCTTGCGGTGATGAGTATTGCTGATTGTGGACACAACTATGCATCCCCAAATGTTTTGTAGGAGGAGGGATATTAGAGATAGTGAATAACATTTCCAGGGGAGTGTGCTCATTTATTTGGTCATGTGGCGTGGTAAAGTAACCACACGTGTATATTTATGTTTGAGGCAAGGATGGAGCCATGATGGGAAGAGAGGCACTTTGAGAGAGATGACCCAATGTAGAGTATTTGGAGAGATATTGGAGATCCGGGCTGATATGTAGAGGTGGTGGTTGAGGCAACATTACTGGATATAGAGGATCGGTGGTCTTGAGTGTAAAGGTGGAGATCTAGTGGTGGGGATTTAAGTTAAGAGCTTGATAGTTATTTGTATTAGTGAGGAGGATATATGATATATACGATATTGGGAATTTTCACGTGATGTTGTATAGAAAATGTTGAGAGGTTATTGACTATGGGATCATTATTGATCGATGTGTACTTGTATATTTGTATGAGTTCTTGATTAGCTTATTTACATTGATTTGATTTGTTAAAAATGTGATGACATAACTGGCATGTGATGTTGTAGAGTAGACTATATGTGTTGATAATGTAGATAACATTATGATGATAGATATTAGAATGATGATAGGCATGGATAGAATATGATTGTCAAATTAAACTTATAGTAGTAATGATAAAGAGGATGAAGATAACTAGGAAAGAATAAGTAGCACAATATATAATGACATATAATTATAGAATAAATGTGAAATCATGTAGCACTAAGGAACAAATAACATCTAATGAGAAAGAAGAGAACAACTATGCACAAGTGGCTCAAATGATTGTCATGAGTAGAAGTTTGAATGATAAGCCCAAACTGATCAAAACAACATCTAGAATCATGTAATAGTAATGCTTTAGAATAGTTTGGGGTTGATTAAGTTATTTCTCTAATTAGACGAGGAGACAAAATGACCTTAGGAGGATGAGAGGTAGTCAAAGTAATGCATGTGCAAGTCACGACATAAAAAGAATGTGATCTATTAGTATGGCATGCATGAAAATAAAGACACCCTTGTTCTCAAGAAACTAATTTGATGGAGTGAATGACCATTATCTCTATGACCATTAATCCTATGGAAATTACAGAATGGTTGGTTACGATTACATCATAACCGATGAGGAGGATGATGCTCATTAGAAGGTAGATGAATCAACTTCTCATCAAGTAATGTGTGCAAAATATCATGAGGCCTAGAAGAATGTGAGAAGTATAATGGTTCCCACATAGGAGGGGGAGTGGAGCATGGTGGAGGCTTAAAAATGAGATGAATGATCATGAGTATGTTATAGGAGATGTGGAAATGAAGGTGGTACAAGAGGAGGGAGATAAGATGTGATAGCTATTGGAGTGGTAGAATAACTAGGAACATGTGCAACATAATGTTCATTAAGCATCTATTGTTCTAAATCTATAACCTTAAAGAAAATAAGTGTAAAAGATTCACATGTATCATATAATAATTTTTCTTTTAAAGGAAGAATCAAACCATTTAAAAGATATATTACATTTTTAGATCAATTGGATGAAAAATTAAATGATGCATACAAGATTTGAAATAGAATATGTAATCATTAGCATGTTCATTCTTTCCTTGGTGTAAAGAAGGAAAACGCTCAAATGTAACTTTAGGACCATTGTTAGAAATAAAATGTCTAATAAATGCTTCTTCCATATCAAGATAAGTACTAATAGATCCACTAGGAAAATGATGAAACTAATGAGAAGCAATATCAGTAAGACTACTAGGAAATTCTTTGAGAATTAATCTATCATTAGAATATGAATCCATAACTAATCTAAAATCCTTAAGATGCATGTAAGGATTACTGTTCCATCAAAAGTGTAAAAGTAGGAAAAGTAAAACACTTAGGAAAAGATGAATTGTAAATAATTTTAGGAATATGATTTCCATGAAGAGAATTATTATTGGTGTTAGAATAGTAGGCCCTACTTTCAAGGGAAAGGGTACGTATATTATTTTTTAAATCACCTACAGGGACATTATTGGGTTGGAATTCAATCTCAGGATCAACAAATGGAAAACTAGGAATAAGAACTTGGGAATAAGAATCAATAGGAAAATAAGTTTTTACACTTTTATCAACAAACTCAACAGAAGAAGGAACACAAGAAACATGCATATTATCCTTATGATCATCATTATGTACACTATATTTGGAAATATCAAGAGTAGAAACACATGCATCACTAAATTTTATAGATTTTAACACATTATGAGAAGGAAAATGAGTACTAACATCATTAGGAAGAACAAAAGAGGTGGAAGAAGAAAGATATGAATTTTGAGGCACAATATTCAATGAACAAGAACTTGGTTGAGAATAAGAAGAGGGGATATGAATATCAATATCAACAACAATAGGATCAGCTCTAATGATTTGTGCATATGTAAGTGGGGAGAAGAAGATGTAGGGCAAGGGCCATTTAGGAAGGCATCTACAACATCAAAATAAGTATGGTTATCACAAGCATCATTAACAAAACATTCCTCATCTGAAAAGTTAACCAAATCCTCAACACATGTATCATTGTAGCAAGAGAAGAAACATCACTATCATATTCACAAGAGCTAGTGGCCTTAATAGGGGTAGGAGTATAAAATTAGGACCAAAGTTATTAAGATTTGTAAAAAAGGGGTTTTGGATGAGATGTAACAATAATATGTGTTTTACGATTGAAGGCCACCTCCTTTGGGGCATTTACAAAAATAGGTTGATAACCAACCAAAGGAATATAATCATACTTAAGAGAAGGGGGTTTAGGATGACCGTTACACAACACTTTTTGATAAGCCATGAGAAAAAAAAAAAGGGATTATAGGGCAAGTTAGGGTTCAATCCATAAGAGGGTTCACCAAATGATTTAATGAAATCTTAAATATTAATCAGAAGAGTGAGATATAATGAATATAATAGCAATAAGTAAGATCTATCATGCAAGAAACAAGTGTGTACAATAGAGAGATAAGATTGAATTGTCTTCTATTCAGAGATATGGGCTGATCCTTGGATAGAAACTGAGTGAAATAGGCTAGATCTGGACTGAAAAATATCTTTCTAAGAAATCGAGATTTGAAACCTCTCCTAACAGAACAACCTAGATAAGGATATGACTCCCTGAGCACTAGTGTCTGGATTGGGTGCTAGTGTCAGGGAATAACTCTACTTCTAATCTTTTCAAATTATGAAATTGTCTTTCTCCTTTCTCTCTTTGTCATATCCACTTCATTGTAGGGTTCATGTTTCACACCTGAACATGCAAATCAAACCCTAGCTACCTACACAAGGCTCAAGAAAACATTAGATGAAACAAATAATACATATGCTTGAGTTAGAATGACCTCGATAATCACCCCAATGTGATTTTCATCAAGCATTGTATTATATTTCATACTCTACGTAGTTCTAGTTTGTGTGTGATTGAATTGTGTTAGTTGAAGCTAGGTTACCCTTATGCCATTCGCACCAAGATAACAAGCTATAACTATTTTTCCCCCAAGATTAATGTGTGAGATGGAATTCAGAAATAGCCCCTCCTGTGTAGTGAATAATGTATCCCAAATGCAGTCCTTGAATGCTACTCTTTTCCCAAGTAGTAGATAGTAATTATTAGCCCAAGTTGTTCAAACCCTAATAATAATGAGTAAGTTGTGTATATATATGAATTTCTTGTTTGAATTTCGACACTTAGTGACATTAAAGGCCGATTCAAATAATTAGAAAAGACTCAAAGTTAAACTACCAAATGGTAATTTAGAAATCAAAAGAGAATGGAAAAAAACACCCAAAATGGACACTAGCGCTTGATTAGTAGTGTCCTTATTGGGTGGTACTATTCCAAAGCCAAGGAAAGGAAATATGAACAAATAAAAAAACAAGGATCCCCATGACTCGACCAGAAAGATGTAAATCGAAGAAGTATACGACAATATAACGATCGAAACTTCACAACAATAGTAGGAAAAAAGTGTCACCAATGTCTAATATTTATACTTAGAGACCATGTATATAACAACGTACTAGAGGCACAATGTAATACTAATAAGTGTATAATTTTATGTCTACACTAGTTCCCATAGTGCCAAGGCTTATATTTTGCAAAAATTGGTAAACTAATGGCTTATGTCACCCATATTATAATATCACGTTCAAACATATATGCATCTAATATCATCCTTCCTTTACTGACTTATCGCCTTTACACATGGATGGGAAGGGTTTCTTGGTATTATGTATATAGATAGAAACCCCTATTAACTATAAGGAAATCATTAATACTATCGATGAATAGTACTACATATAAGTGTTCATGAGCTGTGGATTGTTTTTGAAAGCATGTGTGGACTACAAAATTGAGGCTCCTCTCGGTGTTGTTGTACCATTTACACTAATGCCCCATGCATGCCTACTACAAAGGTGATATTTTTGTATTTCTTTTGTTTCTAGAAGGGTTTGATGTACTTAAGGTATTTAATGGGTGAAATGCAACTATGGAACTATGGGGACAATGTTAGGTAAAGATGTATTTAGTTTGTGTATTGAGTGCAACTTTTATTATGCAATCATCATGGGTTTGATTATTTCCCTCGAACAAATTGATGCCTATTTTCCTCTAGTTAGAATAGTTGTGGATGAATTCAGAGGATCTGAGGGTAAAATATCACTACACCCCCAAATTGGTGATGATACATCTCAACTAAGGTTAGTTAAATCATAATAGAAAATATATAAATAACATACAATCTTTGATTTAAGTAAATGAAAGATAATATGAAAGGCGTATTTGTATCTAAGTTAAAGAGAGCATTTTAGCTGACCCCAACATCTAGATATAATGTCATGTATTACTTATGGGTTAAATTTACTGGCCATTAACATATTTGTACTATATAAAATTCCCCTTAAAGTGAGGGAAGTGCATCCAACCTATGTCGATTTTAATAAGCTGGAACATACATGTCTACAACATATATGATGATTCCCATAATGGATTGGAGAGGATTAACCACTCACTCTAAACTATTATATTTGTGAGCATTGGAGAGTGGTTAGTGGGCTCTCTTTTATGTCTTGTCTATTAAAGAAAAATCTTTTATCTTCTCAGGTGCAATTGAGTGCAACTTTTTTTTTTTTTTTTGGTTAAAGATAGAGTGTACAGTGGACAAATACCTTTTAACTATCAAACCCAATCTTCTATAGATAATTTTTGGAAACACACACTCTTTACATTTATTATATTTAGCGAGGGGTATCTGTTATCGCCAAATCACTACACCCTCCGAATGGCCAAGTGATGAAAAGGAAAATCGGTGTGATTTGGTAACATGGGATCACCTCACAAGCTGTGGGACTTGTGGCTTGAGGTGAACCTCTAGAGAAGGAAAACTTCCTCTTCCTAAACTAAACACAACACCACTTCTAATGTAATAAAAAAACTAACTAGACAGATACTAGCATTTTCATGGGATTTAGGGAGAGAGATTTGCAAGAAGTAAAACCTATAATAGAAGTGGCGATGCACCAAGAAAGGGTGTTCTTTAGACAATTTTTTTGGTCTTCCAGTGAAAAATGATGTAACTGAGAAGGATGGACAATCACCACAACTTAACCACATACAAAAGTTCACTCCTAGATAGGCACATAACTCCCAAAACCTGTAATGGAAACTTGAAATTGCATAGTATACCTCTGAAAGTATGAGAAAGGAACAACGAAGCACTAAAAGCGATGAAAGGACTAATGATTAGTCACAAACACAATTTCTTATTACTTGATTATGTGCATAATGCATCATTACATTAGGAAGAGGCAATATTTTCCATTACAGTCTTGGATAAAAGTCTTGAAAGTTCCCACAATCCACAATAGAATAACTTGTGAAAAGGGAGAGGAATTGGAAATTTTTTAACCCTTTGAAATGGTTTCTCATTTACATTTATAGAAAATCAATAAGAGAAATGAGGAGGAATCCTAAATCACAGGCCAAAACATAACACAAGATGGCCTACATGTTTAATTACATTATTAATTGCATTCACCCATCATGCCTCATAAATTAAAAAATTTGAATTTATCCATATTTTAATAAAAATAATATTTTTAATAAAATATTAAGGCACCTTGGCCTTTTGATGGGACCCACGAGGTCATTTGGTGAAAAATGGTGTTTTGGCTTATTTATGGTGAATAGCTCATTGTGACTCATTGAGATGGTTGGTGAGCTACACATGTGCATTACCTAGTGGGCTCCTTACATTATACACTAATCACTTTGTCTTAGCTCAAATGAGCTCATCTTTTAATGCTTAATGCCACCCTCACGAGTTATTCGCGGATCATGTTTCGGCCGCTTAAATAAATAACCTCGTGAACATTATCTCTACACATCCTACATTGGGCATGCTTCAATGCACATAAGACCATGCATCCGTTTTATGTTGATTGACATTTACAAGAATCCATCGAGCTATTTATCACTGATCGAGCTACATGGAAAACCTTTCGGATCCCTAAAACCACCGCCTGTTTCACAAGCTTCGCGGAATTTTTTTGTGTTGACCACTTCATTCACTACACCACGTTGAGCTCTCTTGCCTTTGGGCATCTCGGAGTTGGCAGTAATACACATGTTATCCCAGAACAAAACATCTCGTCGGATGAATTTCATCGCATCACCCGCTTGTTGGCATAACTCCTCGGTAGACCCGAGCTCCCTTGGGTAAAAATCCTTGGCCCAATCATTCCAAATCTCCACCATGGCCGCACTCTTCCAAAATTTCCACGTCGATAATTGAAGTGCGGAATTTCAGCACTATTTGGCCAATTTGACTGGGCAATGAACCCAATATTCACCGAAGCTCCTGCATTTCCATGTTTGGCTCAGCTCAATCGAGCTCCGTTATCCACTTGGTTCCATTACCCCATGGGCCCAACATTCCTTCTGACCTTTGTTCACTGCTCTGAGCTACGTTCCGCATGATTAACTAAGACCGAAGTCAAGCCACATGAGCTCACACTTAACTCAGTTTCCTGTGATCCGAGTTTTATGGCTCAGCCCGCTTCATGTTTTCTTCAAACTATGAAACTCTCGATATGATCCAAAGCCACTTTGATGTTCGAGTTATCCCCCGCATGCTTACCGAGATCAATCTCTTAACCGAACTTCAGTCGAGTTATGAGCTCGTTTACACGGCTCGATCTTGCTCCCTCCTTTAGTCGACCGATTTAACTTGTGCTTGTTTACATGACAAGTTATCCTCAACTCGTCATGGCGCTTAATGAGTTTCATATTCTGACCTCCGCGTTACCTCTGCACTGGTCATGCATATCGAGAGATCCTTCAAGTCTTCAAATTTCCCGCATAAGATTGCCTTCATGCGAGGGGATCCGGATTTTATGTCAAACTCGTGTCTGCCTTGTGAGCATCTCGGAGCTCGTCTACACTGATTGCACTCATCGAACCACAGGGTTGCAATATTTACTTTTACAGAGTCATTCAATGACATGTTGGCCGTAAGTGTTGTGACTAAATTCCTCATGACTTGTGCATCACCAAGCCAACCCGCTGCGTTGAATTTAGGCATTAGTTGGAGCTTCACACTACTTGGCTTGGTCCAACTACATATGGAGCTCGCAGCTGCTATGCACTCCTCACTCGATCAATTCGGCAAGGCCGAGTGATTTGTTCTAACACTGTGGTCTACTATTAAGATGATCCCAACACCAAGCTTATTCTATGTCATTAGGTGAGTATCTCACTCATCACATACTCGAGCTGCTTTAACGTTTCTAGTCACCGAGCCATCCTAGACTCGACTTGGCGATTACTCCCAACATATTGTGATTTCATTTCCTCCACTTGAGCCCATTGGTGCTTGAGCCAACCCCCACACACCGATCTGATCTCCATGTTGAGCTTAACCAAACACCTGAGTGACTAAGCTTATCCTTGCCTTGACCTTAACTTTGGGAAGCTCATTCGTTCGGCCAATGAGTCACTGCATTGAGTCGTGCATCGAGCTTTTCACTCATGCGTTAATGGTGAGTCTGGTCGACTCAAACCATTTCCTTTCCATGACTGGAAACTCACCACTATATTTTGATGCATGATCACAAGCATGGCTCGATGAGCCATTTCCTTCCATGGCTGAAATAACTTAATCTTCGAGTTTGATCCATTTTGTTAACTCACCCTTATACCACATATCCCATAGACATTCACCATAGTATCTTTATCTTTGAACAAATCCCAAGTTCTTCTTATGATCTGAGAACTTGATCCCAATGTAACTACTCTGAGCTAGGGTGGTATCTCGGCCAAGCTAAGGAACTTACAACAATACACCATGATGGCATTCGTTGACTTTGCCAAAATCCTCGTGCTGCATCACCACAAAAATGTCAAATCAAATAGCTTGTGAGCTATAACTATAGACATGCTGAGTCAACATAACTTACCCCCATATCCATTATGCAAGCTTGTCGAGTAGCTCGCCAAACTGCTCGACAAGTTGTTTTCAACTCAGGATCCTATTGAGCTCCTTTGATGAATTTTCAAATTTTGCACTGACTTGTTGAAAATTTTAAATCCTTTCGTGAGCCAATAAGGCAAGGAGGTATAGTAGGACACCCCAAAAAGTTTTCTACCAATTATAACCATGTTTTCCCGTGTTGGATCAATCTTGGCCTCCCAGTCCCATGTACACCTCTTAGGCAAAAAATGAGCTCCCCAAATCCTAGAAGACAAAAAGTGTTTCCTGATGGTTTTGTATCTTTTTAGAACATAAAAAATGCTCTTCTAAACACAAAATTTTGCTTGTAGACCCCAATGTCCATTTTTGCCCAAAGGGGTAGAAATGGATGACATTATCTTATAGTGAGGGACTTTGTTAAAAAGTGTCCGACTATTTTGTAAGCTTACTCATTTACCATGTGCAACCTAATAGAGAATCAAAAATTTTCCTAACATTTTTTCAAGGATTGCAAGTGGCGACTCCACTAACATACATATTCAAATCCCACACATCTTCCTCTACCTATATTTATTCATTTGTCATCTGCCATTATATATTGTAGACATGATTCACATAGGGTAAGCCAACATACCCAATTTTCTAAAGGTAACTTCATTACAAAACCAGAACAACAATAACTATAACCATGCGTTTGATTCGCAGACAAATAATAACATTGAGGACTCCTTTCTACGTGATTTGTGGCCTGGAAGGGGATGTTCCCTCAATTTGGGTAACGACCAAATGGAAAAAGGCTAGCATAAAATTTTTGTCGAAGTTTATGGTTATACTATAGTTAAAATGATGTTGATTTTTACTATTTTTTATTATCAATTCTTTATGATCAGGAGCAATTATAGACTTAAATATGTTTGTGGGATTGCTGCAAAGTATAATATCTGTCACATGATCAAAGGGACTTATCATGTTTGGTGATTATATTGTTATGGTGGACAGTGAGTGATTTCTGATGTCAGCACCAGACCTCCATAAATATATCTTACATTTTCATTTAAGTAGCCACTTTTTTTGGTGTTAACTCATGCAACACAGGTTTATGACCAACAACCTACTACATGTCTTCCACCATTGACCATTAAGAGCAGAAAGAGACGTTCCTTCAATCCTTGCCACCATTTCATTTCCGGCAAAGAAAACCACCTGAAATTCCTCTCGCCATAACATCTATGAAATAAGGACTTGGGTTGAGGCCCATAAATAGATATAAAAGAGAAGCTTTGTCAGTCGGGGATAAGTAGATATAAAAGAGAAGGTTTGTTTGAATGTTTTTAAAGCATTTCATTCCTTTGTTGCTGCACTGCTTTATTCTCAACTTGAATTCCACTGCATTCACTCTGAATAATCATGTCATGTCACCTTTGTCATTAATTCCGACCTTACTCTTGCCTGTGAAATTAGCTTGAGTGTGGCCTTCATCTTGGCTAGGTTCATACTGATGTTAATAAATTTTATAATCGTTTCATGTTTCATAATTCTAAGTCTGTTATGTTTATTTTTATAATATTCTTTACTACTATAGAATATATATTGTATTATTTAATATTTTTAGCCGATATGTTATATAATACAAGAAAAGTCCCTCTCACATTGGTTATAATTGTCTCACACTTAAATGTTTATGCGGTGCAGGAAAATTTGATTTGTATTTATGTGAAATTCTTAGTCTAGATAAATGATTAATAGTTTAATAGTCATTACTATATTTGTACTCTATCAAAAAAAAATTTAGATGAGGGAAGTACATCCAATCTACGATAAATTTGATAAGTTAGAACATATCTACAACATATATGACAACTCACGAGTGGGTTGGAGAGGATTTACCGTGCAAAACTATTAAATTTATGAGGATTGGTGAGTGGTGAGTGAGTTCTTTGTTAAAAAATTTTTGTTAAATTTTTTTTTTTTTGATCTTCTAGGTACATTTGAATGCAATAATTTTTTTCTTTTTGTTGGGTATAGAGTATAATGGACAAATATATTTGAACTATCAAATCCAATCTCCTAAAGATAAAAGTTTTGGGAATACACACTTTTTACATTTAATATATTTGCACTAGGGGTGTCTTATGGTGAGAAAGCTATCAATTTTTTTTGGGTCTTTCGGTAAGCTTCCTTATTTACTATGTGCATCATAGTAATGAATCGGATTTTTTTTCTAACATTTTTAAGGCATTGTAAGTGGCGACTCCTCTAAAATACCCTATATGACTTGCATAAGGGAAGCCAAGATACCTCGTTTTCTAGATACAACTTCATCACAAAAATAGAACACCAATAACAATAACCACAACCATGCTTTTGGTAGACAAATAATAATATCGAGGACTCCTTTCTAAGTGATTAAATTTGCCATAAACTTTTTGGTTAGGGTTTATCATTATACTATAGTTTGAATGAAGTGTTAAAATAAAAAATAAAAAATAAAAAATAAATCCATTCTTTATGATCTGGAGCAATCACAAACTAAAATATGTTTGTGGGATATGGACTCAAGAATCCTGATTGACTGACTTTTTAACTTATCAAGTAGGTATCTTCTCTGTAAACGGATTTGCTAATAAGCCAAGCAAGCAGACAAAGTCAAGAAACTCGAATCTCTTTTATTCGATAGACTCGTCAACCCCCGATAAATTATCGCTTATTGTGTTTAAATCAAAACTAAGATAATCTGCGCTTAGTTTCATTTGCCATGGAGAGTGAAGAAGAAAGTGGAATAGAGCAGCAGCATATGAGGCTTTCTGTTGACGAGATTATAGAAAAATACGTAGGTGGTTTTGGGGGTGCTCAGCTGTTTCAGGTGTTAGTGGTTTCGTTGGGATGGGGTTTCGATGCTCAGAACACCTTCCTTCCCATATTCACAGATGCTCAACCTTCATGGCGTTGCAGTACGTCTCCTCATTTCTTGGAAATGACTGCACAAACCAAACATGCACGCCGCAATCCTCACTATGTGACATGGATCCACAACTGTGGGAGTGGAACGCACCCAAAAACGCATCCATCATTTCAGAATGGGACCTTCTCTGCGCCAACAGCTTCAAAGCAGGCATCCCGCAATTCTTCTTCTTTACTGGAGCACTATTAGGTCAGTTAAATCTTTATACTTTTCCACTCAAAAATATGATTCCAAAAAACAAAAAAATGTAGGGAAAAAAAATGTAAATCTATGAGATTTAAGGCTTTCACAAGTTTTTTTTATGAAAAAGATTTTTATGCAATTTTCTGCATTAAATATGTTTCCAAATCCCAAATTAGTAGAGTCTTTGAGGGGAAAAAACCATTATGCTAAACCACCAAATTTAATCAGTCATTATTTACGAGGGTTCTGTTTGTTACGAGGATCTAATGGAAGAACTTACCCAGCCGGCACCTTCTATTTAAGGTTTTAAACAAAATAAATTTCTCTGATATTATTGTTGACTTCCAAGATGGTGAGGCATTCAATTTTTTTATTGGCTTGGCCGATACAGACTCCCGTTTAATCGTTATCGTCGTCTTTTTAATATTATTTATTTATTTTATATCGAATGTTTAACATGAGCAGAAGCGAAAAAATAATGAGGCAGCTATCCACAAGTCGTATTTTATCATGCACGCTCGTTACGGTCATAAGTGTAATCCCTGTAATCGTTTTCGTAATTTTAATTATTTTTGTTTTCCGCTTTCAAGCATGAAAAATAAACGACATTATTTGACTCAGTCCGACATGACGTTGAGAAATTTAATTAAAGCAAGTTGGAAAAGGCCATAGGCCGGCGCCGCCTGACACCAGCATCGACGCGGCCCGATCTCCGCCGTATAGTCGACCTCCATTCAATCCTGTCCGTCTACGCTGCTTCACATCATTTGGAATGCGATGTGCCACTGCCATTTCGAATGAGAAACAGTGAAATTCACTCCAAACGTCCGAGTCAAACGAGTGGCGTCTCCCATTTTAAAGGAATTGTCTGCACTACAAGTAATGTATTCTTAGAAGGAATTGTCTACCCTAGTGGTGCATAGAACTGTAATGTTTTGCTTTCATTTTTTTAATATAATGTTTTGCTCTCATTTTTTAATATAAGAAACCAAAAACTTGAATAAATATTTATACTACTTTTTGAATTAGTATGTATTATACATATTATAACAAATATAATCTAGTTTATTAATAATATATATTTTATATTATATTAATAATATATATTTTGTATTATTACATTATATATATTATGATATATATTTCTCAATGTACATAATTTAAATAAAATATTATACCACATATTATTTTATACATACTATTAGCAATAAAATATATAATACATGTAATTTAAATAATATTAAAGTATTTTGAGTACTATATATACATCATAATACGTATTTTATTATATTACATTTTATTAATAATATTAAACAATAATATTTTATATATAATAAAAAAGTTTATATATTAATTATTTTATGTCTCGCATAAACCAAATACAATATGATATGATCTCTATAAAAATTGAAACAAACTTCTTCTAAATCAAATAGTAGGCATTAGACACATGTACTAAGGAGGCACTACCGTTCCACTTTCTTTACAACATGAAGGTTTATTTTTTCACTATTATAATCTGTTGAACTATATAAATTAATCCACATCCATTCATATGATATAAATATATATAGGTAGTGTCATGGGTGAGGAGGGCGACTACAAAAAGCAAGCTGAATTTGAGTGAGAATTCACCTTGGATTTTTGTGTACTAGCTTCCCAAAAAAAACACAAGGCATTTCCCCACCCTTGCACTTCCCCTCCCTCAAACCATGCTCAAACCCCTTCTTCTTTGCACCTCTTTATCTTAGACAAAATTAGTCCCTCCAAATCGAGCTCCACGATGCATGGCACACTACATCGTTAAGATTGTTAATGGGGAGACCTTGATTGTTACCTTGATATCTAGACGAAAACCCTAATTTCACATGTGCATGTAATCTCTACGAGAGGATGCCAATTCCACTCCACATCTCTCTGTCTCTAAAATATCCCATGAAATATGCATGTAAATTAATTTTACATTTATGTGTGTTTTGCCTACATGAAAAACATAAAGCCTTTCTTTGCCCTCACATTCCTCCTTCACACCCCTTCTTCTTTACCCATCTTTCTCTCTTGCGATTTTGCTCTCGCCGGTTCGGGTTCTTATATGTATCCCCTTTGGCATTTCCTTCGTATTTCTAACGTTGTGTAATTATGCTAAAGTTGTATTCCAAGTTATAATAGACCCAAGCTTGCCGATTTTGATGACTCTTTCAATGCCCATATAATTTTCATACTATTATTTTATTTTCATCGTCTATTTTATATTTCCATATTCACCCTTCCTTATTGCACCTATGTACATGTAAAGTTAGATAAATTCATACCTATTTACTAGCGTTGCTATAAACATGTTTTGTGTGTGTGTGTGTGTGTTTTGAAGTCACTACAAATGCGCTCCCGGTGAGAACATGAAGCATGTCCATATTTCTGTACAATCTTTCGATGCCAAGTATGCATCAAAGCATCCTTTCATCCAATTCATCCTTGCTTCTATCATATGGTGACCTACGCTTTCATTTTCGCATGTATTCCGAGATTCAAGGATGATTGCCATTCACATGCCCATGCGATCATTCATTACCTATAGATCTAGCAATATTTTCTCCATGCAGCTTGTGTTCTACACACATCAAATATTGATGTAAGAGTGTCACAAAGTTACCCCAAATATTCCACTTTGGCCATGATAGACACTAGAATGATAAGTCTAAGCCATGACATGGTGTCGAGTCCCAAAATGTACCAAAATAACCCCACATTCGGTAAAATATTTCCTAAGTAGTGTTTACAAAATAAACTTGCAATAAAATGACATATAAACCGATGTTGAACTATTTATCATGCAATTATTTAACTCAATGAGACTTCATTATCACAAGTAATAGAATACAAAGTACACTAAGGAGGTAAATGTTTGTCTTTCTCACAAAGCTACATGACCACAACCATAATATGGTTGTTTTTCATTTTGACAGAAAAATAATAGTGTGTGAGTATGAGTCATGAAAAAACAACATAACGTCAACATGTATTATGACATTGTAGAATGCGTGTTATCAAGAGTTAGTTTCATCATCAGATAATGCAGAAGAGCCATCACACATTCTCTGCCGACCACCGCCCTCTGCCTTGCCTGCCCAACTACACATAAAATGTCGTGTGGACGGTCCTTACTTTGTCATGCACATGAATCTCTGAGCCTTTCTCTTGAGCCAAGAATTTCAATTTTTTTCTTTTACTAGATCGTAAAATTTTGGTCTGTTGATTTTTCTTGATCCAAAAAAATAGTAAAATTCTTACCCACCTCTCTCACTTAAACTTGTGAGATATATGTATACCAGAGCCATTTCTAGTACTTTACATTATGAAGGTTTTATTAGTCAAAGTCCCTCATTACAAATTGACGAGAAAATTACACTAAATAATGCAATAAATTATATGGAATCTAAGTTTACAACTTACGATCGACATATAAAATCTACTTAGCACTCTTACTCCTACATGTTGGAGGGGTTCAATTATCCTTTATTGTTCATGCATCTCTTGTTTTTCTGCAATTAATCTATCTTAAATGTGAAAAGGACCGCTACATAGTGCTTTTAGGATCCAACATTGTGGTTGGGTTTCAAACCTCAAACCTATTGAATTTTTCCTTTTTTCCCTTTTATCTCAAATTGCACTCATGTTAATAATGTTAATGAGGTCGAGCCAATAAAATAGAGCACAAATAGAGGATATTATTTGGCTAGGTATTATTTGAGCCATGTAATAGCTGTGGGACATGTGCATATTAAATTCCCACATTGAAGTCCCATTTTCTTTCCTACTTTCCTTTCAGGTCTTTATCTCATATAACAAATTAAATGCCATCCAATTGAAAATTTTGACATTGTAAAAAATAAATTAAAAAATCAAATCCATTTTCATTTCATTTTTGTTCCATATGGGTCAATTGTTGGCACCTTTAATTTACAGGAAAACTAATGGCATTTGATGAACGACCCCTCTTTATGTCTAAATTAAGATTGGATTTCAAAACTGGATCTTGTTGGAATTTCTCCATTTTCATTTTGACCCCTTTGATTGCAAATCACACTCTTGTGCAAATTGTATGTGACATGGAGATGATAATGTGGACCACAAATTATTCATTACCATGATAATCATTTTAATACCCAAAACACAAAAGAACTAAAATTATAAATAGCTATTCACATGGGCAATATTCATTAACTACTCACCTTCAATAATATCTCCAAAATATGTTGTCTTGCAAACCGTAATCCCTTTTGCTTCCTTGAGATTGAGAAAAATGAGAAGTGGTTGCCAAAAAAGGAGTTTTTCTTTGTTTTCACCAACCATTTCTCCTGACCATCATCCTCTCCTCCCTCAAACCCTCCTTCAGTGACCCTGTTCCTTTCATGTCATTTCATTTCCTAGTATCCTTCCCTTGATGTATCCCCTTCAGGGTTCACATTGTATAGTTCAATATGATCATTATTTAAGACATGTAAAGAGATCGAGGGATGAGGGAGTTTGGTTGTGTTCCTGTATGAAATTAATCTAGACCATCGATGGCTACGACATTAATCCACTTACACGCAAATGTCTATTTATGCATGCCCTGCACCACATGTGAAGCCTTCAATTCCTATTGACTTAAATGCACGAGAGTTCATTAGCTAGGCAATATCCTAGCACGTGGGTTCATATTGAGGTAATTAAAATTAATAAAATTATAGTCAATATACCAGTAGACATGAGGGGGTGATAGTGTTTAATTTATTAATGTTTTGAATCAAGTATTGGGGGTAGGTTAGAGAGGTGGGCCAAAGGAAAGGGAGGTTTAATTTTAATATAAAACTAAAACATTTGAACCCTAGTTTCTAAAATTAAATACCTTAAAATTGCAAAAAGAGTGTGGTCATAAATTAAATTATAATCTCTTTTTCAATAAAGAAATATCAATTAAGATATTCTTAACCAAGAAATAATAAGATGGTAGAAAACTAGGATTGAGTATGTTTTTCAACACAAGTGATATTATTTCACCATCTTAATTATTTGAAGAACTATTGATAAATAATTAAAAATTGACATTTATAAGGTGATTTTTAATAGGTCTTAGATGGCTTCAAACTATCTTTCGAGAGGAAATGCATATTAAAAAAATTGAGTGAGCAATAGAATTCATTTTTTGTTTAATATATTAGGGTAGAAATTGTTGTGTTTTAAATCAAGTTAAAACTTTAAAAATATATATATATTTATATGAAGCCCGAATATAGGGCTTACCTGACAGGATTTTCTTGTTTCCTCCGTCGCCTCTGTTTATCCACCGACGCCTCTGTATAATTTGTTATTGCAGGGACGTTGCAGTCTTTGGAATGAGCTCAGTCTCCTCCTCAAATCCGTTTGAAGCTTGCTCGCTCGGTTCTCCTCGCCTTTAATCAGGACGGATCTGCTCGTGGTGATAGATACAATGCAGGCTGGAAAGAGCAGGGGTTGCCAGTGCTTGGTGCAGGAACAATGGAGCTCGGTCACGGCATGCAATATCCTCACGTCTGGCTCGGATCTGCAGAGTGTTGGCTTGTACTCCACGAAATCTTCTCCCCTTACTCGTTGGATTAAGCTCAGGAAAAAACCGTGTATCTTTCAACACAGGTTTTCAATTTTCCCAATTGCCGTGATTGTCATCAATTGTGGCTTCTGCTGCTTCTGAAGATTCCAGAATCTGCTGCCAGGATGTGTGGAGTTGGAGAGGGGTAGTGAAGAGGCCTGGGGCAACTCTGGCTCCTTCTTGCTCAAGCTTCCTATCCTCCTTTCTCAATACTTCCTACACTCCCTCACAGTTCAGGATCTGAACGTGCTCTGATACCAGATGTTGTAATTGAATACTTTGATGATAAGAAATTACACAGAACAACTCAGAAGCATTTACACAGAAACAAGACAGAGCTTGTATATTTTATTAATCTTAAAATCAAGCATTACAACCAAAAGAGAGAGCTGCAATATTTATAGATATTGGACAGCTTCATCTCTTCACGAATATATGGAACAAATCTTCTAAACAAAGCAAATATGCAGAAATAGCATATTGCCCTAAAAAAAAAACTTCTACAGGAAATCATCCGAGAATAATATTCTAACTAAAGAACATCCTCCACAATCTAAGGGATGATAACAACACACTAACAACTAAGCTAACTAAAGTAATTAAATAATTGCTTTATTATAATTACACATTAATCCACATATGGTGAATTAATTAATTACATCCAGTATCTGTGTTAAAAATCATCTATAATTTTTTTCCTTTTTTGGATGGGGCCGGAAAAATAATTTTAAACGGTCATAACTTTCAACTGGTACCTCGAATTGAGGTGCCATTATTTTTTGAAAGTGTGTGTTTTTTCGAGCTCTACGCTTTGGTCTAGTTAAAGAGGCCAAAGAGCCCAAAAATAAATTTGTAAGGGAAAAGAGGCCAAAGTGCCCAAAAATTTAAAAAAATGTGAAAATATTAATTTTTTTGTAAACAAGAAGGGGGGTGCAATTTTCTTTTTCTATTTACAAGATGTTTGTAAAAATGGTGATAGTGCCGAAAAATCATTGTAAAAGGCCAAAAAGGAGCCCACACTCAATAAAAATCAATTTTGGGGGGTTTGTGTATTGATTTGAGGGGGGGATTTGTTTCGTGTTTGATTCTCTATCTCTCTTTTCTTTCTAAAAAATGGCTAACAATGCGCCCAAATTCTTTTTTCCTGATTCACAACTCCTACGAGGAGATAATTATGCTGCATGGAAAATGAAAATTAAAACTCAACTTGAATTTGAGGACATAATTGGTGTAGTTGATGGCTCGATAACAAGACCAGAAAATGATATTGCTCAACAACGTGTGTTTGATCGTGCTAATCAAAAGGAAAAACTTATAATTCTTTTTAGTGTAGCGATGATGTACTGACCTCATATTCATCAAGCCACAATGAGTATAAAAGAAGCATGGGATAAACTATGCAATTTGTATATGAAGCTAAGAACAAAAATGCTATTTTACAATTACAAACACAACTCCATTGTCTCAAAATGAATTCTAATGAGTCTATTGAAGGTTTTCTAAAGTGTGTTGCTATATTGAGATCATCTCTCCAAGCTTTGGAAGTAGAGGTCACTAATGAATCTCTTGTCCCTATTGTATTGAGAGCTTTACCAGCCTCATACAAAATATTTGTCACAACTCTCAACATTATGGGTCCAACTACAAGTTTTGAAGAGTTAGTGAACATGTTACAACAGGAAGAGTCCATGAACAAACCTGTAGAAGATGAGGAACAAGCCCTCTCTTCATTTCATAAGGGAAAGAAATGCGATTCATACGGTACCGTAAGCAACACAAGCAGCATTCTCAACAGAATAATCAAGGGAACACTTAGCAAAAGCAGTGTCAGATTTGTGGCAGAAAAGGACATGACTTAAAATATTGTTGGTATAACACATTTCAGAAGGGTTCATCTAGTGGAAAGAAGCCAAATTTTCAACAATCTAGTCAAGGTTATCAAAACAAACAACAAGGACAAAGGAAAAGTAACTGGAAAAAGAAAACACCGCAGCACGACAACATTGCTGAAGAAGAAGATAACTCACCAGATGAGGACTTCCTATTTGCTGCACAATCAACTCAAGAAATCAATTCACCACAGTAATTTGGTATGTTGACTCAGGAGCAACAAGACATATGACCGGGAGAAATGATTGGTTCTTAGAGTTAAATAATACACCTAACAAAGACTCTGTTTCATTGGGTGATGATTCATCGTATAAAGTACAAGGAATTGGAAACATCTCCTTACCTCTTGGATCAAGAAAGTGCACAATAAGAGATGTTCTATATGTTCCTGGATTGACAAAGAATCTACTTTCAGTAAGTCAGCTTTTGGAGCACAACTTAAAAGTAGATTTTGATTGTATAGATGGAAAGAAGATGTGTTTAATCAAAGATAAGTCTAAAAAATCCAACGTTGTTGCACGAGCTTCTGGTGTAGGTCATATTTTTCAGTTGGATTTTTTCAAACCAAAAATCAGGCCCTTGTAGCTAAGGATACATCATCGGCACAATTGTGGCATCGAAGATTTGGCCATGTAAGTTTTGGCTATCTTGAAACACTTCGAAAAAATAATATGGTAAGAGGACTGCCAAATTTCAAGAAAAATACAGACAAGTGCACAAATTGTTTGGTAGGAAAACAACATAGAGCTTCTTTTTAGAAAAGCAGTACATTCAGGGCCCGTGGTAAACTTGATCTGGTGCATACCGATCTATGCGGACCTATGAGACCTAGTCATTCAGGGTTTCAATATTTTATGCTCTTTGTTGATGATTACTCACGAAAAATGTGGGTATACTGCATTCGTACCAAAGATGAAGCCTTTGAAACTTTCAAGAAATTCAAAGTAGCTTGTGAAAATGCAACTGGTAAGAAAATAAAACACTCCGCTCAGATCGAGGGGGTGAATACACCAGTAATGAGTTCAAATCTTTTTTGGAAACACATGGAATTCGTCGGCAAATGGCACCTCCATATACACCACAACAAAATGGTGTAGTTGAGAGAAGAAATAGAACTATAATGGATATGGTAAGGTGTATGATCGATGATTCAGGCTTGAGTAAAACATATTGGGCAGAAGCAGTAAAAACAACAGTTTATCTGCTGAATAGAGTTCCCACTTCCGCACTTGATGGAATAACACCACAGGAAGCTTGGTCAGGGAACAAACCATCTATAAAACACCTTAGAGTTTTTGGATGCAAGGCAAGTATGCACATTCCTAAGAAAAAGAGAACTAAACTTGATATGAAATCAGAACAACTTATATTCTTGGGATACAGTGATGAAGCCTTGGGATACAGGTTAATGGATCCAAAAACAAGAAAATTTTTCACAAGTAGAGATGTTGAGTTT
This sequence comes from Taxus wallichiana var. yunnanensis, assembly GCA_018340775.1. Lineage (NCBI taxonomy): Eukaryota > Viridiplantae > Streptophyta > Pinopsida > Cupressales > Taxaceae > Taxus > Taxus wallichiana. Next base: position 683,717,219 of record CM031236.1, on the reverse strand, counting down.
TTTGAAAATAAAGAAGCAGATGCTCCTTCCATAAACTCACAAAACAATCCTATAATAAAATAGAAGATGTTCTTGATGAAGATAATGATGATAAGGATAATTCAACTCCTCCATCTACAAGAACAACTAAACGTATGCCTAAGTGGTATACTAATCTCATTCGAGATGCTAAGTTGGATAGTGATCCTAACACATCCACTTCGGGACCTAGAACTCATAGTATGACTCAAAATGAGGTAAACTTAGACTTAATGAGTACAATAATTGAATCAAGTGAGCCCTACTGATTCAAGATGCCCAATCAATACCTTGGTCGATGCTTTATGAATTTAGAATTCAACTCTTTGATTAAGAATAATACATGGAAGCTTACAAATCTTCCACCGGGAAGAAGGCAATAGGTTGCGAATGGATATTTAAAACAAAGTACAAATCAAATGGAAGCATTGATAAATACAAGGAAATATTGGTAGCTAAGGGTTATGCACAAAAGAAGGCATTGATTATGAAGAAACATTCGCACCAACATTTAAGATCAAAACAATCGGGATGATATTTTCTCTAGCTGCACAATTTGGTTGGAAAGTCCATCAAATGGATGTAAAAGTGCATTTCTCAATGGGGATTTATAGGAAGAAGTCTACATGACTCAACCAAGGTTTTGTCATACCGAGTAAAGAAGGAAAGGTATGTAGACTCATAAAGTCACATGTACGGTCTCAAACGAGGCTCTGTGGGGCATGGTACATAAAGATTGATGAGCATCTCATCAAACATGGATTCAAAAGAAGTCCATATGATCCTAATCTCTATCTCAAAAAGAAAGGGGGAGATAGTGATCATAGTAGTATATGTTGATGATATAGTCATCACTTTGGAAGTTCGGTGAAGATGATTGAAATAACTAAGGAAGATCTAAATCAATCATTCGACATGACATATCTCGGGCTTCTTCATTATTGTCTTGGACTTGAAGTATGGAAAAGGAAAATAACATCTTTGTTACTCAACTAAAATATGCCAAGACAATTCTCAAGAAATTCGAATGATGGATAGTATACCAATGGCTACACCTATGGAGACAAAAAGCGGCTTCAATCTCTCACACGGATCCATCGAACAAGTAAATGTCACTCTTTATCGACAATTGATTGGGAGTCTCATTTACTTAACTTATACTAGGCCAAACATCAGCTATGCAGTTAGTTATCTTTCTCGATTTATGCAAGAACCAAGGGTTTGTCAGCTGAAAGCAGCAAATAGGGTAATCTTGAGATACATCAGAGGAACCATGGATTTTGGCCTAGAATACAAGAAGAATGATCAATTCTTCTTGACGGGATATCTGATTTAGATCATGCAGGGTAACATTGATGATAGGAAGTCCACTTCAAGATTTGTGTTCTTTTTGGGATCTGGACCTATTTCATGGGGAGAAAGAAATAAAATTGTGTTTCGAGGTCTTCCATGAAGTAGAATATCGCGCGGCGGAGGAGGCATGCAGTGAAGTGATTTGGCTCGACGAATACTTGAAGGATTGGGAATTCAACAGATCATCCAACAATCCTACATGTAGACAATGAAGGAGTAATAAAACTTGTTCGAATCCGAGTTTTCATGAACGCACCAAACACATTGAGGTGCAGGTACATTTTATTCGTGAACAAGTTCGAACAACAACATTCAAACTTCGGCAAGATTACCCAACGAGAACATCAATGTGCAAATATCTTCACAAAATCTCTTGCACGTCCTAAATTTGAGGCATTCGTGAGTATTTCTCTCCTGTTCACTTGAATATGATGAATTAAGGGGGAATGTTAGAAATAATCTAACACTTAATTCACCATATGTGGATTAATGTGTAATTATAATAAAGTAATTATTTAATTACTTTATTATAATTACACATTAATCCACATATGGTGAATTAAGTGTTAGATTATTTCTAACAGAAATAAAAAGGGGTAAATAAAATTGTAATTGAAAAATGGGTAAGTAAGGTACATTGAAAAAATAGGGGTATTTTCATTCTAATAATATAATAGTAGGGGGTATTATCAATTGAATAATTAGAGGTAGAAACTAGAATTAAGGGTATTCTTTAATACCCTTTGAACGCATCTTTGCTATACCATACTTTTACTAACTGAACCCCCCGTGCTTAAATGCTTGCAATGCAAGATGGAATGACATTTGGAATTCGAGTTCATGGCGTATAGTCATTGCCCACATGACCTCCATCATGGCACTCGAGTTTTAAACCATTTTCAATGCATTTTGGCAGAATACATGTAAGATTATTATTTGTTCGGATGCATTGAAAGTTTTCTTTATCATTTTTATACTCGTCTCAATTCGTGCCATTTTGTACAAATTGGAAGTTGCTTTACAATTTCAATATTTTTAGACCTACATAGTTATTAGTGGTGTGTAGGTTTTAATTTAAGGCCACCTATGCTTTTCAAACTTTTATTTGGGAAGTGATGGTACATTTTCAATATTGCCCATCAAAAATGTAAAAAGTATTAATAATGCATATTAATAAATATATTAAAATCAATATTATTTATTTTAACATTTTATAAACTAAGAAATGTTTATATCATTTAAATAAATTTTGTATATAGATTTGTTGACGTTTTGTATCCCTTCATGTGGTTACTTTTGTGACAGTGTTAACATTGTTCCACCAAACACAAAGTGTTAAATTTAGCACTAGGGACTACATTTTTCTTTCCAACGTTCTAGTCATGTCTTGTCTTAGTCAACAAATGAAACACCGTCCAATAAAAATACGACATCGTAAAAAAAAATTTAAAATAACAAATCCCATTTTCACCATATTTTCTCAAAACTTTCCATTTCTTTCAGTTTTCAAAGAGACAATTATCGTGCCCTTGAACCGATGGACAAGTTAACGATGTTGACTGAGTAACCCCTTCATATGATTAAAAAAAGCAGTACAGTGTTATATTTAAGCTCGATACTATTTTTTATTAAGTTGACTCATGTTAATCAATACTTATTTCATTATATCCGTGCAACCCCCACCAAAAGATTCTCACCTTGTTTTCTCCTCGATATGGAAAATATTTTAATCATACCTTCTAGAGATATGTCAAAATGTCTTTTAAATTTCTCACCTCTCAAAAATTAAAAATATATAAGACTAGACCAATCAAACAAGGTTGACATATTAAAAAGTGTTGTGGTTTTATGTACATTGCAAATAACTAACCATATGTAGACCACGAAAAGGCCACCCTATTAGTCTTTCATCTTTTGGAGAATACTTTCTATCATGAAAAAGGTAATGCCCAATATCAATACATTAAGTCATTAGAGGATTTAAGGAGGATCTATAGTGCACAAAAAAATAAGTTTCCTCTTTTGCCAATGACTTAAATATTAATTATGATATTAGGTGTTTACAATGGGAGTCTTGGTAACTTGTCTTAACACACATTGAGGAACAAAAGATCAAGGTTTTGTGTCGGTGGTCATTGATGAGCGGTATCATCAAGACTGTTGATGAGGGGAAACCATAATCATTCATTTAATCTCTAAAGAGCAGATGTGCTCTTAGCCAAGAACACGGATCTCCCACCCTTGTTATATACATAATTGCAACATTATCACTATTGATCACTCCTATTTGAGATAATCATAGGGTATGGTTATGACATGCTTGATTTTTTGTACTGCAAATTCTAAATAGGAAGCTTGTGTAGAGAATCGTATAAGTTTCGATAAAGTGGAGGCACCTATAGAACATATTATTTGTGTGGGAACAATTGGAGCCATGGAATAGGTGTGGGACATGTAGGTAATTAATTCCCAATTTTTAATTTCCAACTTTCCATTCATGTCTTCATCTTATTTAACTAATTAAACGTTGCGTAATTGAAAACCTTGAAATTGTAGGAAAATAAATAAAATAGCAAATCCCATTTTCGCCATATTTTCTCAAACTTTTTCATTTCTTTCAGTTGTGTAAGGTCTAGGTGTTAGTGTCGTAGAAATGATGGAAAAGTGAATGACGTTGAATGAGCAACCTCTCCATATGGCCAAAAAAGGTGTAGTACAACATTATTCTTAAGCTCGGTATAATCTTAAGCGTAAATTACACTAAGTGAATAATAAGCGAGATTGAGATGATAAAGTAGAGCACATATAAAAAATATTATCTGGGTGGGAGTAATATGAGCCGTGGAATATGTGTGGGACGTGTATGTATTTAATTCTTATTTTTTTCTTTTGAAATTTCCATTCATGTCTTTGTCTTATCCAACAAATAAAATGTTGTCTAATCAAAAACCTTACACCATAATAAAATAAGATAAAAATAGCAAAGATAAGTTTTCCCCATATTTTCTCAATAAAATGGTTTCTTTTAGTTGTGTCCCAATTGTTGGCACACTAAAAATGACAAATAAGTTTATGACATTGATTGGATGACCTTTCTATATGGCTAAAAAAGATGCAACACAACATTATTATTAAACTTGATATTAGTTTTGATTAAGTTGAATCATGTTACTTGATACTTATTACAACATATCCGTGTATGTTTCTCAAAATATTATCTCCTTGATATGGAACTATTTTAATAGACATTCTAGAGATATATCAAAATATCTTCCTAAATTTTTCACCTTTCAAAAAGGAAAAAAATATAAAACTAAACCAACACATCAAAGTTAGAATATTAAAAAGTGACAAGAGACTATGCCAGTGACAAGATCTAGATATCTTCAAACAAAAAAATGGTGTACATATTCATCTTCCAGATGACATAATTAGGCCCTTTCAAGCGCTGAGCATCAGACAACATTATCTTGCTTTTGTGTTCCTCACAGGGTCTAGGCGTCAGTAGTCACCAAACAACAAAATTCCAACCCAAAATAACAAGAAGTCTTTTTGCTTCCACTGCGCCAATGGCAAGAAAAAAAAGGAAAACGCCAAAGTTGTCTTCTACCTAACACACTCAGAACACCTTGCTCTGATAATGTAGTAACACTCCAAAAAGAGACAGATCAGACAAAACTTCTTGTTTGTCACGGTTTCAAAACTGCCAAAATCTGCCTATTGTCTCTAACTAAGTGACATTTTGCGACGTTAATTCCTCCTTTGAAAGGTCTGTTTTCTTGCAGGGTTTCTCCACCCCATGTCAAATGAGGACCGAGAAAAATGTCGAAATTGCTCCAAACAAGAATAAACTGCAAATCTCCAAATTGTCAGGTTTGAAGAAACAAAATGAAAAAATCAAACACCATGCACAGGTCTGTGGGACGTCTTTATAAACAGCAAACCCATCCAAATCAGGTCTTCACACCAGCTAAGATGGTCGCTGTCAAATCGTCAAAAAACAACAGATTGACTAGACACCAGAGAAAAATTAGAAAACAACAAGCTCCACACACGTTCCACAAGTCCTCCAAATTGTTGAGGCTCTGATAGAAATGAAGGGAGGAAGAGTAGATTCAATTTATTGATTTATTCATGGCAGAAAGATCAAATATATATAATACAAAACATTTCGACAGACCTTTCAAATAGTTAGAGGGACGGTAATCGACTAGGTCGGTTTACAAAATCATTGTATTAATTTATTAGTTAGGCTAACATCTTCATCTAGAAAACCATTAAAAAAGGATGATATCACAACCATATAATAAAAATACGACTCATTTTGGAATGCAATGGCCAAAATAGTTCTAGCATGGTTTAATTATGATACTACAGTAAATATTTCATTGTAATCTACTTTGGGTTGTTGTGAAAAATCCTTTGCTACCAATCTAGTTTTGTGATATTTTTCTTCTCCATCTTCATGAAATTTTGTCTCAAAACTCACGTAACCCTAATTACTTCATTTCCTTATAGAAGGTCATCTAGATCACGTGTTTTATTTTATTTATTGCTTTAATCTCTTCTTTTATATCTTAAGCCTAGTTTTCATCTTATATTTCTTCTTTAAAGTATATAAGATCAATTATTTATGTAAACAAAAGCATTAAAAAATCAACATAGTGTTCACCTTCATTTTGATCATACCATTAGACTTTTTGTTTTGTGCCTTATTATAAAATTTGGACTTGAAGGTACTACAACTTGAATACTCTGAGATGATGTAGCTTCTATTGTTTGGGGAGTTTGTTAATTTATTTTATGGATTAATTTCTTGAATCCTTGAGGATCTCTATGTGATTGATTGAGGCGTCACTTGTTCACCACCTTGTTTTACATGAATGCACATGGAAGGAGGTATCAAAAAAGACATGCTTACATGAGTTTACTCTTCACTATCATCTATTTTTGCAATAATCATTGTCTTCTCCAAACTTCCATCTCATGCTTCCTTTTCAATGAATTGACCATTCCTATTTACTATCACATTTCCAACTATATGATTATACAATTTGAATGTTTTGGTGTCCTCACTATATCCTATAAAGATACATTTTTCTTCCTTTTTATCCAATTTTCTTCTAAATTTATCCAAGAAATGTGTGTACACCACACAAGAAAATACACTCATGTGTGAGCTACAATATGTTTTCTTCTTGTCCCTTCTTCTTGCACAATTATGTTTCTTACACTCTTTGTTGGACATCTATTCATTACGTACTGCTATTCTTATTGTTATAGCCTCTACCCAATAATCATGTGGTAAATGGTTGGAAATTAACATACTTATGGATATGTCCATGATATTCCTAGTATTCCTTTCTAGCACAATGTTCTATGAAGTGAATTTCTTATGAAGTCCATTTTCTCTCTGAAAATTTAGAAAAACATTATAAACATACTCACCACATCTATCTTTCCTTAAAATCTTGATAAAATTCCATCTTCCCTTCTCGAATAGGGATTTAAATAGGTGAAAAAGATAAAAGCTTCATATTTATGCTTTATGAAGTAACCCATGTCTTCCTCCTCTAATCATTAATGAAATTTAAAACCTATGTGTACTTACCAGGTTGAATGTTTTTGCATTTTTCTACATAAGTCTTAGTAAAAATATCTAAAGGTGTTAATACTCTAATAGATTTTCTTACTAGGAATAATTTTCTATGTTGCTTTCCCATGATACACCTTCCACACACTATTAGATAGGATTTTCAATTGATGGAAAACCTTTTACCATGATTTTTGTAACAAGTTCAAACCTACAAAATTTAGGTGCCCAAACCTTAAATACCTTAGCCATATTTCATCTTCAATTTCTAATAATCTCAACACAATGAGTTATTCATATGTTTTCTATAAAAAATTCTAAATTTGACTCATGAGTAGTCACTGGAGAGATCTCTTGAAGAGTAAAAAAATATTTTATAATAGGTATTTCTAGGGTGATATCTCCAACTCATGATTGAGTTTACATGATATTTTTGAATTTTTGGGCTTAAGATGTTCTTTAGGGTGACATGTGAGTTGGAGGATTATTGTGATTTTTAAAAACTTGGCTCTTGAAGAGCTCTTGCTTGGAAAGATTGTTACATATATTCATTTGTGAATTTTTAAATCAACCTCAAAATAAGGAGGTTTCACTAAAGGTACATCAGTTTGGGGAATACTTTGTTGGCATTTGACTAAATGGTGGTCATGTGCACATGTTGTTGGAGAGACATATTTAGAAGACCCTTGAACTTTATTTGGCCCTCGTTGTTTTATAAATGTCACTAGTGATAGATGTATTTCGAGCATGGGTGGGTTGCACCATAATAATAGGGTGCATTGTTGATGCCACATTGGAAAATGTTGTGGTGGATCTTTGTATGATATTGTTTCCTTACTAGAAATGGATTGAGATAAGACTTTTCATGTGTTATCCCATTGAAGAAAGCTTATTGGAGCTACCATGCAAAGAGTCTTCAATGCATATCATGGATTTGGGAGGTATCGCTCCCAAAGTGAGAAATTCAAGTGGGATTTTTAATGTGAATTGGAACATTTAAAGATGGTTTAGAAGAGCAAGAGATATTTCTGGGAAATATCTAGTGAGGGAATTTTGATTATAAGTTTATGCTACGAGATATCACTAGAGCAAGTACTTGGGTAGATTTTGGGTTTTTAATTTGACTTTGGGCTTGAAAATATACTACTGTATGGGGGATATTTTGGATTTTGAGGTGTATTTAGGATGAAGCAATGATTTCCAATAGATCTTGTTGGAGTGAGTACTTGATTTGAGTTGAATATTACATAATTTTTGTGATTTGGAGTACTTAACGTTGTAGCAATTACTTGGGGGTTTGATAGGGTTGAATAGAAATCACTTGTAGAAATATGAGAATTTTATATACTTACTACCAAGAGTTATTAAATTGAAGCTTCATGTAAATCAGGTTTAATCCTCGAAGGGAACATGTAGTTGTTGGTCATTTGCACTAAATGGAAATCAAATGGTTGCTTATAAATTAGTCAAGAATAATACATTTAATATTTTCAAAGTTACTTTGTACCCATTTTAAACTAACTTCTCATCACTCATTTGGTTGTGTCTTAAACCTAGAAAATAATAAACATAGATATAATAAATTTTTCTCCCCATTTTTGCTAGAGTATTGACATTCCCTTGCCAATTACATACATTTTGTTTTCAATTCCTAGTGAAACATGTCAGACATATAGACTTATTTAGACTAGAAAACATTTTGTATTTCCATTCATATGGTCACTACAAATTGAATCTAAGAACCACACAACATTTTGGCTCTCTTGTGCTACACTCGCAAGATAAAAACATAACACTTTGATCTTGATTTTGGCCAGTAAAGTTTACACCCTATATATTAGAATCACAATGCATTTTTTGACATTCAATAATGTAATTTTCATATTTCTTAGTATAGACACTAAAATTTGGTAACATGTTCTTGCATAATGCCATGTTTGATTACTTTCCTTTCTAAGACAAATGCTTACATTTAGAATCCAATCATTTCATCTCTCTAGGTCTCTTGTGACTTGTTTATCATTACACTCTACTCTTTCATCAATTTTGAGAATATTTTATGATAAAAGCAATAAGCAACCTCTATGCTTCAAGCCCAAAATTCTTGTTTTACATTTCTCCTTTTATATCAAAAATCATACAACTAGGTCAATATGTGGGGATTGGTCTAAGTTGAATTGTAGAGTCATAGCTCTCAATTTCACCAACTCTATTTTCAGTTTGAGTATCTTCTTCAAGTCATTTCACCTTCCTGTCAAACTTATTAGAATATTTCACCTATAGAAACGCTATATTATAAAAGAGTCAATGCTAATTTATAACTTACATGACACTCTTACATGTTTTTATTACAAATATCATTCCAAAATTACTATATAAGGGTTCATAAAGCTGCCCAAATTAGTTGCACACAAAATTAGAGAAATCCTGCAAAGGTCCTGAAGCACTCAACAAAGTCAAAGAGTCTATAATTCTCCATTTCCATGCATGAAAAGGCAATATAGCCACGTCTTAACAAAGAGCATAGTTCCTCTAAGAATTGCTTAAGGGTTTCAAAGAATAAAGTGTTAGATCACATAGTTGTGGCACACTACTACACTACTACTAGGTCATGATGGGTACATTCTACCACGGGTGCTCATTAACACATGCGAGTTCATATTTAGGTAATTAAAATTAATAATATTAAATTCAATATATTGGTAGACATGAGGGGGTGAAAGGGTTTAATTTATTAATATTTTGAATCAGGTATTGGGAGTAGGTTAGAAAAGTGGGCCAAAGGAAAGGAAGGTTTAATTTTAATATAAAACTAAAACATTTGAACCCTAGTTTTTAAAACTAAATACCTTAAAATTGCAATTTAAGGAGTGTGGTCATAAATTTAAATTATAATATCTTTTTGAATAAAGAAATCTCAATTAAGAGATTCTTAACCAAGAAATAATAAGATGGTAGAAAACTAGGATTGAGTATGCTTTTCAACACAAGTGATATTATTTCACCATCTTAATTATTTGAAGAACCATTGATAAACGATTAAACATTAACATTTATAAGGTAATTGTTAATAGGTCTTGAATGGATTCAAACTATATTCTGAGAGAAAATGCATATTAAAAAAAGGAGTGAGAAATATGATATATTTTTTATTTAATATATTAGAGTAGAGATAAAAAGGTGTAAATAAAATTGTCATGGAAAAATGGGTAAGTAAGGTACATGGAAAAATAGGGGTATTTTCATTCTAATAATATAATGGGAGGGGGTATTATCAATTGAATAATTAGAGGTAAAAACTAAAATTAAGGGTATTCTTTAATACCCTTCGAATGAACGTGCTATACCATACTTTTACTAAGTGAACCCCTCGTGCATTCTACACTATACATTTATCATGTTATTTTGGTCTCAAGACACATAGGGAGCCGCTAAGGGGATGGTTAATTTTTCACACTTGCATAAGCACCTAGGAGAATTGTATGAGGCTTGATATTGCAATGAAGGCATGTAGTGCAAAACTTGGATTGGTTCAAAAAATGGGAGTTTGACCGCTAAGGGTATTCAATCCTCAACCCCACACACATATTTTCTCCTTTTGGTTTACAATGCTATGATGAAGGGTTCTATAGGTTTCTAGGGTTTCCACTTTGTTGCAGGGGATTACAAGTCATCCCAAAGTTGTGTGAGCAAGAGAAACATACATTGAAGGTCATTTATAAGATAGTGAAGGACACATAATGTTAAAAGGTTCAACACCATACAAATCCAAGTTCATGACCAGGGTAAGTGCACCAAGTTGGGGGGCTAAAAGGAGTCTTAAGTGGACACATTTTTCTGGAAAAAAATAATTTAACTTGTACGAGTTTTTCGAAATAGGTACACTCAAAATTGGAAGATGTTGTAGAAATATGAATCGTAGCATTTTGAGTCTAGTATCTAAGCTACTAAATTTTATTGAAAACAGATAATTTTAAGTGGGTCAAACAACTAAAATACCAACAGATGCTCCTATTTTTGTTAAAAACATAATAGAGTGACTTTCGTGCCCCCCACCATTTTTTGAGCACCATTTAGTATTTTTGAAAACCCTTTGGTAGAAAGATAACTAGGAGCATATAGTTTGGGCTCCATTTTTAAAAGAAAATATTTTTTTATTTATGATTTTTCTAGTATATAAATTTTATGTTTTGAAAAATAACGTAGCTCCGACCGTGCCCCCCTAACTACCTCAAAAAATATTGAAAATTAGAATTTTTTTGAATATGTATAGAATTATGCCTAGTTTGGGCTAGTATAATTTTTTTAAAAATTCGATCAACCAAAAAAAAGATACACCATGAAAGATAGACATATTTACACTTCAAAAAATAGCTATAAAAAGGCATAGTTAGAAAATAAATAATATGGAAACTTTATATTAGTCAGAAAAATTGAAAAATTATATTTTTAGAAAAAAATACTTTGCTCTACGTCGTGGTATAATTTTTTAAAAATGGATCGATTGTTTTATTTTGATTTATCATAGAGGAAGTGACATTTTTACATTTTCTTGTAAAAACATGATGTTTGGTGTGTTTGTGCAGTAGTCCATGCCTCAGGCTTAGGGATCCAAATTTTTGGATCCTAAGCCTTGAGGCATGGCTTGGGAAAAGAGAAAATGTAAAACGCACGTACGTGTTACATATAATGTGTACGCGTCGTGTAGTATTATAAACATTATGCATGCTTTTGACATGCTTCTATTTACATAAATAAATGTTTAAGTATAAGAAATAATAAAATATAAATAAGTTTTTTTAAATTTATATATGTAAATATAAGAAATTAGGTCACTCGCACCTTATGGAATTAGTCTCACAGCTCCATGAGTCATGGTTTAGGAGATAGTTTTTTAAAGTATAATTTGGTCAGTACATAGGTAATTTTTCAAGATTTCAGTATTCAACCTAAATATTTTAGCATTTAAATTCTTCAATCGAAACCCTAAACCATAGGCCATAAACCTAAACACTAAACTATAAACCTTGAGCCCTAAACCCTAAACCCTAAACCTTTAACCATGATCCTTAGACCCTAAAACCTAAACCCTAAACCTTAAACATTCAACCCTTACCCATGATCCCTAAACCTTGAGCCTTAAGCCCTAAACCCTAAGCCATAAGCCCTAAACCCTAAACCCTAAACCATGAACCATGAGCCCTAAATGCTAAACCCTAAACCCTGAACCATAAAAACTAAATCCTAAACCCTAAACCTTGACCCCTAAACCCTAAACCTTAAACACTGAATCCTAAACCCTAAACCCTAAGCCTTGAACCCTACACCCTTATCCCTAAGCCCTAAAATCTAAACCCTAAACCCTAGACCATATACCCTAAGCCCTAAGCCCTAAAACCTAAACCCTAAACCCTAAAACCTAAACCTTAAACCACGAGCCCTAAACCATAAACCCTAAACCTTAATCCCTAAACATTAAATCCTAAACCATAAACCCTAAACCTTAATCCCTAAACATTAAATCCTAAACCCTAACCCTAAAACCTGAACCATAAACCCTAAAACTTGAACCGTAAACCATAAAACCTTATCCCTAAACACTAAATCCTTAACCTAAAACCCTAAACCCTAAACCCTAAACCCTAAACCTTAAACCCTAAACCTCCCTAACCATAAACACTAAAACCTAAACCCTAAACCTTAAACCTTAATCCTAAACTATAACCCCGAACCTTGAACCCTAAACCCTAAATCCTAAACCTTAAACCTTAATCCTAAACCATAACCTTGAACCTTGAACCCTAAACCCTAAATCCTAAACCTTAAACCCTGAACCATGAGCCCTAAACCCTAAACCCTAAACCAAAACCATATTTCATCAATATTTCCTAGTCTCGTGCCTAGAACCATCATTGAGTCTTCTTATAGAACTACCTTGCAAATTAATACATTTGTTAGTATTTGTGTGTTAGTTAGTGGACAGTTGAATAACCGTCTCCCTCACAGCGCTCCCTATCGGCCTATATAAAGGCGTGCACTGTATTATTTAAAACATAGCAATACATTCATTCTTCTGTATTCACCTATCATTGGTATCAGAGCACTTATCCATCCTCTGCCTGCGTGGAAGATTGAAGTGACAGTTTTTGGCATGTTCTTTGTGTGTTGTGCGTGGACAGCGACCAAGAGCGACCTGTCTTTCCTTGGCGTGGAGACCTGCTATGACTGCTTGTGCCTGAAGAGTTGGATTTGGCGTGTGAAGATCGGAGCAGGAGAATTTGATTTGCGTGGAGAGCAGTAATTGCTTAGCACGTGGACGTGTGGGAGTCTATCATGCAGTGTGGAAATCAAAAGCCTAGAGCAAACGTTTTGACCTGCAACAAACAACTCTCCTTAGAAGCGACTTGGGGAAATTACAGCTTGTCTTTCTCCTTTGTTGGATAAACTTTCTCAGACCTACGTGGAAACCAGCACTGTGAAAAGTAGTTGTGCAAAGTCCTGCACTGAAGAAGAAAAGTAGAGATCGGTGCCTAGAAATTTGCACCCAACTGGAGACAAGCTGCGGTTCTGAAAAATGGTCCCGCGTTTCTTTGCTGCGTGTGTGAAGGAGTCCCGTTTTTGCTGAGCGAGGAGCGTTTCTTTGCTGCGTGCGTGAAGGAAGAGAGGTAGACTGTTCCCATTTCTTTTGTTGTGCGTGCCTGAAGGAGAAGAAGACTGAGCAAGATTCGTACTTTGTGGATCACTACCATGTAAGCAAAGTCAAGCAAATAAATCGGGTGTGCGCGTATGTCTCAAATTTCCGATGCACAAGCACCACAAAGCAATGCACCAAATATTTGGGCATTGAATGACAACGAAGATGCCACTTCTGTTTCTTTGATCAACGAGCTACACAACACCGCAACATTCTCTTTGTCGACGAGATTAAGCGCCGAGGACCGTTGGAATACTTCTCGGTTCGACATTCGATGTCAAGCACGCGGATTCGGGTGCGTAACTCAACGTGGTTATGATGTAGATGACGAATGTGAAATAGAACGCCACAGGAGCGTGGCGTCTCACCGCACTAGCCTATAGAGCCCATCTTCTGGGACGATTCCTTCAAGAAGCATTATAGCCATTTTGAAAAATAAATAAATAAATAAGATACATTTTTGAGTTTTGAAAATGTCTGCTCCAAACATATTGCTATCCGATGCCCAACTCTCCTGAAAGGGCCAAATTTCGCCGCATGGAAAACCAAAATGCGGACGATTCTTCAATTCAAGATCTTTGGGGGATTGTCTCAGCAAAGACGCCCCCTCCACATGCATTTGATGATCTATTGGAAAATATGAAAAGGCTGATGCGAAAGCACTCATGCTCATCACCCTCGACCTTTTCATGAGGTGCAGTCATCATTTGGGAAGCAATCGCTTCTTCTCGTGCATGGAGCGCATTGTGTACCATCTACTTCTAAGAATCTAACGTCAAAGTCGAACTTCGACTCAAGCTTCATACGATGAGTATGCATGAAGGTGAATCAGTAGAAGCCTTCTCATTGCGGCATCCGTAAGTCAACTTCTTAACCATAGAATGCGAGGTTGAATTCTTTGTTGAGAAAGGGGTCAAGTCTGCATCATTTCCCAGGAGAGTCGCCTATTGCTCACGCATTTCTCAAGGGCCATCTATTTGCACCGATGCGGTCACTTCATCTAACAGCGTTGCTCTTCTACATCAACTAAGAGTCCACTTGCACTTTGGCACTTTCTATATGGTCATCTTTCTCTGCCAGGGCTCGCATCAACTCGGTGCTAAGGAAATGGTAAAGGGATTCCTCCACTCTCCCATTCCTTACCTGCTTTTGCTCGGGATGTCTTGCGGGAAAAAACATAGAGGTCCATTCAAACAGAGCTCTTATCATTCTACGTAGAGCCTCTTCGTGTCGTTCACACCGATTGTGCGGACCTACGGCTAGCTTTCAAGGTTTTGCATACTTTCAGCTCATCATTGATGATTACTCACGGAAAATGTGGGTATATTTCCTTCTAAGAAGAGTGAGGCACTTGCAAATTTCCACCTTCTACTAAAGAAGCCACCAGCAATGGGAAGCCTCTTCTTCTCCTCCACTCGATCGAGGGGGAATTTGTGTCAAAGAAGTTCTTAGCATACCTAGCAAAGCATGGCATTCAAGCAACATTTGATCCTGCCCTATACGCCCCAACAGAACTTATTTCGAGCGCCACAACAGATCATCATGGAGATGGCTCATTGTATGCTCTCAACCACCAATTTGGAGGATTAGTTTTGGGCGTAAGTAAACCCAGCATAAAGCAGTGTATCTACTCAACCGGCACCACGAAGATCTTGCGAAACAAGACACCCCAGAGGTATGGACCGGTCGTAAACCTTCTATTCATCATTTAAGAGTTTTTGGTTGTACCGTATATATGCATGTTCCTATAAGAGAAGGAAGAAGATCGATCCAAAGACACTTTTGCCATGTCTTTTCTTGGGGTATAGTACTACCTCAAAGGCATATCATCTCATGGATCCAGACGAAGAAGATCTACGAGAGTCGAGATGTGGTATGTGATGAGTCGTCCTTTGACTCCTTGCCACACAAATGGAGATCCAAGTGATAACCTCGTCCACATAGATTGCTCACACATCCAGATGATGAGCAAGATGATTCTTCTCGGAGAGAAGACGAGCCGAGAGTGGAGACTTGTTTCGTTGATCTTGCACACTAAAACACATCTTCACATCAGAGCAAACCCAATGTCCGAAATGGGTCCAGTACTATCAGTGGATGCACACTAACTCACTTCTGGTACTTCTTGGAGTTAGAACACGAAGTCAAGCTAGACATGAGGTAAATTTTAACTCATGAGTTTAGTTGTTGAGAGCACTAACCTCGACAACCTGCTCGTGAGGCATTAGACCAACCACAAAGGGAAACAAAGGCTATGGATGTCGAATATGATTCCCGATTCAAATCGACGGGGAACTTGTCGATCCGCCTCGAAGTAAGAAATCCATTGGCTGCAAATGGATTTTCAAAACAAAATATAAGGTAGATGGTTCAATCGACAAACAAAAATCACGACTTGTTCTGAAAGGGTTATGCTCAGCAAAGGAATTGACTATGACCGAGACCTTTGCACCCACCGCGAAGATCAAAACCATCGAGTTGTATGTAGCACCATAAACAAAATGGATGGAAACTTTAGCAGATGGATGTCAAGAGTGCTTTTCTAAATGGTGATCTAAAAGAAGAAGTGTACATGGCCCAACCTAAAGGGTTTGTAGACGAGCATCAACCACACAAGGTATGTCGTCTGATAAAGTCTCTCTATGGACTCAAACAAGCACCTAGGGCATGGTATATAAAAATTGATGATCACCTATTGCAAAGATGGATTCACTAGAGCCCCTCGTATACAAATTTGTATATCAAGAAGGTAGGAACAGAGATTGTCATTCTGGTTTTGTACGTAGATGATCTTGTGATCACAGGAAGTTCTGACAATCTTGTAGATGATGTAAAGAATGATCTGAAGAAATCCTTCGACATGACCGATTTGGGGCTACTTCACTATTGTCTTGGCTTAGAGATATGGCAGAAGAAGAATCATATCTTCGTCTCCCATGATGAAATATGCCAAGACACTCCTGGAAAAGTATGGAATGTTAGATTGTAAACCAATGTCCACACCTATGGAAAAAGGTTTGCAATTATCTAGATTCCAGATTCACCACAGGTAGATGGCACTCACTACAGGCAGCTTGTGGGGAGTCTCATTTACTTGACTTATACTGATGCAGATCTTTGCTTTGCGGTGAGCTATCTCACCGATTTATGCAGGAGCGTAAATGTCATTGGATAGCAGCAAAGCATGTGTTGAGATATGTCCGAGGTACGAGTTGACTTTGAGTGCTGAGTATCGAAGAACACTCGGTTCTTCTTACAGGGATATCTGACTCGGACTACGGGATCCGTTGATGACA
This sequence comes from Taxus wallichiana var. yunnanensis, assembly GCA_018340775.1. Lineage (NCBI taxonomy): Eukaryota > Viridiplantae > Streptophyta > Pinopsida > Cupressales > Taxaceae > Taxus > Taxus wallichiana. The sequence goes on along the minus strand of CM031236.1, from coordinate 683,700,265 downwards.
GAAATCCACTTCAGGATATGTTTTTCATCTCGGATCGACCTATCTCATGGATCAGCAAGAAGCAAACTGTTGTTGCTCTCTCATCCACCGAGGCTGAATACCGCTACTGCACAAGGGAGTTGTGTGCGAAGCAATTTGGTTACATCGCATTCTTGCAGAGATATAGGGATTCTGAAAAGAAATCTCCCATCATTCAACTGCGATAATCAAGGTGTGTTGAAGCTTGTGAAGAATCCTGCTTTTCATGAACGAACAAAGCATATTGAGGTTGAATGTCACTACATTCGTGAATGTGTCTTGAACCACCAAATTCAGCTCCAAGATCGCCCTACTGATTCTCGATTGCAGATATTCTCACCAAGCCTCTCGGGGTGAAGTTTGATTTATTTAGGTGTACATTTGTAAGAGAAATGTATTAAGGGGGAATGTTAGCGCATTAATACATTTGATAGTATTTGTGTGTTAGTTAGTGGACAATTGAATAACCATCTCCTCACAACTTCTCCCCTATCGGCCTATATAAAGGCGTGCTCTGTATTATTTAAAACATATCAATACATTCATTCTTCTATATTTGCCTATCAAGAACTACCTTGTTTATGAGAGGTGGGACAAGTAACTAAATGGATATGACATCTACCTCAGGCTTGTAATGCATATATTGCACATCTCTTCTAAACTTGTTTCTCCCCACATATACTTGCGCTTCTTGAATTTAAATTTATTCACACTATGAAACAAATTTCACATTTCTCATATTTCAATCTATGGTATTATGCAAATGGATGACCCATTTGGAAGAATTGAAAAAAACTAACCATCATAACAAAAATTAATCTTAAAGGAAACAAAAGAAACAAAAGAATATAAATGCAGAGGTGTAGGATCATAATTGAATTTCTTGTAGTATCCTTTCTTCCTGGAGAAAGATAAAGTTTAAGATGTTCTACTTGGAATGGATAGTAAATTTGATGAGAACTTCCTAAAGTGTTCAAAATAAGCATAGAAACAGGGAATGGCTAAGAACACTAAGGGGTTATCAATCGCCTAGTAAATATTTCTTGTTTAGTTCTAAATGGGAGTTACCCATCTAATGACTTAGTGACCTTCCATTCATTGATAATTCCTTATATGATAAACCCATGGATGGTTTCAAAATCCCAAATGAAAGATAGGGGTAGTCATCAATCCTAGTGAAGGGTGTGATGTGATTTCAAGCAACTTGAAATTCATCTATATTTAGAGGTCATAACACGAATTTACAAATATTCTATCATTATACATGGAAGCCAAGTAATGTTGTCTCCCTATACATCCAAGGATTGAGGACTACTGGGGTCTTTGGAAGGATTGGACCTAGAATATGGCATTTCCCTCCTTCAAAATATCAACAGATTTAAAACATTAATTTTGATGACTCTCTTTGAATGTTTTGCCTACAAATTCGATGAACCCTGAACTCTGTGACCTAAACCCTAAACCCTCAACCATGAGACCTAAACCCTAAACTATAAACCCTAAACCCTAAAACCAAAATAATAAATCCTAAACCCTAAACACTAAATACTAAACCCTAAAACCTAAACCCTAAACCCATAACCCTAAACCCTTGACCTTAGACCCTAAACCTGAGCCATAAGCCCTAAACCCTAAATACTAAATCCAGAGCCCCAAGCTCTAACCCCCAAACCTTAAACCAATAACTCTAAACCCCGAACCTTAATCCATAAACCATGAACCCTAAACCCTAATCCCTAAACCATAAACCCTAAACCTTAAGCCTTGAACCCTATACCCTAGTCCTTGAGCCCTAAACCCTAAACCTTAAACCATGAGCCCTAAACCCTAAATCTAGAGCCTTGATATCTAACCCCTAAACCTTAAACCTATAACTAACCCCTAAACCTTAAACTTGTAAATCGAACCCGAACCCTAAGTCGTAAACCTTAAATCATGCAAACCCTAACCCCTAAACCCTAAACCCTGAGCCCTAAACCATAAACCCTAAACCTTAAGGCCTAAATGTTAAATCCTAAAGGTCCCTAAACCCTAAACCATAAAAATTAAATCATAAACCCTAAACCCTAACCCCTAAACCCTAAACTCTAAACCCAAGCACTAAATCCTAAACCCTAAACCCTAAGCCCTAAACCATAAACTCTAAACCCAAGCACTAAATCCTAAACCCTAAACCCTTAAGCCCTAAGCCCTAAACCTAAACCTAAGACCTAAACACTAAACCCTAAACCTTGAAATTTATGGAACGTAAACCCTTAACCCTAAAAACCTAATTATAAACCGTAAACCTCGAGCCTTAAACATTAAACCCTGAACCTTTTCCCTAAATCCTAACCTACCATTTTAAACCTAATCCCTAACTCTCTAAACCCTAAATTGTAAACCCTAAATCCTCATACCTAAACCTTAAACTGGATAGCAAACTCTAAACCCTATACCATTCTCTAAACCCTAAACCCTAAACCTAAACATCTAAGCCATAAATCCTAAACCCTAAAACCTCATACCCCGAAATCTAAACCCTAAACCTTGAGCCCTAAACCCTAAACCCTAAGCCCTCAGGGACCCGAGGCCCTAAGCCATAACCCTAAACCTTGAACTCTTAAACATAAGATTCCTTAACAACTTAACCCTAAAACCCCTAAAACTAAACCCTAAGCCTAAACCTTAAACCTCAACTCCTAAACCCTAAACCTTGAAACCCTCAACCCCGATCCGTAAACCCTAAACCTTGATCCCTTTTCCCTAAACCCTAACTAAATCGACCTTAAAACCTTAAATCCTAACTCCAAACCCTCTCTAAACCTTAAATCTTCAACCCTAAATCTTAAAACCTAAACCATAAACCCTAAATCCTCAACCCTAAACCCTAAAAGCTTAACCACTGAACCCTAAAAACTCCTTGAACCCTCAACTCTCGAACCCTAAACCCTAAACCCTCAACTCCGATCCGAACCCTAAACCCTAAACCTCAACCTGACCCTAAACCCTAAACCTTGAAGCCTGAGCCCTAAACCCTAAACCCTAAACCATTAACCTTGAACCATAAACCCAAAACTCTAAACCCTAAACCATAGACCCTAAACCTCATGAACCCTAAGCCCAGGTTGGCCCTAAACCCTAAACCCTAAAATCAACTATGAGCCTTAAACACCTTTAAACCTTAAACTTAAACTTCTAAACCTTTAAAACCTTAAGCCCTAAACCCTAAACCCAGGAGCCCTAAACCTAAACCCTAAATCATAAACTCTCACCCAAAGTAAAGTCCTAAAAAATCATTCAAATTTATTTCAAAGAACAACAGGGAATAATTTGTTAGTTTAAGGTGATCGATCGACTCATTTATTTTTCCGCTGAGAGACTACTTCCTTTGAAGGCCTTAAAAGGCATTTTGGCCATTTTGTAGTTAATTAACACCCTTTAGAACAAGCTAAAATGAGCTAGTCATGTCACTCGAGGTTATGGACCATTATTTGTGAAGTATTAAGGCATCGTTTGTCTCCATAAGAGACATGAAAAAACATGTATGAGAATCATGAATTTGATTCCATGAAAGGATGCTTTTAGAGCTAGGAAAGGTGAGGGGAATGTTAGACAAGAGCAATGTAAAATAATGTTTGAATGATATATTGAATGTTTGAGGGGTGAATAAATACATAAAATGCGGTTAGGAATGTAACCTTTGTATCCAAAGTAACTAATGAACAATGTATTAATATGCCAACATTTTCCTTAATATATTGCTTTTACAAATCTACCCCAAATTCATCATCTTGTTATGTCATGCGACATGTCCTATTTGATTCTTGCAACAAGGAATTTATCTGGATTTTCATTCTCTAAATGAGAGATGTGCTCGCCTGTAGAAAAATAGATGAAGAAGTGAGCTTGAAAGCTCGTGGTGGTGCTAAGATGTGCCTCGAGGCATTTAATCTCGTGTTTGTCATCTAGATCAACACAACTCTTCCTTGTCTATATGTCGAACAAGACTCCATTATGTCCTTGTCCAAACCTGCAAGTTTTGGAGATTGCATAAGAGTAGATTAAATGCTTTCTTGTGGGCTTGACTTGGCTCTCTCAAATGCGGTATGTCTCTATGGTTGCTTGCACGTTGCTAACATCTCTCGAGCATGAATTTCATGCTCTCATAGGACATGTCGGCCCTGCATGGATCATAGGCCGGTTGAAATCGCGCCTATCTTTGATAAAAATTTGATGAATGAATGAAGGGGCTTAATCTCGCTTTTGTTCCAATTTGATTCATGCAAATTCCACATCTCTCTTGATCTTTTCTACTATGTGCTTGCTTATGTATCTCATACATTCAATGCATGAAATCTAAACACACCGGGCTTTTGGTGGTCCTCATGCTTAACATGCTAGACTCCTAAACCTAAAGTTGGTTAGTGGTCCTAAAACCTCCCTCTTTGGTGACCCGATTCTTCTTTTTTTTTTAACCTTGAGCTCTAAACCCTAAAATCCTCCGAGACCTAAGCAAACCCCCGACTAAATCTTAAACACTTAAACTCAACCCTGGTCGTTGAACCCTATAACTAAAAACAGTGGAAACCGATTAATGATCGAGGCCACAAACTCATGAAGCCATTTTTTTTTTTTAAAGCAAACCTATTTCATAACCAATTCTTCAAGACAATTATCCCCTCTCTTTCGAAGATAAACTATAAGATGAATGAAAATCCAAATTTCATTCACCCTTATCCCTAAATCTAGATGTACTACGCTTACGCCCTATACCATGGAAAGTGAGGGTCCTCAACCCTAGCCACTCGATTCTCCTGTAAACTTGGATGCCTCCTCTCAACATCCCTTGTAACCTCACAAATCCTCCAAACCTTCAACCTCAACTCACCGGTGTATTGAACATCCCACCTCTTCTGCTCCCTAAACTGAACTTCCTAAACCCTTTGGGAGGGGCTTTCTTGAATTTTCTAGGCATGTAAAACTCTAACCCCTAAAGGAAGACCCTAAACCATGAAAGATGTATGAGCCAACCCTAAACCCCAAATATGAACTACGATCCTCCTCGCCTCTTCCTAATGTAATTGAACACTGAGAAACCAGTTCTTAGCATCCAAAGGGTGTGGTTGTAGCAACCCTCGTGCCCTTTCCTCCTTGCTCGATCATAACCTGTCACCCAGGGCATTCAATGGATTTAAGGAAGGGCATCATTCATTGCTCCATGTGTAGGGAATAGTGGAGAGATCCAGATCTAAAACATTTATCTTCACGTAGAGAAAGGATAGGCCTTACGCTCTTGCATTTTTTTATCCTCCACGCTTCCGTAGTTATTCCACGCTCGAACAAGCTAAAATGAGCTAGTCATGTCATCGAAATAATGTTTGAATGATATAAATGAAATTAGGTGAATAAATATCATAGTGAATCATTAGAGACATATGAGCAAAAACATGTATGAGAATCTTAACTTTGATTCCATAAAGGATGCTTTAAATATGCCAAGGTGAGGGGATGATCTTTATATGGAGCACCATGTTTCTAAGAATGAGCAATCATCTGAGTTCACTTGATGTAATTCACTTGGTACTATTCGTAACAACTCATTCAACACCTAGTAGTGTTATCACACCTTAAGGAGGAGGCACATTACAATCACCTCATTTTGGCCATAGGATAGGAATCCCATTCAGGGAACAATCCTCTATCTACAAAGTGAGGATCTCTTTTTAGTAAGAAGTAGACAAACATCATAGAGTTAATTCATGGTCACTAAAGTGAATTATGGACCAAATTTAAAAATTAGTACCAATTCAAGTGGGTAGGGCCAAAAAACCCATTTAAGAAGGTCAAAAACCTAAAAAATGACTATATGTTTTCCCAAAACATGGACCGACTACAATATATATGCCCTAAAAGTTTTAGGTCATTTGCTGAAATCCTGAAAATGAGTAAGTACTGACTAGATTAGATTTTGAAAAACTATCTTCTAGATTATAACTATTGGAGCTACATGAGACCACTTCCATAAGGTGCAGAGTGACCCTAATTTCTTATATTTACTAAAATAAATTTAAAGTATAAGAAATAATAAAAGAAATCTTATACTTAAACATTTATTTTTGTAAGTATAAACCACCAAAACACATATGCATGGTCCATACTGCACAAAATGCATACGCATTATAAACGTTATAACACATACGCATTTTGACTTGTTTGAAACGCGTATGTGTTTTGACTTGTTTGAAATGCGTACGCGTTATAGGTTCGGTGATTCCCGAGCCAAACAAGTTAAAATGTGAGTACATTTTGCTTTTTTTCAGATTCTGTTCCGCTTTTTGGCCCCCCAACTTTGTGCACTTACCCACCATACAAATCTAGTTTGGACTGTATAGTAGTTGTATGCTCCCGTCCCTACTCAGTTTCTAGTTCCAGGATCAAGATTGAAGCATTTCTAGTCTATGATGTACCTATTTCATCATCTTACACATCCATAACCTCTTTATTCCAAATTATACATCTAAGTTTCTCTCTCCTATCATGTATTTGAGCAATTACTTATTGTTTATCAATCGTTACATGTATGAATGCATTATTCTGATTACGAATGATTAATGTTGGATGTTAATTAGACCAAAATAGTCCACCTGTTACAAACCCTTATATCCTTCTTATTGTTGTGCATTCCCATAAAGCTAGAATTTAGTTAGGATGTAAACACTTACATTAGTGACATTGAACTTGTGATTTGTCATACCTTTGGCCTTGAAGTTGGGTTTGGTTGGAAATTTTACTGCTGTCATTGCTATTTAAGTTCAGTGAACTACTTGTTCCACCTCTTGATGGACTTATTCTTTTCCCTCTTGAATGTGATCTGCATATACCTCTACCATGGCTAACTAAATCATGAGTAAACACATTATATGTTGTTTCCTCAATGAACTATGAAATATGAGCATTTGTAAGATGGACACAGAAAATGGATGCCATTATAGGCTTGTGTTGTAGCAAGAAATGGAGTAGGAGCTATATAACTAAAAAGTAAAGTTGAAATTGGCATTGAAACTAACATTGGCATTGAAACTGGAGTGTTGTACCTAATAGCTTGATAGTGAAGATGATAATAAAAGTAATGATGAACCTAGATGCTATGATACAAGAAGAGGGAAATGACGATAGAAGAACAACAAAATATAAATTTGTATATTAACTTCCAATTAAAATAGAGCTTGAACTCTTTACAATATAATTTGGCAGAGCTTTGTTACACCCTCCTTCGATACAAAAAGACTAGAAGCAACAAGTATCTATAGAACTTAGTAGTGGGTGAGGCCGTTTGCCTTTCACATTGCTATATTAAATTTGCTCCTAGGTGCATTAAACAAACAACTTGAAAACTGGAAAATATCTGGAGAGGAAGTGCTCCCGGTTTGCATTGGGATTTTTTCTACTCATGGCACTGCAAGCTAGTTAATGCAGGTAGCTGGGGTATATGTATTAGTATGTATATAAAAATATTTCCAAATGAATGCCTTATAATCTCAAGGTTTATGATAGAAATGATCAAGATTTAAAACGAGTATTAGTATCAAGGATTAATGTATGAATTCAAATATTGAAAAGGGCAGCTTATTAATGCGTGGTCTGGTGACTGCAGGTTGTATAATGCTGGGACCACTGGCAGATTCATCAATTGGTCGGAAACGAATGCTCTTCCTTTCTTCGCTCATACTTTCTGTTACGGGATTTCTAACCGCCCTCTCCCCTAACATTTGAATCTACTCTCTTCTCGGAGCATTCTGTGGCTTCGGCAGAGCTCCAGTCTCAACTTGTTGCCTTGTTCTTTCTACTGAAATTGTTGGACGAAAATGGAGAGGTCTTATCGGGTTTCTTGGTTTCTTCGCCTGCACTCTCAGTTTCCTCTCGCTTCCGACCCTCGCCTATCTCACCCGACTTCACTTTTCTGGAGAAGCACATATATTTACTTATCTATACCCCCTCTCGCCTATTCTCTTTTCCTGCTGCCTTTCGTTTAGGAGTCACCTAGATGGTTGCTACTACGCCGAGGTAACTCTAATGAGGCCCTACAAGGTTTTAAAAAAATGGCAGAGATGAACGGGAGATTATTGCCTGAAAATGTGAGAATCGAGAACTACAGAAGAGAGGACCAGACGGATTCGGCGTTATCACTTTTGTGGACAACGAAATGGGCTCGTACAAGGTTGGGTTTAACCATGGCAGTGGGATTCGGAACAGGGCTGGTGTATTACGGAATTCCCTTTGGCTCTGGAAATCTGGATTTCAACTTGTATCTGAGCGTCACGTTTAACGCTCTCTCTGAAGTTCCAGCCGCCATTGTTTCTACTGTTCTGGTTGCGAATGCCCCGCGTAGAAAAGCAATTATTTGGTTAACAATTATGAGCGGGATGTTCTGTTTTGTGTGTGTTTTGTACTCCATGGATTCATTCAATATTGAGAAGTCTACGAATTGGGGACAGATGGGGGCGGAGTTGGGAGCGTTCTTGAGCGCGGTGACAGCGTTCAATGTGTTGCTGATATACTTCTTGGAATTGTTCTCGTCGAGCGTGTGCAACTCGGCGATGTCCATGTTAAGACAGGCGATGAATGTTGGAGCCATCGTGAGCCCTATAATTGTGGTGATTGGCCACAGCGCTCCATATCTTTCCTTTTATTTGGGATTGTATAATTATGAGCAGGTTTGTTTGTCGTGGGCCTTCCCGAAACAAAGGATCGACCTTTCTATGACACTTTGGAAGGTCAGCAATGCCAAGAAAAGGAGAACTAGACTCCTATGGATCTTCATAGAGAGTGTGTGCGTGTTAAAAGCACTATAGGTTCAAAACCTTGGAGGAAAGAGGGAGTAGGCTGACCTAATTTTGTTGGAAGATAAGTTTGACATACAACAAAGTGTAGTTGGCAAGAAATAAACAATGTGACATACTCTTTTAGCTTGCAGTTTTTTATAGTTTAGTTTATTGGATTTGTTTGTTTAGTTTAGTTTATGGGATTTGTAGCATCTTATCTTCTCGCATGTTCAAAATCTTTTAATTTTATTTTCTCATCTCATATTTTATATTAAGAGAAGTGTGTTGTTGATTATGGATTGTGGGAAATACGAACTATTTTTTTTGCATGGTGAAATCACATTTTTTTTTTTTTTTTTTGATATATTGTTCATTGATTCATGCAAGAGTTGTAGCTCTATTTCAACCTATTTTTTTAACCTTTTTTTTAATCGCTTTTCGAGAAGCTGCTTATATCTATCACTTCCCTTAAATTGGTATTTGAGTAAGGTTGAAGTTGTCATTGAAAGATTGTTGGTGGATGGAGATGGAGATTTGTGACAAAGATTAGTTTATTTTTGCTAAAATAAATTTTTCAAGAAGAATTCGAATGGGAGTATCAAGATGAATAATTTATTTGATTCATAAGATTTATGGGACTTGGTGGATAATGGTTTCACGGAACCTACAAATAAAGTAACTTTAAATGCCCTAACATAAGCACAAAGGCATCTTCTCAAGGAGAATACGAAAAGGATTCCAAGACACTTTTTTTTTTATCAAGTAAGCAATTTAAGAGTCAATTTTCCTAATAGTTGCAAAAAAAAAAATCCAAGTAGGCATAAGAAAATTTATAAAATTCATATCAAGGAATCAACAAAGTCAAACTACTAAGATTACAAATGCTTCAAGAGATTTTGAAAATATGCAAATGAAAAAATATGATTCTATAAAAATATTATTTACTCATGCACTAAACACATGAATCGAGATAAACATAAAATTTTGTAGAAAAGTTTCTTAGGAGCCTTCTTCTCAATTTTGATCCAATTGTTGTAGTTGTCATAATATTATAAGATTTATCACAAGTTTCAATTAATGAGCTTATGAGTTCTTCACAATCTCGTGAGAAAAGGTTGAATAGATCAACCAATTCTCCTATGGAAAATGCATTCAAAACTAACAATAGTAGTAGAGAAAAAGGGGAAAGAACCACTTACAAAGAAGGAGAAGAGGGTTTTTAGAGGAAAGACTAGAAACCATGATGGAGGAGGTAGATTGGGAGAATTTTATGAAGAGAGAACAAATTCAAAATTCTTTGCAAACAAAGGAGGTAGAGGTGGTACCAATAATCCTAATCACGACTCCTACGTACAGAAGGTCAAAAGTATGACAAATCTGAAATTCAATGCTATTCTTTTGTAAGAAAATTTGACATTATGTAAATGAGCGTTGTAACGCACCAAAAATACCAACACAAGAACAACACAAAATACAGGGATAACTTTTTTTGACTACTTGCTTTGACTCAACACGACACAACATGGCGTCACGAGGTTCAACCAACACTTGGAACCATTTGTTACGGGAAGACCACAAGGTCAGGCACGGAAACATTCACACTTATCAAGGACAATTTATTTTTCTTTTGACGAGACAACATGGAAGTCGAACCACATGACACACTCACAATTTGACTAGGGCAAGCCACGGTAAGAAATGGTTAGGGTTTATTTATTTTGGTAAGACACCCTTTAGCTCATGACTTAAGTTTTGAAGGAATCAATATATGGTTCGCACAAATTCATCTCACCAACCGAGTTAATTTCTTATACAATCTGAAGAGTAGTTCACTTAAAGTCTTCTCTACTTACTAAATCTTAATATCTTCCGAAACTAACCATTGTTTTCCTTTAAGCTTGTTTAAGAGTTCACCCAAAGGGATAGTGTTCTCTAGTTTAGCTAGGGGTATCGATTTATAAATGTTTACTTCTCACAAAGGATGTTTTCATTTTGATCACTCCTGGAAGCATTTGATTTCAAAAGATCACCTTTACATTTATCTCGTTGAATATAAAATTATTATTTTTGTTTAGCTTCTTTAAGGGTTAACAGAGCTCATTTTACTTTACTTATAAAATATTGTCGCTAAGTCTTAGAAAGATTTAACTTAATAATTTATTCTCAAGATCAAAGTTTTACAATACTCATATCAATGTAAAGATTAAATGCCATTTTTCACAAGGATAATTTCAAGCTTAACTACACCGAACAAGACACTTTATTTCACCATTACCAAACAATACAAGGCAGAGGTCATATCAACTCTCTTTCTGAGCAAAGTTACACAATTTACAACACATTGGACATTTTTACAAGGAACTTCATAATGAGTACAGATGAAACTTTTACACTCTTTTCTTCTAGTCTACTCGCACACGTAATCCATCTGCACAAATATTAACTAAAGTCGATTCAAGAAGCTGAGCATGTTAAGGCTACACAATGCAATAGTAAGCTAACAATTAACAATATCAAGAAAGGAATATTCTAAATTCAGAAATGGATTAAAACACAACTCACAACTCCAATATTAATCTCATGAGAGAAAACTAAAATTATCCAACAAGGAGAAAGTCCAAATACTAGTAAGAACAAAATTACATAAATCAAGGCAAGACCTTATGGGTTGGGAACAAGAAGTCAAGAGTGTTGATATCTCCTTCATGTAATCCTATAGGTTACGTGATTGGAATCAAAATTTACTTCATCCACTAAAGGGGTCCAAGAGAAGACAAAGTGTACTAATTATGATCGTAGGGCACGGCCAAAAAATGCGTTATCCAATTCTTCCCGGGGGGCTTCAAGTAATATGGGTTCGATGCCCTTAAAAGAACACAACTATAGTTTTGGTTTTAACCAGGAGTTTACCACTACCTCCTTATCGGTTTCTTAAAAGCGTAGTACTAGTGAACCAAAACAAATCCACTTTTCCAAAAGCGTCACGAAAGAGACACGAAAAGGGCCATTATTCTACCAACAAACCCTATTCTAATGTCGACTTCTCTACATAATATAAGGAAGACTAAACTCAAAAGTCGTTAATAATTTTTATATAATTCGAATGATGTCAATAAACATTAAAATAAAAAAAACTGATTTCCCTAACAAGGCCACAAAATGGGACCTTTTAGTAACCAAGTTTGAAGTATAAGGTATTTGAGTTCGAAAACAAAGGGATTCGATACGCGAGAGGGAAAAACACCAACGATGCCCCGGACTCAAAAAGACCTTACCACGAGTACAAGCACAACCGAGAACCAACGCACATAGAGTTATCGGGAAGGTTACCTTGCATGCGGTCAGAAATAGAAGTTCTATGAACTCCTTGCTTGCCAGAAGGTAAAGAAGATGGAAAGTTTTACCCGATCCATGTGGGCTTATCGAGAAAAGTCTTAGCAAATATCAAGCAGATAAATATAACAGCCACCTATGATATTATCATGGAAGTCCATTTGTCATCAAGCGAAAGCGAGTTCACAGTCGATACCATGGATTCACCTACAACTTTTGTTTCATCCCATTAGAGATAGCTTTAACTTGCGACCCTTAATAAAATAAAATTAGAGATTTCATTCGATTAAACTTACAATGTTTCCCCTTGCTTTAATCAAACAAGAGTTTACATCAAGAAATAGGTATAGTAATTCTCTCAACACGTGGAGGTCAAAATAGATGCCAGGTTATCCCTCATCTAGACTAGGTACAACGATCAACCAAATGTACGAGTTCTAAAACAAACCCCAAAATGCCATTTTTAATCAAACATAAAGGAAGGAATGCCCCTTACAGGCTTAAACAAGTTTCGAACACAACGTCACTATTAATGTACCTTTTAGAAACAAGAGAGCCCATAAATAGAAATGCGTATTTATTCAACCATAAGAGGTATGTAAGAAACCTTAACCTTCAATTATAATTACCATCACATAATTCTTTTTAAGAGAAAGTCATATAAGCAAACAAAACTCAATGTTTTTCCTTCCTACGAACTAGACTACATCACTCAATATTACGGTAACCCATTTAGACAAATATGAAATAGAGTAAGCTATAAGAGAGAAGGAACATTCCAAGAAAAATCAGCGAAATTGGAATAAGATTTAAAGGAACAACCACACAATCAGGCAGTGATATAAACAACCACGAAAACATCTAGTCTAGGCGCCATTCAAGAGGAAAGAAAATTCATTTCGAGATACTGAAAGAAGGTAGAAAACTATTACAGGGAGTAGATTTAACATGCCTGGTTAGGATTCCTCCAACCAACAACCACGTCGACCAGGGCTCGGGCAACAGCAACACAACCTACGCAACTTCTCTTCCTCCGCCAGCTGAAGATCCATGTCCTGTTAACGACCATGCTTGGCATAGGAAAGGGGGTGATTGAAACATGCCTTCTTGGAATCCTCGGGAGCAACTCCGGGAAGATAGAAGCACTTTTTTCTGATACAAACCCAACACATCAAGAACTTTTGTATAAAGCATGCTTTCACCATCTTTACAATCATCTCTATAAGAAAGTGCATCTTGCACACCCCATATCTGAGCTACTGTTACCAAAACTTTGTCTGTGTTATCTAAGGCATGGCTATCCTGTTCAGTATGAAATGCTACAGATCCCTCAAGTATATCCTTTCTATCCCCTGCTTTGATTCCACTAACAAGAATGTCAACACCACCATCAATTTTGTCAGACTTTACTCTTTTGAATTTTTTTTTTTTCTTTCGTTTCAGCTTCCTTAGATTTCGTGGAAGAAGGGAACTTCCTCTTATTGCTTTTGCCAGCACTTTCAGTTAATCCAGACTTTGTGGACAAAAGCAAAGACAGTAAAACTTGTGGATCCGGCAATAATCCCCGTATTTCATCCTGAACTTCTCGTTGAAGAAAACACCACTTCTAGCTAGAGAGTTCATTAAAAGTATCAGTACAGCTTATGCTGTTTTCTTCACCATGTGATACACTGTTTAAGGCTCTCAAAACAGTTATACCAGATAATCCCTTGACTTCCAATAAATGAATTTCAGATACGCATCTAGACAGATTTTCTTTCTTCATTTCAATAAAGTGTCCGTTCTTGGATGCATTTTCAGCTGCAGCATGCATTGCACTTAATAAGCATTCTAGAGAACTCAAGGCCTCTTTAAGTACTCACAAAGAGCCATGCTTCACCAATATGTTAGTGTGCAGGAGGCCCCTATTATTCACCTCCCGACTAAATGAGCGAGGAAGTATGCACTTCAATCTGCTACGCAATGTAGGATGCTCCAAAGAAGGTGGAGAAGACCCTTCTGTTGCAAGCGAAGAAAATGGTGGAGAAACCTTAGCAGCATGTACCAAATCGGATACAAGAGATATGGCTGCGAACCAGGTAGATGATGCCCGAGGCTCGAGTGAGTAAGGAAACGAGTCCAAGCATGCAGAAAATAGTGATGGCCAATTGCTGACTATTGCTAGCAACAAATTCCTATGATTGTCTACATTGGTCGACCTTAATTTCAACATTAGTCTCAGTAACCTGGCAGGGTTACCTCTATGCGAATTTTCACTCCCCTTGGACACACCATATTGTTGGTGAAATTCTGGCAGAAGTCCGTGACTAGGGTCGGTGCAAAGCATCAGCAGAGTTTCATGAGCAATATCGGTCGCTCTTCCCAAAGAACAATCCACGAAAGCACACGGGTCTCGGTTGAGGATCGTCTCCAGAACACCACCTTTGCTGAAGCCACTGGAAGGAACCATTGAATTCGAGCTCAACACCTTTTCTCGTATAATGCAAAGAACATACACAAATGTCTCTTCATCGATCTCCTAAAAGCTCTTAAATCAAGCAAGTACCAGCTTCCGTGAATATTCGCAGATACAGATACAGATCCACGCTGAGAGATTCTCTTCCATACAAGTGCGTTCAAATGAGTAAAACAAGTAAAGTCTCAACAGAGAATCTCTTGTAAAATTTCATCGGGTCTCTGGCAAACACTCTCGCACATCCTACTAATCGATTTTGATGAAAATATCTTGAAGGAGAGTCCCGAATTTTGAGGATGCGTTGATCTTGAGACGGATAACGGTCACAAACAGCATTGGGCACTGCACGCTGGAAGCGCTCAAGATGCAGCTTTGATTGAGGTTGCGTATGCACGTTGTGGATTTTGCGACAACCGAACATCGGATCAATCTCGGCGGTGCCTTGGGGATCGCCATGCTGCAGATCGCCTCACTTCACCGGAAACCACGGATTTTGCGGGATATGTTTTGACTTCTTCACGCCTGTGGCGAGCCTGAAAGCCAGATATCTGCTTCTTCTGCAGGCACCCTCAACCTGCAAGATTTCTCAGGTCCACGCTCCACGAGGTACGGTGCGGAGGCTAGAGGCGTGCTGGGTCAGCATTATTAAATGGTTTGGGAAAAAAATGTTTAATGCGTTCGGTGAGACTTATGACAAATTCTGAAGCGCCCCACACCACGACCAAAGGAGTAAAAGCCATAAAGGCAAATGAGTGGTGGAAGACAAAGAAGAGATTAACATGGCCTAAAAGGCTTAATTTATCCCACATAAAATTTTATTATTTATTTACACAATTAAAATATAATTGTTATTGATTCCTTTATTATGCTATTCTATTATTTATAAGGCGTCGCATGACACCTAAGCGGGAGTTGAATAAGCGTTTAGGAACTAACACGGCAATTAATGAAAAAACAAAATAATTTGATCGGGGGCGGGCAGCAGAGAGATCAATGCTATAGTTGAAAAGCTTGCGTAGAACTAATAACTATCTTTGCTAAAAGAAAATGACACTAACATAAATAATCGCAATCGACAAAATAATTTAAAATATTATTTTTATCATTATTTTTTTCTTTTGCATGACTTTTATTAAAAACATAAAATTATTAATCATTATTACTGATCAAAGGAACGCTCGAATAAGGCGAAGACTCAAACATTTCAAGAACATAACAAACGATTCATCTCCTAAGAAGCATTTGGTTGTCGCGAAGCATGGGGAGCGAGCGATGATGGAAGCGGGCATTACAAGTAGAAAAGAAGTTTGATATAAATACGAAGAATACAAATTTTTAAGAGAAATTCAACCTAAAAATAAAAGTAGTGATTCAAAGTTCATTACTATAATTTTACACAAGAAAGTTTAAAGAAGTGTGGTTTTAGATATTAGTTGTGCGTAAACACATGAGTGGACATAAGGACATGATTACTTAGAACATAGATGAATATGTGCACTTAGAAGTGAAATTGTGGGATGATAAAGGGTAGTTGTAATGGTAAAGGGAGCATAAACATTAAAATTAGGAAAGAAGAGAAAAAAAATTCCAAATGTGTTTATGTTTCTAATCTTAAACATAATCTAATGAGCATTGGACAACTAGCTTTCAAAAACGGATTTTAAGTTTATATCAAAAATGTTGCATGTGTGATTCTAGATGGAAATGGAAGGCTGTTTGAAGGTCAAATGGCAAAACAGATGTTTCCTTTAAGTTTGCAGCGAGTTATTTTTATCATTTAAATTTGTCATAAAAGACTAGTAGTGATTATGACATTTGAGGTTTTCGCCATCTAAGTTTTAGTGGCCTAAATTTTTGCATATAAAGAAGATGGTGAATGTATTGCCTTTGATTGATCAACCAGCAAAAAATGTGTGAATGTTGTATTCTTGGAAAGCAACACAAGGATCCATTTCTATTGGAAAGTCATATAGAGAAATATTTCCACTAGAGATTGTGCATTCAGATCTATGTGGGCTATGTGCAGGTGACACAGCTTAAATGGGAAATGGTTTTTAATTCATGACTTTTTATAGGAACGATCTTATACCGGAGAACATGGGTATATTTTATGAAGCAAAATCCAAAGCCTTTGGAATCTTTCAGATAGTTTAAATCTTTGGTTGAGAAGAGAGAAAGGACACTACATAAAGGTACACATAGAACATATAGACGTGGTGAATATCTACTCGATGTTTTCTTAATTTTTTGCAAAACAAATGGGATTAAGAAAAATTCACTACCAAGTATACACCACAACAAAATAACTTTATAGAAAGGAAGAACAAAACAATCCAAAGATAGATGGAAACATGATAAAGGTTAAACATTTACTAAATGAGTATTGGGCTAATGTTGTGGCTTATCTAGGTTACATTTTAAGACCATTCTCCCACTAAAATTAAATGCAAATTACCTAAAGTATATTAATG
>CM031236.1:683469312-683683084 GCA_018340775.1 Taxus wallichiana var. yunnanensis | reverse complement strand
TGTGTTGAGAAAATTTCCATGAGGGGGAAATTTTCCTATGTGACAAGGGGGTAAGAATGTTATCTACTTGTTTTAGCTTGCTTTAGTAGGTGATTTCTTTTGTAATGTCTTTTGTTAAATTACTTTTGTTAAGTGTGTTTGGATTAATGTAATATCTTGTTTTAGTTTTTAAGCCTTTGGGAAAGTCAAGTGGGTGTAGTAAATTTTGATTGTTGGCTTCTTGAGCCTTGTGTGTCCTCTTGTATTGAATGCTTGGTTTTGAGTGTTGACCACTCCATGCTCTTAGAATCTCGAATTTGAGATTGAGGGCAATTTTAGGGGACTTGTGGGACAAGTTAAACTTGTCCCACACTTCCTAAAACCCTTACCAACCATATCTATGGGTTGGGAATCCAAAAGGGGGCTATTTATTGTTTTGGGAAGGGAAATATGACTTTGGAGTGCATTTTCCTCTTTTGCATTTAATTGTGCCTTAAGGCACATGGGAAAGGGGTTGAATGTGGAAGAGGGTTGTCATTCAACCCAACCACCCATTTATGGTGTTTTGGGATTTGTGTTGACCTTGGGAGGAGGTTTGAGGATGTGTGATGTGGCATCCTACTTGGAGCCACATCACCCTCACCCTTTCCTTGGTCTATTTATTGAAACTTCCTCTCTTGTTGAGGGGGTTGGAGCTTTGTTTTTTGTGTTGTTGAAGAGTTTCTCCTTTGTTATTTTTGAGAGAGAAGAATTGGGAGAAAGGGAAAAAGAGAGTGCTTGGACTTGCATGCTTGGGTTGATTTGGGAAGGAGCTTGGACAAGTTTCTTGGTTTAGGCTTCTCCAATGGAGAGGTAGGGGATTTCTCTCCTTTGTTTTTGCTTTCATAATATTGTTGCTTCTATGCTAAAATTGTAAGAAATGCATGTCTACTTTGGTATATTGTGAAAGATGGATTGAATGCTTTTTGTGTAGTATAGGAGAGGTCTATGGGAATACACATGAGGGAGGAAAAAGAGTAGATTAGGATATTGTGGAGGGAGTTTGAGAGGGATGCCCATCTTGGGTAGGAATGTTTACATTCTACCTTGTCTTTGAGGGAGCCATAAGAGGAGGGAGGCATAAGAGTATGGGAGGAAAAAGGGGTACTTGAGGGAGGCATAAGAGTCATAGGGGATTGTGTTGTATTGTGGAGGGTTTTGGATGGGCATCTCATCTCATTTGGGAGGCATAAGGAAAATATTCCCATAGTTCCTTCTCTTGTTGGCTTGGATGCAAGCCTTATTGTGTAATGTTTGATGTTATTGTGTGTCTCCTTGTTTTTCTATTTTAGCTTAAATGTTGTGAAGTTCTTGTATTGTGGAAGCATGTATTGTTGCCTTGAGTTGGAGACCACCCCTTCATTGTGTTGTGTTTGGGGCTCGGGGGTCAATGGAGGAGATTGCTTCTCTTCTCCATTGAGATTTGGTTGGGAGGAGAGTGTTGCCTCTCCCCCTATTTTGGTTGTGATTGAACTACTTGGAACTTGGAAGCAGGATGAAGAACACCATGGAGCTTGTGAAGACTCTTTTCATTGCCTTACATATATTATTTGTTGTAAAACTTGCATGTAAAAGAAAGTTGTATCATCTTGTTTTCATTCCAAAAAAAAAAAAAAAACATGGTAATCTATAGTTGCTCCAAGAGACACATGATTGAATGCAATTTTACTTGAAAAGTGTTTACATGATTGTAAATATGTTCCACATGAAATAAAAGTGTGTTGTAATAAAATATTGGAGGAAAGTTGTATTGAAATGTTAGTTTTCTCACTCAAAATTTATTGGAAATGTTGTTGATTTCTTGTGGAATATTGTGAAGAAATTTCAAAAGGAAATATATTAAGATTTTGTTTGGGTACTTGAAAGTAATGTGTTGTAAAGATTGAAAAGAATAGTGCATCATCTTCTCTTGTGTAGTTGATGAAAGGTCTTAAGTTTAAAATGGCTTTTTATGATGCTAAAGAAGTATTTCAAGCTCTAGTTCCTTTATGTTTTATTCATCCATGAATTTATGGTAAATCCATTGCAAATAAAAAAGGAAATGAAATTAACTTGCTTAGAAATCCATGCGATGTCCATTGAAGTTAGTTAGAATAGATCTTAATGGTAATAACCTAGACTTATCAAGATTGGTGTTCAACACTCCTTAATATCTAACAAGGGTACTATAGTTAAATACCATTCCTATTTAAGTAATACTACAACTAATGAATGTATTGATAATAACTTATAAAGATATTAAAAGTACCTTTAATTGTCATTTTGTTATATACATATATCTCAGCATACTATCACTGTCATATATGCAAATAAACTTCATTCATTTAATAATGTCAATGAAACATACACTTGAACCTACGTAGTCTCCATGGTTTTAATAACCAAGCAAATGGCGCCTCTGTATATTACGGTATGAACCGAATCACCTCTGCGAGGCACCTTCCACGAGTCATATGCTGTTTGTTTATGCTCGGAATCTCAATAAAATTTCTACGCATTTGTTCCCACCGGGTGACTTTCTCCTCTGTCCCTTGCATCGTATCAATCAGAGAACTTCTCTGCCTTCATCATGTCGTTAGACTGTAACAACATACACCCCAAAACCGTCTAGCTCCTTCATCATTATCTACGTCCCAAAACAAGTATGGTAGAATATTGCTATATTTATTGAAGGAGAGTAACTGATTATTTATGTAAGCAAACTATATTCGTGAATACTAGTTCCATATTAGTAGAAAAAAAAAAAAGGAGAAGAAGTAGAACGATGAATGTAACTGCAGTATATTAGATTTACGTGTTTTAACCTTATCCCCATCAAAGAAATGTTTTACGGCTGTGATGCCTACTTCCCACAATTAATTTGATAAAGATCTCTGCGGGAGGCGGGGCCCGAAAATGAAGGGGGACTTGATACTGTACAGATAACAACATATTTGGACAACCCGCTCGATTGGAAACGCCCTTGGGGCGTGGCACGGCCGACTCCTTTTATTCACCTCCCTCTATCCCATGATCGGCGCCCACGTCCACGTGCCTCGAACCTTGAGTTCTTATCGTGCCTTTTCCTTGGTGATTACGCTTCTTCCGGGCGTGGATGATGTCCACGCGCAGAGGATTCGACTCAACAACCCCACGTCTCCTCCTCACGCACGGACGGGGAGGCCGACGATGGAACTCCGTGTGAGCATTGCTTAAACTCATTTTTATTATTTCCTTCTTTGACCCACGGGATATGGCAAAGGCGGCGGCAATGTTTCCTTGTGCACTTTAAACACGTTTCAAAGGGCTAGGAGAGATAAAATTTGAAAAATTTAGTGGAGTTATTGTTAGGCGGCCGGTTAACCATTTTTTACACGCCATGTTGAAGAAGTCCTAATGGTGGACAAGTGGGCGGGTAGTGGTTGGCACCCACCGTCCAACCATAGCATTTATGCTTATATTGAAAAATTCCCCAGTGACTCTTGTTTCCATGTACAAAGGAAATTTCAATTTTGGTTTAGCGCTCTATATAATCCATAGTAGGTAGTTAAACTTTCTTATATGCATTATAGATAAGTATGGTAGTATTTACATCTAAGTATATTAACAATATTCAACGTAAAAAAAAAATATCAGTATAAGTACGTATAAAATGGGCGATCCTATATAAAGATGCATATATATATATATATCTACAATTATATATAATGTAATGTATTAACTTCAAAATAACGTAATATAGTCGAATGATAAAAGTAAGTATATATATATATATACATATGTATATGAAAATATACGTATACCGAATGTATTAAGTTTTTGAAATAATGTAATATTAGTGAATAATAAAGTCGGGATAGCAATCGAAGTTGTTCATGTATTCAATTCAAAATAAACTATATCATCCTCTTGGGTTACCTTTCGTAGGTATTTTGTCAACACGATTCTTTCCAAACATTAACAATCTAACTCATATGACGACCACCGCATATCTCGTGGGTTGCGTCGAATGAGATGAATCAAATATCTCTGCCTTCAAAGCACCTTCATGACCGAGGTGGTTTTCCACCCGCTTTCGAGCTCGCCCGATGTAATTCCATCGAGCCAGTGGAATCAACTCTTAGGTAAATAATTCGCCATTCAAAAAAAAAAAAAAAAAAAAAGTTTGTCGCATTTTCGGGTCGCTTTTTGTTGCGGCGCTTTGTTTTGTCATGTCGTCATTGCGTCGGGCGTTTCGTTTTTGGCTTTACATTTTTGGTATCGAGCCGGGGTTCAAGCAGGACCCTTGGGCACACGCTGAAAACGTGAAATAGGAACCTTTAACCTAGTTCAGAGCTGATTCTTTTAAAATTATAAAACCCTAATGTTGATAATTATTGCAAACAACAAATTTAGAAAATTGACTCAAGACCTGGGACAATGAACTAACTCTCGCCTTGATCTGTGCAGGGGGCGCGGATTGGGCGAGGGGTCTCTTCACATAGACCTAGACATACCACCGCCAGAGCAAGCCGTAGCAGCCCTTCTGCCTCAGATTTTGCAGACACTTCAGGATGTCAATGCCGCTATACGCGGAGAGCCCTTGGGAGGACGACTTGCTAGGCGTAGTTTAGAGCCATCGGTAGATGCCCCAGGCATCCCCTCGACATAGCGAGGAGCACAGAGCGAGAGAATTTCCATGCAGAGTCGGTTAGGCGGGGTCACCACAGAGAGGACATGGGGACGGGATTTGAGGACATAGGGACGAGTCTCGGAGCCCTAGACAGGGAGGAGCATAGAGAGACCTAGGATTCGTCATACATCAGCTTGAGACCATATCGGGAAATCCACGAAGCTACGACCATCTCAAGTATTTAGGAGATATAGGTGGTTTCCAGGCAGAGGCTGGTTGGTGAGCTTGAGCGGATGCTTCAAGCTCTGTCCATAGTAGCAACACGAAAGCTCGTGTTGCGATCCATCTCCGAAGGATGGAGCAGATTCTCAGTGGAGGACCGAGGAGCGAAGCTCCATGTCGACTCGAGACAATTATTACTGGGAGCTGTTTGAGGAGCGGTTTAGGAGCGGTATTTACCTAGGAGGTTTATTCGAAAGCGTATAGATGAGTTTCATGACCTCCGTCGAGGATCGGATCGATGTGATGGCGAGTATGAGAGTCGATTTCTGGACCTACTTCAAAGATCGTCGACTATATGCGGGATGAGCAGATGGATTCACGAGGTTCATCCGGGGCCCGAACTTAGATTTAGGTGGCACGGTGTGCATTCACTGCCCACGAGATGTTAGCGAGAGACCGTGGAGAAGGCCTATATTGCGAGAGGAGACATGGGGAAGACACAAGAGCTAG
The DNA here is from genome assembly GCA_018340775.1 of Taxus wallichiana var. yunnanensis. Classification (NCBI taxonomy): domain Eukaryota; kingdom Viridiplantae; phylum Streptophyta; class Pinopsida; order Cupressales; family Taxaceae; genus Taxus; species Taxus wallichiana. The sequence goes on along the minus strand of CM031236.1, from coordinate 683,677,743 downwards.
AGATAGAGTTCGGAGCCATATCCAGCGAGATGCGAGATAGTAGGTCGAAGGGGTCGTTCCTCCTCCATGGGGTGAACGAGTTCGGCGAGCTTCATTTAGGCCACCACAGTAGCAGAAGCAGCAGCAGACCCGCCCACCTTACCGACCTCCTCAGAGATTTGATGCACAAAGAGGACGTAGTATGGGGCCTCCTCCTAGGGGTCCCATCAGGACACAGGGTGCACCGAGAGCTCGATCGGTTGAGCTCGTCGGCAGAGACCTCAGCAATCCATAGCCGGATCGTCAGGATTGGCATCTCAGTCATCTAGAGTACCAGCTGGAGCCGCTTCCCACTGGAGAGGATCAGGCGGCTGTTATGGTTGCGGAGTCGTTGGGCATATTTGGAGAGATTGCCCACTTAACCCTACCAAGGGTAAGACACAGAGCTCAGAGCCTACTGTTGGAGATATGGCACGGAGTCATCGGATCTACGCAGTGGTCGAGAACCGCCAGGCTGAGCATCAGAGTACTGTGATTGAGACGACAGGTAGTATTGGTGGTATTTCCACCTCTATATTATTTGATTCTGGTTCCTCTGATTCATTCATTGCACCATCTTTGGTAGAGCATTGTAGGCTGGTGGCAGTTAGGCAGGGCCGTAGTTGGGACGTTGAGATGGCTTCAGAGCCAAGATTTTTGTGGACTCCTTAGTCAAGGAGTGTGTAGTGGATTTGGGACCCTTCACCACTACTTCAGATCTTAGGATCCTTCCATTAGGATCTTATGGCATCATTTTAGGCATGGATTGGTTGTCCGCTCACAGAGCTAGAGTGGATTGTTACCACAAGACTATTGCTTGCATAGATGATCTTGGAGTAGAGTCAGTGATATCAGGAGTTAGGAGACCCGTTTCTATTCGCACCATCTCCGCTATGCAGCTTAAGCGGTGTATGCGACGGGGTTGCCAGTTGTATGCTGTTACAGTTAGTGATAGATCAGAGGATGAGTCGGGGGGACCCTCCCTCGATGATCATCCCATTTTATCAGAGTTCACCGATGTGTTTCCAAGGGAGCTACCGGGGTTACCTCCCCCACGTGAGATCGACTTCCATATAGACCTAGTTCCAAAGCAGAGCCTATCTCACGAGCACCCTATCGGATGACTACACCTAAGTTATGTGAGCTCAAGTTGCAGCTTGAGGGCCTTACGGAGAAAGGCCTTATTCGCCCTAGTGTATCCCCTTGGGGTGCACTGAGTTATCTTCGTAAAGAAGAAGGATGGATCTCTTGATTTATGCATTGATACAATCAATTTGAATAAAGTAACGATTAAGAATCGTTACCCCATTCCACGTAATGATGACTTGTTTCATGAGCTGAAGGGGGCTACCATTTTCTCAAGATAGATCTTAAGTCGTGGTAGGTACCATCAGCTCGGGATTGCGGAGACGGATATTCACAAGACAGCTTTCCACGACGAGATATGGCCACTACGAGTTCACAGTAGTACCTTTTGGCTTGACCGAATGCCCCCTTGAGATTTATGAGTTTGATGAATGGGGTATTCAGGACCTTCCTCGATCGCTTCGTACTCATCTTTCTTGATGACATTTCGATTTACTCACGCACACGTGAGGAGCACGAGAGCACCTTCGCGAGTTCTTGGTGTCTTCGCAGCAGCGCCTTTACGGGAACTTGGAGAAGTGTGCGTTCTTTCAGACTGAGGTGCGAGTATTTGGGCCACATTATTTCGGGAAGGTATCGCAATCGATCCTTCTAAGATTCGAGCCATCATGGATTGGCCAAAGCACCACTAGTGTGACCGAGGTGCGTAGTTTCATCGGATTAGCAGGATACTATAGGAGGTTTGTTAGGGACTTCTCTCGGATTGCGCACCCCATCACTTCTCTTGGCGGAAAGGGAAGAAGTTTGTATGGACAGATAAATGTGAGCAGGCCTTGATACATCGAAGAAGTGCCTTACGAGAGCACCTATCCTTGCAGCCGGATCCTCATGGAGATTTTTCGTATGCACAGATGCTTCCTTGGCAGGAATTGGAGGAGTGCTAATGCAGGAGGGTAGGGTAGTTGCCTTTGAGTCTCGCAAACTCAAAGATTATGAGCTCAATTATCTGACCCATGACCTCGAGCTTGCAGCAGTAGTACATGCCTTAGTACGGTGGAGACATTTTCTTCTTGGCTGGAGATTTACACTCAGGACTGATCACTTGAGTCTTCGCCACCTCTTCACGCAGCCCAATCTCAATGCTCGTCAGCGGCGTTGGATGGAGTTACTATGTGAGTATGACATGGAGATAGAGCATGTGAAGGGGAAGGAGAATGTGGTTGCAGATGCCTTGAGTAGACGGAGACATGTGGCTATGGCCACCTCAGTGGGCATGGATTTGCGGAGTAGGATCTTGCAGCAACTTCTTCATGACAGCCTTCTACCTCGCAGCTGCAAGAGCGAGAGATTGAGTCTCAGAGACCCCTTGAGGGGAGATTTGATGGATTCTCATTAGAGGCAGATGGTCTTCTCAGACACAGAGGTCGAATTTATGTTCCTAGAGATGGAGGTTTGAGACATGACATTTTGACAGAGGCTCATCGTGCACCGTATTCAGCCCATCCCGGGGTGAAGAAGATGCATGCCACCTTGAGACAACAGTTGTACTTTTGGAGAGGACTTCGAAGAGACATAGCTTCATTTGTATCCCGCTGTTTAGAGTGCCAGAGGGTGAAGGCCGAGCATTAGCACTGCCTAGCCTTCTCTATCCTCACGCCATACCGGAGTGGAAGTGGAACACCATTTCTATGGATTTCATTGTTGGGTTGCGACGTCGAGATACCACCACGACGCCATCATGGTCACGGTGGATAAATTGACGAAGGTAGCTCACTTTTCTCCATGAAGACTACCTACACGGCAAGTGCAAAGAAGACAGTATATCTTGATGAGATTGTCGGACTACATGGGATTCCGGAAGATCATTTGCAATCCGCGACCCTTTGTACACCTCCCATTTCGGACCACCATGCGGTATGCCCTCGGGACGAGGATTAATTTCAAGATCTGACTTATCACCCTGAGACAGATGGACAGACAGAGAGGGTGAATCAGATTTTGGAAGACATGCTCAGAATGTACGTGATGGATCATCAGTCGAGATGGGAGGAGTATCTATATTTGGTGGAGTTTGCCTACAATAATAGTTTTCAGAGTTCTATAGGCATGGCTCCTTTTCAGGCATTATATGGTAGAGAGTGCAGGACACCTCTCAGTTGGGACAGGATTGAGGACAGGGTTTCCCTTGGGCCAGCATTATTACAGGACATGGAGCAGCAGGTTACCTTGATTAGACAGAGATTACAGGAGGCACAGGATAGACAGAAGAAGTATGCAGACCAGCATAGGACAGATCGCAGTTTTGAGGTAGGCATGAAGGTGTTCCTTCGTGTCGAGACCTCATAAGAGCCCTATCCGTTATGGAAAAGGTTCTAAACTTGCTCCTAGGTTTTTGGGACCCTTTGAGATCTTGGAGCGCCTCGGCCCCTTAGCCTATCGTCTAGCACTGCCACCTAGCTTATCGTGCGTCCATGATGTATTTCACGTTTCTGTGCTTAGGAGATATGTTTCTGATCCTTCTCATGTGCTAGATTGGACTGCATTGCAGGTGCAGGATCAGGGGCAGGTGATGGTGGAGCCCGTGTGCATTTTAGATCGCAGGACCCTGGGCCTTCGCGGCAGAGAGATTGATCAGGTTCGAGTCCAATGGGACAGATACGATGAGGCTAGCTGCTTTGCACCGGGAGGATGCTACATCATTGCGAGCTCGGTTTCCACACTTATTTGGTGACTTCCGGGAGGAAGTCTAGTCTAAGGGAGGGGATGTAATGCCCACTTCCCTACGACACTTAGTTGATTATCATTTTGAGTTATGCAGACTTTAGATATGGACATGGCTTATATTTATGTTGATTAGCATGATGTTTTGTGACTAGATACATTTGGATTATGGTTGGATTTTGTTTTCAGTATGATCTACACTGACTCATGGAGATACTATGGATATCGATATTATTTTTATATGGATGTATTGCATGTGTTCTAACATTGGATTTATTCGCCATGTTGAATAGAATGTAGTTGTTGAATTTACATTACTATGATTTTGGATAATGATGAAATGCATAATTAAGTTGTGAATTAGACCTAGAAATAATGATTGCTTGAATTACGTATAGATGTTAATAAATTTCATGCATATGATTATTTTGGATATTTTGACATGGCCGCAAGGCCGAAGAGGGTATTTTGCATTTTGCAGGAAACACAGCATGGTCACAACCATGAGGGGGATTGGGGACCAAACACAACAGAATGTCGGGTGGTTACAACTTTTGGTCGTCAAGGCAACTTGTAAATTGTATTGTGTTAACTTTGTCCTTTTATGTGTTGAGAAAATTTCCATGAGGGGGAAATTTTCCTATGTGACCAAGGGGGTAAGAATGTTATCTACTTGTTTTAGCTTGCTTTAGTAGGTGATTTCTTTTGTAATGTCTTTTTGTTAAATTACTTTTGTTAAGTGTGTTTGGATTAATGTAATATCTTGTTTTAGTTTTAAGCCTTTGGGAAAGTCAAGTGGGTGTAGTAAATTTTGATTGTTGGCTCCTTGAGCCTTGTGTGTCCTCTTGTATTGAATGCTTGGTTTTGAGTGTTGACCACTCCATGCTCTTAGAATCTCGAATTTGAGATTGAGGGCAATTTTAGGGGACTTGTGGGACAAGTTAAACTTGTCCCACACTTCCCAAAACCCCTTACCAACCATATCTATGGGTTGGGAATCCAAAAAGGGGGCTATTTATTGTTTTGGGAAGGGAAATATGACTTTGGAGTGCATTTTCCTCTTTTTGCATTTAATTGTGCCTTAAGGCACATGGGAAAGGGTTGAATGTGGAAGAGGGTTGTCATTCAACCCAACCACCCATTTATGGTGTTTTGGGATTTGTGTTGACCTTGGGAGGTGGTTTGAGGATGTGTGATGTGGCATCCTACTTGGAGCCACATCACCCTCACCCTTACCTTTGGTCTATTTATTGAAACTTCCTCTCTTGTTGAGGGGGTTGGAGCTTTGTTTTTGTGTTGTTGAAGAGTTTCTCCTTTGTTATTTTTGAGAGAGAAGAATTGGGAGAAAGGGAAAAAGAGAGTGCTTGGACTTGCATGCTTGGGTTGATTTGGGAAGGAGCTTGGACAAGTTTCTTGGTTTAGGCTTCTCCAATGGAGAGGTAGGGAATCCTCTCCTTTGTTTTTGCTTTCATATTATTGTTGCTTCTATGCTAAAATTGTAAAAAATGCATGTCTACTTTGGTGTATTGTGAAAGATGGATTGAATGCTTTTTGTGTAGTATAGGAGAGGTCTATGGGAATACACATGAGGGAGGCAAAAGAGTAGATTAGGATATTGTGGAGGGAGTTTGAGAGGGATGCCCATCTTGGGTAGGAATGTTTACATTCTACCTTGTCTTTGAGGGAGCCATAAGAGGAGGGAGGCATAAGAGTATGGGAGGAAAAAGGGGTACTTGAGGGAGGCATAAGAGTTATAGGGGCTTGTGTTATTTTGTGGAGGGTTTTGGATGGGCATCTCATCTCATTTGGGAGGCATAAGGAAAATATTCCCATAGTTCCTTCTCTTGTTGGCTTGGATGCAAGCCTTGTTGTGTAATGTTTGATGTTATTGTGTGTCTCCTTGTTTTGTTTCTATTTTAGCTTAAATGTTGTGAAGTACTTGTATTGTGGAAGCATGTATTGTTGCCTTGAGTTGGAGACCACCCCTTCATTGTGTTGTGTTTGGGGCTCGGGGGTCAATGGAGGAGATTGCTTCTCTTCTCCATTGAGATTTGGTTGGGAGGAGAGTGTTGCCTCTCCCCCTATTTTGGTTGTGATTGAACTACTTGGAACTTGGAGCAAGGATGAAGAACACCATGGAGCTTGTGAAGACTCTTTTCATTGCCTTACATATATTATTTGTTGTAAAACTTGCATGTAAAAGAAAGTTGTATCATCTTGTTTTCATTCAAAAAAAAAGACATGGTAATCTATAGTTGCTCCAAGAGACACATGATTGAATGCAATTTTACTTGAAAAGTGTTTACATGATTGTAAATATGTTCCACATGAAGTAAAAGGTGTTGTAACGAAATATTGGAGGAAAGTTGTATTGAAATGTTAGTTTTCTCACTCAAAATTTGTTGGAAATGTTGTTGATTTCTGGTGAATATTGTGAAGAAATTTCAAAAGGAAATATATTAAGATTTTGTTTGGGTACTTGAAAGTAATGTGTTGTAAAGATTGAAAAGAATAGTGCATCATCTTCTCTTGTGTAGTTGATGAAAGGTCTTAAGTTTAAAATGGCTTTTTATGATGCTAAAGAAGTATTTCAAGCTCTAGTTCCTTTATGTTTTATTCATCCATGAATTTATGGTAAATCCATTGCAAATAAAAAAGGAAATGAAATTAACTTGCTTAGAAATCCATGCAATGTCCATTGAAGTTAGTGAGAATAGATCTTAATGGTAATAACCTAGACTTATCAAGATTGGTGTTCAACACTCCTTAATATCTAACAAGGGTACTATAGTTAAATACCATTCCTATTTAAGTAATACTACAACTAATGAATGTATTGATAATAACTTATAAAGATATTAAAAGTACCTTTAATTGTCATTTTGTTATATACATATATCTCAGCATACTATCACTGTCATATATGCAAATAAACTTCATTCATTTAATAATGTCAATGAAACATACACTTGAACCTACGTAGTCTCCGTGGTTTTAATAACCAAGCAAATGGCGCCTCTGTATATTCTGGTATGAACCAGAATCACCTCTGCGAGGCCCCTTCCTCGAGTCATACTGTTTATGCTCGGAATCTCAATAAAAATTCTACGCATTTGTTCCCACCGGGTGACTTTCTCCTCTGTCCCTTGCATCGTATCAATCAGAGAACTTCTCTGCCTTCATCATGTCGTTAGACTGTAACAACATACACCCCAAAAACCGTCTAGCTCCTTCATCATTATCTACGTCCAAAACAAGTATGGCAGAATATTGTTATATTTAGTTGAAGGAGAGTAACTGATTATTGTATGTAAGCAAACTATATTCGTGAATACTAGTTCCATATTAGTAAAAAAAAAAAAAAAGAAGAAAGAACGATGAATGTAATTGCAGTATTTTAGATTTCTGTGTTTTAACCTTATCCCCATCAGCAAATGTTTTACGGCTGTGATGCCTACTTCCCACAATTAATTTGATAAAGATCTCTGGGAGGCAGGGCCCGAAAATGAAGGGGACTTGATACTGTACAGATAACAACATAGTTGGACAACCCGCTCGTTGGAAACGCCCTTGGGGATGTGGCACCTGCCGAGATTCCTTTATGCGCCACCTCTACCGTGACCACCCACGTGCCTTCGAACCCCGAGTTCTTATCATGCCTTTTCCTGGTGATTGACATTCGGCTCGGCGTGGATGCTGCTTCAGTCGATTCAACAACCCCACGCCTCCTCCTCACGCGGACAGGGGGCTAAAAGATGGAACTAAATGAGCATTGCTTAAACTCATTTTTATTATTTCCTCCTGTACCCACGCGGCCCGGGTGGCGGTGCAATGTTTCTCTTGTGCACTTTAACACGTTTCAAAGGGTTGACAGAGATAAAATTTGAAAAAATTAGTGGAGTTAAATTGGGCGGCCGATTCGCTTTTTTTTTACACGCCGTGAAAGAAGTCCTAATGGTGGCAAAAAGCGATTGTAGTGGTTGGCACCCACCGTCCAACCATAGCATTTATGCTTATATTGAAAAATTCCCAAGCCGACTCTTGTTTCCATGTACAAAGGAAATTTCAATTTTGGTTTAGCGCCTATATAATCCATAGTAGGTAGTTAAACTTTCTTATACGCATTATAGATAAGTATGGTAGTATTTACATATAAGTATATTAACAATATTCAACGCAAAAAAAAAAAAAAGATCGGTATCAAGTACGTCCCAAAATGGCGATCCTATATAAAGATATATATATATATATATATATATATATATATATATATATATATATATATATATATATATATATATATATATATATATATATATATATATATATATCTACAATTACATATAATGTAATGTATTAACTTTGAAATAACGTAATATAGTCGAATGACAAAGTAAGTATATATATATATATACATATATATATGAAAATATACGTATACCCGAATGTATTAAGTTTTGAAATAATGTAATATGACCGAATAATAAAGTAAGATAAAGAAATCGAAGTGGTTCATGTATTCAATTCAAAATAAACTATATCATCCTCTTGGGTTACCTTTCGGTATTTTGTCAACACGATTCTTTCCAGACATTAACAATCTAACTCGCATGACGACCCTGCATATCTCTCGTGGACGTCGAATGAGATGAATCCAAATACCGCCTTCAAAGCACCTTCGTGACCGAGGTGGTTTTCCACCCCGTTTCCAAGCTCGCCGTTGTAATTCCCATCGAGCAGTGTGGAAGCAACTCGCAGTAAATAATTCGCCATTCAAAAAATCACATTTTTGGGTTGCTCGTTTGTTGCGGCGGTTGTTTTGTCGATGTCGTCATTGCGTCGGCGTTCGTGTTTTGGCTTTACACTTCCTATTGTAACATGTTCACTAACTCTTCAAAACTTGTAGTTGGACCCATAATGTTGAGAGTTGTGACAAATATTTTGTATGAGGCTGGTAAAGCTCTCAATACAATAGGGACAAGAGATTCATTAGTGACCTCTACTTCCAAAGCTTGGAGAGATGATCTCAATATAGCAACATGCTTTAGAAAACCTTCAATAGACTCATTAGAATTCATTTTGAGACAATGGAGTTGTGTTTGTAATTGCAAAATAGCATTTTTATTCTTAGCTTCATATACAGTTGCTAGTTTATCCCATGCTTCTTTTGCAGTTGTCGCTTGACGAATATGAGGTTGTACATCATCAGTTACACCAAAAAGAATTATAAGTTTTTCCTTTTGATTAGCACGATCAAACACACGTTGTTGAGCAATATCATTTTCTGGTCTTGTTATCGAGCCATCAACTACACCAATTATGTCCTCAAATTCAAGTTGAGTTTTAATTTTCATTTTCCATGCAGCATAATTATCTCCTCGTAGGAGTTGTGAATCGGGAAAAAGAATTTGGGCGCATTGTTAGCCATTTTTGCACGAAAGAAAGAGAGATAGAGAATCAAACACGAAACAAATCCCCCTCAAATCAGTACACCCCCAAAATTGATTTTTATTGAGTGTGGGCTCCTTTTTGGCCTTTTACAATGATTTTTCGGCACTATCGGCCATTTTTACAAACATCTTGTAAATAGAAAAAGAAAATTGCACCCCCTTCTTGTTTACGAAAAAATTAATATTTTCACATTTTTTTAAATTTTTGGGCACTTTGGCCTCTTTTCCCTTACAAATTTATTTTTGGGCTCTTTGGCCTCTTTGACTAGACCAAAGCGTAGAGCTCGAAAAAACACACACTTTCAAAAAAAACGGCACCTCAATCCGAGGTACCAGTTGAAAGTTATGACCGTTTTAAAATTATTTTTCGGGCCCCTTTCCAAAAATGGAAATTTTTTTTTACTTCTAATTTTTTTCGCATCGTCCAAAAAAGGAAAAAAATTTATAGATGATTTTTAACGCAGATACGGATGTAATTAATTAATTCACCATATGTGGATTAATGTGTAATTATAATAAAGTAATTATTTAATTACTTTAGTTAGCTTAGTTGTTAGTGTGTTGTTATCATCCCTTAGATTGTGGAGGATGTTCTTTAGTTAGAATATTATTCTCGGATGATTTCCTGTAGAATTTTTGTTTTTTTTTTTAGGGGCAATATGCTATTTCTGCATATTTGCTTTGTTTAGAAGATTTGTTCCATGTATTGAGGAAGAGATAGAAGCTGTCCAATATCTATAAATATTGCAGCTCTCTCTTTTGGTTGTAATGCTTGATTTTAAGATTAATAAAATATACAAGCTCTGTCTTGTTTCTGTGTAAATGCTTCTGAGTTGTTCTGTGTAATTTCTTATCATCAAAGTATTCAATTACAACATCTGGTATCAGAGCACGTTCAGATCCTGAACTGTGAGGGAGTGTAGGAAGTATTGAGAAAGGAGGATAGGAAGCTTGAGCAAGAAGGAGCCAGAGTTGCCCCAGGCCTCTTCACTACCCCTCTCCAACTCCACACATCCTGGCAGCAGATTCTGAATCTTGAAGCAGGCTGAAGCCCTGATTTACAATCACGGTAATTGGGAAAATTGAAAACCTGTGTTGAAAGATACACGATTTTTCCTGAGCTTAATCCAACGAGTAAGGGGAGAAGATTTCGTGGAGTACAAGCCAACACTCTGCAGATCCGAGCCAGACGTGAGGATATTGCATGCCGTGACCGAGCTCCATTGTTCCTGCACCAAGCACTGGCAACCCCTGCTCTTTCCAGCCTGCATTGTATCTATCACCACGAGCAGATCCGTCCTGATTAAAGGCGAGGAGAACCGAGCGAGCAAGCTTCAAATGGATTTGAGGAGGAGACTGAGCTCATTCCAAAGACTGCAACGTCCCTGCAATAACAAATTATACAGAGGCATCGGTGGATAAACAGAGGCGACGGAGGAAACAAGAAAACTGTGCTGTAAGCCCTATATTCGGGCTTCATATAAATATATATATATTTTTAAAGTTTTAACAGTTTAAAATGCAACAATTTCTACCCTAATATATTAAACAAAAAATGAATTCTATTTCTCACTCAAATTTTTTTAATATGCATTTCCTCTCGAAGGATAGTTTGAAGCCATTGAAGACCTATTAAAAATCACCTTATAAATGTCAATTTTTAATTATTTATCAATAGTTCTTCAAATAATTAAGATGGTGAAATAATATCACTTGTGTTGAAAAACATACTCAATCCTAGTTTTCTACCATCTTATTATTTCTTGGTTAAGAATATCTTAATTGATATTTCTTTATTAAAAAAGAGATTATAATTTAATTTATGATCACACTCTTTTTGCAATTTTAAGGTATTTAATTTTAAAACTAGGGTTCAAATGTTTTAGTTTTATATTAAAATTAAACCTCCCTTTCCTTTGGCCCACCTCTCTAACCTACCCCCAATACCTGATTCAAAACATTAATAAATTAAACACTATCACCCCCTCATGTCTACTGGTATATTGACTAGAATTTTATTAATTTTAATTACCTCAATATGAACCCACGTGCTAGGATATTGCCTAGCTAATGAACCCTCGTGCATTTAAGTCAATAGGAATTGAAGGCTTCACATCCGGTGTGCACTGCATGACAAATAGACATTTGCGTGTAAGTGGATTAATGTCGTAGCCATCGATGGTCTAGATTAATTTCATACAGAACACAACCAAACTCCCTCATCCTCGATCTCTTTACATGTCTTAAATAATGATCATATTGAACTATACAATGTGAACCCCGAAGGGGATACATCAAGGGAAGGATACTAGGAAATGAAATGACATGAAAGGAGAGGTCACCGAAGGAGGGTTTCGAGGGAGGAGAGGATGATGGTCAGGAGAAATGGTTGGCGAAAACAAAGGAAACTCCTTTTTTGACAACCACTTCTCATTTTCTCAATCGCAAGGAAGCGAAAGGGGTTACGGTTTGCAAGGCAACATATTTTGGAGATATTATTGAAGGTAAGGAGTAGTTAATGAATATTGCCCATGTGAATAGCTATTTATAATTTTAGTTCTTTTGTGTTTTGGGTATTAAAATGATTATCATGGTAATGAATAATTTGTGCTCCACATTATCATCTCCATGTCACATACAATTTGCACAAGAGTGTGATTTGCAATCAAAGGGGTCAAAATGAAAAATGGAGAAATTCCAACAAGATCCAGGTTTGAAATCCAATCTTAATTTAGACATAAAGAGGGGTCGTTCATCAAATGCCATTAATTTGTTTGTAAATTACAGGTGCCAACAATTGACCCTTACACAACAAAAGAAATGGAAAATTTATAGAAAAATGGAGAAAAATTTGATTTTTTTTTTTACAATGTCAACATTTTCAATTGGACAACATTTAATTTGTTATATGAGATGAAGACCGAAAGGAAAGTAGGAAAGAAAATGGGACTTCAAGGTGGGAATTTAATATGTACATGTCCCACACCTATTACATGGCTCAAATTATACCTAGCCAAATAATATCTTCTATTTGTGCTCTATTTTATTGGCTCGACCTCATTAACATTATTAACATGAGTGCAATTTGAGCTAAAAGGGAAAAAAAGGAAAAATTCAATAGGTTTGAGGTTTGAAACCCAACCACAATGTTGGCTTCTAGAAGCACTATGTAGCGGTCCTTTTCACTTTTAAGCTAGATTAATTGCAAAAAACAAGAGATGCATGAACAATCAAGGATAATTGAACCCCTCCAACATGTAGGAGTAAGAGTGCTAAGTAGATTTTATATGCCAATCGTAAGTTATAAACTTAGATTCCATATAATTTCTTGCATTATTTAGTGTAAATTGCTCGTCAATTTGCAATGAGGGACTTTGACTAATAAAACCTTCATAATGTAAAGTACTATATATGGCTCGGGTATACATATGTCTCACAAGTTTAAGCAAGAGAGGTGGGTAAAACTTGTACTATTTTTTTGGCTCAAGAAAAATCAAGCAAACCAAAATTTTACGATCTAGTAAAAGAAACAAATTAAAATTCTTGGCTCGAGAGAAAGGCTTGAGAGACAGGTGCATGACAGAGTAAGGACCGTCCACATGACATTTTGATGTGTAGTAGGTAGGGGCAGGGGGGCAGAGGTGGTGGTATGGAGAGAATGTGTGATGGCTCCTCTGCATTATCTGATGTCGAAACTAACTCTTGATAACACGCATTCTACAAAGTGTCATAATACATGTTGATGTTATGTTGTTTTTTCATGACTCATACTCACACACTATTATTTTTTGTCAAAATGAAAAACAACCATATTATGGTTGTGGTCATGTAGCTTTGTGAGAAAGACAAACATTTACCTCCCTTAGTGTACTTTGTATTCTATTACTTGTGATAATGAAGTCTCATGGAGTTAAATCATTGCATGATAAATAGAAACATTGGTTCATATGTCATTTTATTGCAAGTTTATTTTGTAAACACTACTTGGGAAGGATTTTACCAAATGTGGGGTTGTTTTGGTAGATTTTTGGGATTGACATTGTGCCATGGTTTAGACTTATCATTCTAGTGGCTATTGAAGATGGCGGAATATTTGGGGGCAACTTTGTGACACTCTTACATCAATATTTGATGCCTGCAGAACACATGAGCTACATGGAGAAAATATTGCTAGATCTGTAGGTAATGAATGATCACGGGCATGTGAATGGCAATCATCCTTGAATCTCAGAATACATGGGAATCTGAAAGCGCAGTCACCATATGATAGAAGCAAGGATGAATTGGATGAAAGGATGCTTTGATGCATACTTGGCATTGAAGGATTATATAGAAATATGGACATGCTACATGTTTTCACCAGAGCGCATTTGTAGTGACTTCAAAACACACACACACAAAACATGTTTATAGCAACGCTAGTAAATAGGTATGAATTTATCTGACTTTACATGTACATAGGTGCAATAAGGAAGGGTGAGTATGGAAATATGAAATAGACAATGAAAATAAAATAATAGTATGAAAATGATATAGGCATTGAAAGATTCGTCAGAATCGGCAAGCTTGGGTCTATTATAACTTGGAATACACCTTTAGCATAATTACAACGTTGGAAATATGATGGAAATGCCAAAGGGGATACATATAAGAACTCGAACCGGCGAGAGCAAAATCACAAGAGAGAAAGAGGGGAAAAGAAGAAGGGGTTTGGAGGAGGAGTGTAAGGGAAAGGAAAGGCTTTATGTTTTTCAGGTAGGCAGAACACACATAAATGTAAGGTGAATTTACATGCATGTTTCATGGGACATTTTAGAGACAGGGAGATGTGGAGTGGACCTGGCATCCTATGGTAGAGATTACATGCACATGTGAAATTAGGGTTTTCATCTAGATATCAAGGTAACAATCAAGGTCCCCCCATTAACAATCTTAACGATGTAGTCTGCCATGCATCGTGGAGCTCGATTTGGAGGGACTAATTTTGTATAAGAGAAAGAGGTGCAAAGAAGAAGGGGTTTGAGGGAGGGGAAGTGCAAGGGTGGGGAAATGCCTTGTGTTTTTTTGGGAAGCTAGAACACACAAATGCAAGGTGAATTCTCATTCAAATTCACTTGGTTTTGTAGTCGCCCTCCTCACCCATGACACTACCTAAATTTATTTATATCATATGAATGGATGTGGATTAATTTATATAGTTCAACGAATTATAATAGGGAAAAAATAAACCTCCATGTTGTAAAGAAAGTGGAAGGGTAGTGCCTCCTCAGTACATGTGCCTGATGCCTACTATTTGGTTTAGAAGAAGCTTGTTTCAAATTTGATAGAGATCATATCATATTGTATTTGGTTTATGCAGGCCTAAAATAATTAATATATAAACTATTTTTATATTATATATAAAATATTATTGTTTAATATTATTAATAAAATGTAATATAATAAAATACGTATTATGATGTATATATAGTACTAAAAATATTTTAATATTATTTAAATTACATGTATTATATATTTTATTGCTAATAGTAAGTATAAAATAATATGTGGTATAATATTTTATTTAAATTATGTACATTGAGAAATATATATAATGTAATAATACAAATTATATATTATTAATATAATATAAAATATATATTAGTAATAAACTAGATTATATTTGTTATAATATGTATAATACATACTAATTCAAAAAGTAGTATAAATATTTATTCAAGTTTTTGGTTTCCCTTATATTAAAAATGAGAGCAAAACATTATATTAAGAAAATGAAAGCAAAACATTACAGTTCTATGCACCACTAGGTAGGGTGCATTTTAGTGGAGGGTAGAAAATTCCTTCTAAGAATACATTACTTGTAGTGTAGACAATTCCTTTAAAATGGGAGACGCCACTCGTTTGACTCGGACGTTTGGAGTGAATTTCACTGTTTCTCATTCGAAATGGCAGTGGCACATCGCATTCCAAATGATGTGAAGCAGCGTAGAGTTAGACGGACAGGATTGAATGGAGGTCGACTATACGGCGGAGATCGGGCCGCGTCGATGCTGGTGTCAGGCGGCGCCGGCCTATGGCCTTTTCCAACTTGCTTTAATTAAATTTCTCAACGTCATGTCGGACTGAGTCAAATAATGTCGTTTATTTTTCATGCTTGAAAGCGGAAAACAAAAATAATTAAAATTACGAAAACGATTACAGGGATTACACTTATGACCGTAACGAGCGTGCATGATAAATTCCGACCAAAACATTTTGCACTGTCCCACTCGGGATTCGACACTCGCACCTCATGGTTTCAACTGGTCCTGATAAGTGATATGCATATTATACGACAGCGGATTTAAATAAAATACAACTTGTGGATAGCTGCCTCATTATTTTTTCGCTTCTGCTCATGTTAAACGTTCGATATAAAATAAATAAATAATATTAAAAAAACGACGATAACGATTAAACGGGAGTCTGTATCGGCCAAGCCAATAAAAAAATTGAATGCCTCACCATCTTGGAAGTCAACAATAATATCAGAGAAATTTATTTTGTTTAAAACCTTAAATACAAGGTGCCGGCTGGTTAAGTTCTTCCATTAGATCCTCATAACAAACAGAACCCTCCAAGTAAATAATGACTGATTAAATTTGATGGTTAGCATAATGGTTTTTCCCCTCAAAGACTCTACTAATTTGGGATTTGGAAACATATTTAATGCAGAAAATTGCATAAAAATCTTTTTCATAAAAAAAACATGTGAAAGCCTTAAATCTCATAGATTTACATTTTTTTGTTTTTTGGAATCATATTTTTGAGTGGAAAAGTATAAAGATTTAACTGACCTAATAGTGCTCCAGTAAAGAAGAAGAATTGCGGGATGCCTGCTTTGAAGCTGTTGGCGCAGAGAAGGTCCCATTCTGAAATGATGGATGCGTTTTTGGGTGCGTTCCACTCCCACAGGTGTGGATCCATGTCACATAGTGAGGATTGCGGCGTGCATGTTTGGGTTTGTGCAGTCATTTCCAAGAAATGAGGAGACGTACTGCAACGCCATGAAGGTTGAGCATCTGTGAATATGGGAAGGAATGTGTTCTGAGCATCGAAACCCCATCCCAACGAAACCACTAACACCTGAAACAGCTGAGCACCCCCAAAACCACCTACGTATTTTTCTATAATCTCGTCAACAGAAAGCCTCATATGCTGCTGCTCTATTCCACTTTCTTCTTCACTCTCCATGGCAAATGAAACTAAGCACAGATTATCTTAGTTTTGATTTAAACAAAATAAGCGATAATTTATCGGGGGTTGACGAGTCTATCGAATAAAAGAGATTCGAGTTTCTTGACTTTGTCTGCTTGCTTGGCTTATTAGCAAATCCGTTTACAGAGAAGATACCTACACGATAAGTTAAAAAGTCAGTCAATCAGGATTCTTGAGTCCGTATCCCACAAACATATTTTAGTTTGTGATTGCTCCAGATCATAAAGAATGGATTTATTTTTTATTTTTTATTTTTTATTTTAACACTTCATTCAAACTATAGTATAATGATAAACCCTAACCAAAAAGTTTATGGCAAATTTAATCACTTAGAAAGGAGTCCTCGATATTATTATTTGTCCACCAAAAGCATGGTTGTGGTTATTGTTATTGGTGTTCTATTTTTGTGATGAAGTTGTATCTAGAAAACGAGGTATCTTGGCTTCCCTTATGCAAGTCATATAGGGTATTTTAGAGGAGTCGCCACTTACAATGCCTTAAAAATGTTAGAAAAAAAAACCGATTCATTACTATGATGCACATAGTAAATAAGGAAGCTTACCGAAAGACCCAAAAAAAATTGATAGCTTTCCTCACCATAAGACGCCCTAGTGCAAATATATTAAATGTAAAAAGTGTGTATTCCCAAAACTTTTATCTTTAGGAGATTGGATTTGATAGTTCAAATATATTTGTCCATTATACTCTATACCCAACAAAAGAAAAAAAAATTATTGCATTCAAATGTACCTAGAATATCAAAAAAAAAAAAAAAAAAATTAACAGAATTTTTTTTACAAATAACTCACTCACCACTCACCAATCCTCATAAATTTAATAGTTTTGCACGGTAAATCCTCTCCAATCCACTCTATGAGTTGTCATATATGTTGTAGATATGTTCTAACTTATCAAATTTATCGAGAGATGGATGTACTTCCCTCATCTAAAAAAAAATCGATAGAGTACAAATATAGTAATGACTATTAAACTATTAATCATTTATCTAGACTAAGAATTTCACATAAATACAAATCAAATTTTCCCTGCACCGCATAAACATTTAAGTGTGAGACAATTATAACCAATGTGAGGGGCCTTTTCTTGTATTATATAACATATCGGCTAAAAATATTAAATAATACAATATATATTCTATAGTAGTAAAGAATATTATAAAAATAAACATAACAAACTTAGAATTATGAAACATGAAACAATTATAAAATTAATTAACATCGTATGAACCTAGCCAAGATGAAGGCCACACTCGAGCTAATTTCTTAGGCAAGAGTAAGGTCGGAATTAATGACAAAGGTGACATGACATGATTATTCGAGAGTGAATGCGGTGGAATTCAAGTTGAGAATAAAGCAGCAGCAACAAAGGAATGAAATGCTTTAAAAACATTCAAACAAACCTTCTCTTTTATATCTACTTATCCCCAGACTGATAGAGCTTCTCTTTTATATCTATTTATGGGCCTCAAGCCAAGTCCTTATTTCATAGATGTTATGGCGAGAGGAATTTCAGGTGGTTTTCTTTGCCGGAAATGAAATGGTGGCAAGGATTGAAGGAACGTCTCTTTCGCTCTTAATGGTCAATGGTGGGAGACATGTAGTAGGTTGTTGGTCATAAACCTGTGTTGCATGAATTAACACCAAAAAAAGTGGCTACTTAAATTAAAATGTAAGATATATTTATGGAGGTTTGGTGTTGACATCGGAAATCACTCTTTGTCCGCCATAACAATATAATCACCAAACATGATAAGTCCCTTTGATCATGTGACAGATATTATACTTTGCAACAATCCCACAAACATATTTAAGTCTATAATTGCTCCCGATCATAAAGAATTGATAATAAAAAATTGACATCATTTTAACTATAGTATAACCATAAACTTCGACAAAAATTTATGCTAGCCTTTTTCCATTTGGTCGTTACCCAAATTGAGGGAACATCCCCCTTCCCGTGCCATAAATCACGTAGAAAGGAGTCCTCAATGTTATTATTTGTCACATGAATCAAACGCATGGTTATAGTTATTGTTGTTCTAGTTTTGTAATGAAGTTGCCTTTAGAAAATTGGGTATGTTGGCTTACCCTATGTGAATCATGTCTACATTAATATATAATGGAAGATGAAAAATGAATGAATATAGGTAGAGGAAGATGTGTGGGATTTGAATATGTATGTTAGTGGAGTCGCCACTTGCAATCCTTGAAAAAATGTTAGGAAAAATTTGATTCTCTATTAGGTTGCACATGGTAAATGAGTAAGCTTACAAAATAGTCGGACACTTTTTAACAAAGTCCTCACTATAAGATAATGTCATCCATTTCGCCCCTTTGGGAAAAAAATGGACATCGGGGTCTACAAGCAAAATTTTGTGTTTAGAAGAGCATTTTTATGTTCTTAAAAGATACAAAACCATCGGGAAACACTTTTTGTCTTCTAGGATTTAGGGAGCTCATTTTTGCCTAAGAGGTGTACACTGGACTGGGTAGTCCAACATTTATCCAACGCATGGGAAAAACATGGTTATAATTGGTAGACAACTTTTTGGGGTGTCCTACTATACCTCCTTGGCTTATTGGCTCACGAAAGGATTTAAAATTTTCAAAAAGTCGTGCAAAATTTGAAAAGTCATCAAAGGAGATCAATAGGATCTGAGTTGAAAACAACTTGTCGAGAGCGGTTTGGCGAGCTACTCGCAAGCTTGCATAATGGATATGGGGCAAGTTATGTTGACTCAAAGCATGTCTATAGTTATAGCTCACAAGCTATTTGATTTGACATTTTTGTGGTGATGCAAAGACGAGGCTTTTGGCAGGTCAACGAATGCATTGAACATCATGGTGTATTGTTGTAAGTTCCTTAGCTTGGCCGAGATACCACCCTAGCTCAGAGTAGTTACATTGGGATCAAGATCTCAGATCATAAGAAGAACTTGGGAGTTGTTCAAAGATAAAGATACTATGGTGAATGTCTATGGGATATGTGGTATAAGGGTGAGTTAACAAAATGGATTGAAACTTGAAGATTAAGTTATTTCAGCCATGGAAGGAAATGGCTCATCGAGCCATGCTTGTGATCATGCATCAAAATATAGTGGTGAGTTTCCAGTCATGGAAAGGAAATGGTTTGAGTCAACTAGACTCACCATTAAAGCATGAGTGAAAAGCTCGATGCATGACTCGGTGCGGTGATGACTTGTTGGCCGAACGAATGAGCTTCCCAAAGTTAAGGTCAAGGCGGGGATAAGCTCGGTCACTCAGGTGCTTGGCTAATCTCAACATGGAGATCGGATCGGTGTGTGGGGGTTGGCTCAGCACCAATGGGCTCAGTGGAGGAAATGAAATCACAATATGTTTGGAGTAATCGCCAAGTCAAGTCTAGGATGGCTCGGTGACTGGAAATGTTAAAGAAGCTCGAGTATGTGATGAGTGAGATACTCGCCTAATGACATAGAATAAGCTTGGTGTTGGGATCATCTTAATAGTAGACCACAGTGTTAGAACAAATCACTCGGCCTTTCCGAATTGATCGAGTGAGGAGTGCATAGCGAGTTGTGAGCTCCATATGTAGTTGGACCAAGCCAAGTAGTGTGAAGCTCCAACTAATGCCTAAATTCAACGCAGCGGGTTGGCTTGGTGATGCACAAGTCATGAGGAATTTAGTCACAACACTTACGGCCAACATGTCATTGAATGACTCAGAAAGGTAAATATTGCAACCCAGTGGTTCGATGAGTGCAATCAGGTAGACGAGCTCCGAGATGCTCACAGCAGACACGAGTTTGAGATAAAAGCCGGAGCCTTGGCATGAAGGCAATCTTATGCGGGAAAGTTGAAGACTTGAAGGATCTCTCGATATGCATGACCAGGTAGAGGTAATGCGGAGGTTGTAAGATTGAAACTCATTAAGCGCCATGACGAGTTGAGGATAGCTTGTTGTAAACAAGCACAAGTTAAGTCAGTCGACTAAAGGAGGGAGCAAGATCGAGCCGGTGTAAACGAGCTCATAACTCAGACTGAAGTTCGGTTAAGAGATTGATCTCGGCAAGCATGCAGGGGATAACTCGAACATCAAAGTGGCTTTGGATCATATCGAGAGTTTCATAGTTTGAAGAAAACATGAAGCAGGCTGAGCCATAAAACTCGGATCACGGGAAACCGAGTTAAGTGTGAGCTCATGTGGCTTGACTTCGGTCTTAGTTAATCATGCGGAACATAGCTCAGAGCAGTGAACAAAGGTCAGAAGGAATGTTGGGCCCATGGGGTAATGGAACCAAGTGGATAACGGAGCTCGATTGAGCTGAGCCAAACATGGAAATGCAGGAGCTTCGGGGAATATTGGGTTCATTGCCCAATCAAATTTGTGAAATAGTGCTGAATTTCTACACTTCAATTATTGATGTGGAAGTTTGGAAGAGCACGACCATGGTGGATATTTTCAATGATTGGGCAAGGATTTTTACCCAAGGGAGCTCGGGTTTGCCGAGGAGTTATGCCAACAAGCGGCAAGCGATGCGATGAAATTCATCCGACGAGACATTTTGTTCGGGATAACATGTGTGTTACATCGCAACTCGTAGATGCCCAGCCAAGAGAGCTCAACGTGGTGTAGTGAATGAAGTGGTCAACACAAAAAAATTCCGTGAATCTCGTGAAACAGGGGGTGGTTTTAGGGAGCCGAAAGGTTTGCCATGTAGCTCGATCGGTGATAAATAGCTCGATGGATTCTTGTAAATGTCAATCAACATAAAACGGATGCATGGTCTTATGTGCATTGGAAGCATGCCCAATGTAGGATGTGTAGAGATAATGTTGTCGAGAGGTTATTTATTTAAGCGGCCGTAGAAACATGATCCATGAATAACTTAGAGGGTGGCATTAAGCATTAAAAGATGTGCTCGTTTGAGCTAAGACAAAGTGATCGGTGTATAATGTAAGGAGCCCACTAGGTAATGCACATGTGTAGCTCGCCAACCATCTCAATGTTGAGTGGATAGCAGCTAGTGAGTTGTTCACCATAAATAAGCCAAAACCCCATTTTTCACTAAATGACCTCGTGGGTCCCATCAAAAGGCCAAGGTGCCTTAATATTTTATTAAAAATATTATTTTTATTAAAATATGGATAAATTCAATTTTTTGAATTTATGAGGCATGATGGGTGAATGCAATTAATAATGTAATTAAACATGTAGGCCATCATGTGCTACATTTTGGCCCAGGATTTAGGATTCCTCCTCTCTTCTCTCACTGGATTTTCTATAAATGTAAATGAGAAACCATATTCAAAGGGTTAAAAAAATCCAATTCCTCTCCCTTTTCACAAGTTATTCTATTGTGGATTGTGGGAACTTTCAAGCCTTTTTTCCAAGATTGTAATGGAAAATATTGCCTCTTCCTAATGTAATGATGCATTGTGCACATGATTGAAGTAATAAGAAATTGTGTTCTATGACTAATCATTAGTCCTTTCATCATTTTTAGTGCTTCGTTGTGCCTTTCTCATGCTTGCAAGTATACTATGCAATTTCAAGTTTCCATTGCAGGTTTTGGGAGTTATGTGCTTATCTAGGAGTGAACTTTTGTTTGTGGTTAAGTTGTGGTGATTGTCCATCCTTCTCAAGTACATCCTTTTCTTTGGAAGACAAAAAATTGTCTAGCAACACCCTTTCTTGGTGCATCGCCACTTCTATTATAGGTTTTACTTCTTGCAAATCTCTCTCCCTAAATCCCATGAAAATGCTAGTATCTGTCTAGTTAGTTTTTTTATTACATTAGAAGTGGTGTTGTGTTTAGTTTAGGAAGAGGAAGTTTTCCTTCTCCAGAGGTTCACCTCAAGCCACAAGTCCCACAGCTTGTGAGGTGATCCCATGTTACCAAATCACACCGATTTTCCTTTTCATCACTTGGCCATTCGGAGGGTGTAGTGATTTGGCGATAACAGATACCCCTCGCTAAATATAATAAATGTAAAGAGTGTGTGTTTCCAAAAATTTTATCTATAGAAGATTGGGTTTGATAGTTAAAAGGTATTTGTCCACTTTGTACACTCTATCTCTTTAAAAAAAAAAAAAAAAAGTTGCACTCAATTGCACCGAGAAGATAAAAGATTTTTCTTTAATAAACAAGACATAAAAGAGAGCCCACTAACCACTCTCTAATGCTCACAAATATAATAGTTTAGAGTGAGTGGTTAATCCTCTCCAATCCATTATGGGAATCATCATTTATGTTGTAGACATGTATGTTCCAACTTATTAAAATCGACATAGGTTGGATGCACTTCCCTCACTTTAAGGGGAATTTTATATAGTACAAATATGTTAATGGCTAGTAAATTTAACCCATAAGTAATACATGACATTATATCTAGATGTTGGGGTCAGCTAAAATGCTCTCTTTAACTTAGATACAAATACGCCTTTCATATTATCTTTCATTTACTTAAATCAAAGATTGTATGTTATTTATATATTTTCTATTATGATTTAACTAACCTTAGTTGAGATGTATCATCACCAATTTGGGGGTGTAGTGATATTTTACCCTCAGATCCTCTGAATTCATCCACAACTATTCTAACTAGAGGAAAATAGGCATCAATTTGTTCGAGGGAAATAATCAAACCCATGATGATTGCATAATAAAATTTGCACTCAATACACAAACTAAATACATCTTTACCTAACATTGTCCCCACAGTTCCATAGTTGCATTTCACCCATTAAATACCTTAAGTACATCAAACCCTTCTAGAAACAAAAGAAATACAAAAAATATCACCTTTGTAGTAGGCATGCATGGGGCATTAGTGTAAATGGTACAACAACACTGAGAGGAGCCCTCAATTTTGTAGTCCACACATGCTTTCAAAAACAATCCACAGCTCATGAACACTTATATGTAGTACTATTCATCGGTAGTATTAATGATTTCCTTATAGTTAATAGGGGTTTCTATCTATATACATAATACCCAAGAAACCCTTCCCATCCATGCGTAAAGGCTGATAAGTTGTAAAGGAAGGATGATATTAGATGCATATATGTTTGAACGTGATATTATAATATCGGTGACATAAGCCATTAGTTTACCAATTTTTGCAAAATATAAGCCTTGGCACTATGGGAACTAGTGTAGACATAAAATTATACACTTATTAGTATTACATTGTGCCTCTAGTACGTTGTTATATACATGGTCTCTAAGTATAAATATTAGACATTGGTGACACTTTTTCCTAATATTGTTGTGAAGTTTCGATCGTTATATTGTCATATACTTCTTTGATTTACATCTTTATGGTCAAGTCATGGGGATCCTTGTTTTTTTATTTGTTCATATTTCCTTTCCTTGGCTTTGGAATAGTACCACCTAATAAGGACACTACTACTCGAGCGCTAGTGTCCATTTTGGGTGTTTTTTTCCATTCTCTTTTGATTTCTAAATTACCATTTGGTAGTTTAACTTTGATTCTTTTCTAATTATTTGAATTGGCCTTTAATGTCACTAAGTGTCGAAATTCAAACAAGAAATTCATATATATATACACAACTTACTCATTATTATTAGGGTTTGAACAACTTGGGCTAATAATTACTATCTACTACTTGGGAAAAGAGTAGCATTCAAGGACTGCATTTGGGATACATTATTCACTACACAAGAGGGGCTATTTCTGAATTCCATCTCACACATTAATCTTGGGGGAAAAATAGTTATAGCTTGTTATCTTGGTGCGAATGGTATAAGGGTAACCTAGCTTCAACTAACACAATTCAATCACACACAAACTAGAACTACGTAGAGTATGAAATATAATACAATGCTTGATGAAAATCACATTGGGGTGATTATCGAGGTCATTCTAACTCAAGCATATGCATTATTTGTTTCATCTAATGTTTTTGAGCCTTGTGTAGGTAGCTAGGGTTTGATTTGCATGTTCAGGTGTGAAACATGAACCCTACAATGAAGTGGATATGAAAAAGAGAGAAAGGAGAAAGACAATTTCATAATTTGAAAAGATTAGAAGTAGAGTTATTCCCTGGACACTAGCACCCAATCCAGACACTAGTGCTCAGGAGTCATATCCTTATCTGGGTTGTTTTGTTAGGAGAGGTTTCAAATCTCGATTTCTTAGAAAGATATTTTTCAATCCAGATCTAGCCTATTTCACTCGGTTTCTATCCAAGGATCAGCCCATATCTCGAATAGAAGACAATTCAATCTTATCTCTCTATTGTACACACTTTTTCTTGCATGATAGATCTTACTTATTGCTATTACTTTCATTATATCTCACTCTTTGATTAATATTTAAGATTTCATTAAATCATTTGGTGAACCCTCTTATGGATTGAACCCTAACTTGCCCTATAATCCTTTTTTTTCTCATGGCTTATCAAAAGTGTTGTGTAACGGTCATCCTAAACCCCCTTCTCTTAAGTATGATTATATTCCTTTGGTTGGTTATCAACTTATTTTTGTAAATGCCCCCCAAAGGAAGTGGCCTTCAATCGTAAAACACATATTATTGTTACATCTCATCCCAAAAGCCCTTTTTTTACAAATCTTAATAACCTTGGTCCTAAGTTTATACTCCTACCCCTATTAAGGCCAATAGCTCTTTTGAATATGATAGTGATGTTTCTTCTCTTGCTACAATTATACATGTGTTGAGGATTTGGTTAACTTTTCAGATGAGGAATGTTTTGTTAATGATGCTTGTGATACCCATACTTATTTTGATGTTGTAGATGCCTTCCTAAATGGCCCTTGCCCTACATCTTCTTCTCCCCACTTACATATGCACAAATCATTAGAGCTGATCCTATTGTTGTTGATATTAATATTAATATCCCCTCTTCTTATTCACAACCAAGTTCTTGTTCATTGAATATTGTGCCTCAAAATTCATATCTTTCTTCTTCCATCTCTTGTGTTCTTCCTAATGTTTTTAGTACTCATTTTCCTTCTCCTAATGTGTTAAAATCTATAAAATTTAGTGATGCATGTGTTTCTACTCTGAAATTTCCAAATATAGTGTACATAATGATGAGCATAAGGATAATATGCATGTTTCTTGTGTTCCTTCTTCTGTTGAGTTTGTTGATAAAAGTGTAAAAACTTATTTAACTATTGATTCTTATTCCCAAGTTCATATTCCTAGTTTTCCATTTGTTGATCCCGAGATTGAATTCCAACCCAATAATGTCCCTGTAGGTGATTTAAAAAATAATATATGTACCCTTTCCTTGAAAGTAGGGCCTACTATTCTAACACCAATAATAATTCTATTTGTGGAAATCATATTCCTAAAAATATTTACAACTCATCTTTTCCTAAGGGTTTTACTTTACCTACTTTTACACTTTTTGATGGAACAGGTAATCCTTACATGCATCTTAAGGATTTTAGATTAGTTATGGATTCATATTCTAATGATAGATTACTTCTCAAAGTATTTCCTAGTAGTCTTACTAATATTTCTTCTCATTAGTTTCATCATTTTCCTAGTGGATCTATTAGTACTTATCTTAATATGGAAGAAGCATTTATTAGACATTTTATTTCTAACAATGGTCCTAAAGTTACATTTGAGTGTTTACCTTCTTTACACCAAGGAGAGAATGAACATGCTAATGATTACATATTCTATTTCAAATCTTGTATGCATCATTTAATTTTTCATCCAATTGATCTAAAAATGTAATATATCTTTTAAATGGTTTGATTCTTCCTTTAA
Source organism: Taxus wallichiana var. yunnanensis (assembly GCA_018340775.1). Lineage (NCBI taxonomy): Eukaryota > Viridiplantae > Streptophyta > Pinopsida > Cupressales > Taxaceae > Taxus > Taxus wallichiana. Next base: position 683,651,441 of record CM031236.1, on the reverse strand, counting down.
AAGAAAAATGATTATATGATACATGTGACTCTTTTACACTTATTTTCTTTAAGGTTATAGTTTTAGACTAATATATACTTAATGAACATTATGTTGCACATGTTCCTAGTTATCCTACCACTCCAATAGCTATCACATCTTATCTCCCTCCTCTTGTACCACCTTCATGTTCCACATCTCCTACTAGACATACTCATGATCATTCATCTCATTTTTCGTAAGCCCCACCATGTTCTACTCCCCATCCTATGTGGGAGCCATTATACTTCTCACCTTCTTCTATTCATCATGATATTTTGCACACATTACTTATTCAGAAGTTAATTCATCTACCTTCTAATGAGTGTCATCCTCCTCATCGATTATGATGTAATTGTAACCAGTCATTCTGTAATTTCCATAGGATTAAAGGTCATAGAGATAATGATTGTCATTCACTCCATCATAGGATTCAGTTTCTTGAGAACAAGGGTGTCTTTTGTTTTCATGCATGTCATACTAATAGATCACATTCTTCTATGTCGTGATGTTGCACATCGGCATCTATTACTTTGACTACCTCTCACCCTCCTAAGGTCATTTTGTCTCCTCATCTCTCGGTTTCAACTATGCATTAGGAACGTGCCTAACTTATTATCCAACCCCAAACCACTTGGGTTCTAAAGGAGCATCATCTATTATTACATGATTCTAGTGTTGTTTTGATCAGTTTGGGCTTATCATTCGACACTTCTACTCATGACATTGCATCATTTGAGCCACTTGTGCATAGTTGTTGTCTCCTTTCTCATTAGTTGTATTTGTTCCTTAGTGCTACATGATTTCACATTTATTCTATAATTATATGTCATTATATATTGTGCTACTTATTCTTTCCTAGATATATCCATCCTCTTTATCATTACTACTAGAAGTTTGATTGGACAATCATATTCTATACATGCCTATAATCATTATAATATCTATCATCATAATTTTATCTACATTATCAATACATATAGTCTACTCTACAACATCACATGCCACTATGTCATCACATTTTTAACAAATCAAATCAATGTAAATAAGCTAATCAAGAACTCATACAAATATACAAGTACACATCATCATCACATCAATAATGATCCCATAGTCTATATACACCTCTCAACATTTTCATGATACAACATCACGTGAAAATTCCCAATATCATATATATCATATATCCTCCTCACTAATATCAAATGCCACTATAGAAGCTCTACAACTTAAATTCCCACCACTAGATCTCCACCTTTACACTCAAGACCACCGATCCTCTATCCCAGTCTGTAGTAATGTTGCCTCAAGCAACCACCTCTACATATCGGCCCTGGATCTCCACATATCTCTCCAACATACTCTACATTGGGTCATCTCCTCAAAGTGCCTCTCTTTCCCATCCTAGCTCCATGCCTCATCTTTCTCTAACTGCATAAATATATGTGTGGTTGTTACCACTGCCACATGACCAAATAAATGAGCACACTCCTAGAAATGTTATTCACTATCTTTATTATCCCTCCTCCTACAAATACATTTGGGAGCACATTGTGCATCAATGTGCATACGGTTGTGTCCACAATCACACGACAATACTCGTCACCTGCAAGATCTAATGACCACGGCCTCAAGATCATTATTGAGGCCTTGTACTGGATGTAGATATGGATGAGGGATTAATGACCATGGTGTTGGCCGCACCCTTAAATGTTTTGTTATGTGTGGATGGTTTAGTAGATTCAATTTTAGTTTTGGTTGAACTTAGCTTAAGATGACCTTGTTCAATGGCACGGGTTTCAAGTTTGTGAGCCATTGTGAAAACTTTGTCAAAGGTTTGAAATTATTGGATTTGCAAAGTAGATGATATATGTTTTACACATGATCGTGAGAAGATTTCAATGAGTTCGGTTTGCGAAGAGAGAAGGATAATTAGTTTATAACACCACACCATTGTCCTACAAAGTCAACGATGGGCTCGTCTTCAAACTATCGGATGGTGTATAAGTCAGAGATAGTAGTTTGGTATGTAATGTTAATAGAAAAGTGTTCTAAAAATAGTTACGTAAGTTGGGCAAAAGAGAATATGGAATATTGCGGGATATGGTTGTACTAGTCCAACGCGGGACCGGATAAGGACATGGGGAAAGTGTGAAGCAGTAGATCGTGATCATGTGCAATAAGACAACATGTGTGCTTAAATGCATGGAGATGTTGTTGGGGATCTTCCTTGTTGTTCAACTTAGTAAACTCGGGAAGTTTCCAATAAGGAGGGTAGGGTTTGATTGGAACCAAAGGATGAATCAGTTCATTACAGATATGTTCATAGGATAATACATCTTTGGGTGCCAAGGTAGTGGCTTCTAAATTGGCCAACCGATTCATTAAAGCATGAATAAGATCATTTAACACAGCATTAGGTTGAGACTGGATTAGTTGTGTGGCACAAAGTGTAGCTTGATTAGGCAGTTGATAAGCTTGTGAATGTGTGGGTATTTTGGGAATCATTTGATAAGGTGGTTGATGAACTTACGGGTGGGATGTTTGTGAAATCATTTGATAAGACAGTCGATTAATTTGTGGATGTGTGGGTGTTTGGGAAATTGTTTGATAAGGTATTGCTTAGCTTTTGGATGAGGTATTTGTGGATTCTATTGATAAGGATTAGTGTATGTCATTGGTTAAGATGGGAAATGTTGTTGTAATGACTGGTATTAAAAAATAGGGACATGGTGTGACTATTGAAGTTGGGTAGGTTGTTGTGGTAAGTGATATGTGGGGATATGAGTGTTACGAGATTGAGATGATTGGAGCATATGATGGGTAGGAACGTAGTTATTAAGAGGTTGAGAATATTTGATGGGCATACTAGTAGCGAGATGAAACAAAATTGACAAAAAGGGATGTGGGTGAAATGTGATCCACCAATTGAGGAGATTGAGATAATTGAGAGATTGTGGGGATTTACAAAAGTATGAAATCATATATGGGGTTAGGAGGCGGTCCAAGAGTTTCTAAAGGAGCCGAAGATGGTGGTGTGGTTGGTTTAGAAAGATTAGATTGGGAAGAGATATGGGGATTGGTGTTAAGGTGGGGAAAATCTTGGATGACATGGTTCTCATGGGGCGAGACCATGGAGATTGAAGGTTGGGTAACCGAAGGCGTGGTTTCGAGTTTAGAATCTTATTGGGAGATATTATTAGGAGAATTAATTTTATTGGGTGGAGGACATTGTTGTTTTTTTTCGATTTGAGAGAGAGTGACAATAGGTGTGAAATAGAGAAACATATATTTATGTAATTTTTTGACAAACAAATCAAGCAACATATTTTTAATCATCATGTTTAATTTAGAGGATGTGAACAGAAAAGTGGATAACAAAGGTTCCTAGAGAACGGTAGTCTAAGGTTGGTTTCAGGAAGTTTTGGCTAGGGAAATGTCTAAATGGTTTCATGTTGGGTGTTCAATTCCCAATCAGTGAACCGGGTGAAAGGAGTGTCTTGTTATGTTGATTTTGTTCATGAAGTTTCAAGTAGTGTGTGATAAGTGAAATGCAGAAGGTTAATTCCCCTATTTAAACTATCTAATTAGGCATGATGCATGGGGTTCACTTTAAACCAAAATGAAATGTGAAGTTCGATGTAGACACTTAACCAAAAAGGTAATTACAATGCAGAAGAGAGAAAATAGGGGAACAAGAAAACTTGGAGAACTCTTTCCCTCGTTATTTGATTGCACTTGATAATGGCGTATTTGGAAGTGACGGTCGGTGGCGGGAATGTTCGGGTACCCAAGGATTACACCATGCATAATTTGAGGACGGTTCAGTGAAAGGAGATTGGTGGCATGTTTATGTTTCAATGGTTGTTTTTGACAACATAACGTTGTTTTCGTAGCTCCATGGAGTTTGCAGATTTCACCGCAAAAGAAAATAAAAGAATTAGTGCAAGTGGTCGACAAAATAATAAAAACAATACAATGGTCCCAATGACTTTGTGCATTGAAAAGGAGCTTAATTAGAGAAATAATAACCATATTCTAGTTAATTGTGTTGTGAAAAATTCTAAATAATGAATTTGTCAATTATTCATTTTTAGACGAAAACGAAGGTAACCTAAGCGTAATGTAAAAATGGCACAACTTAAGCTAATACTAATTAAACATCAATATTTGTAAAACATTAGCAAACAAATAAATTAGTCGATGAATGAAAGGAACTGTATTTCTATAAAAAAAAATAATCAAGCCGCTAACTAATATCAACTTAAAAAAATAATAGATACTAAGCTAAATAAGAATGAACTATGCATTAAAAAGATAATGATCATGAATTAATGAAATAATTTAAATAAAAATGAACTATGCATAGGTGAACTCATGAGGGAGGGAGCAGGAGAGCTTAAGAATTGTGTGGCCAAGTTGGAGATCGGGATGGAGAGAGATTGGATGGAGGGAATGGCATGGTTTGTGTGGGTGTGTGAGGCAAGGAATTTAGGGCGATACATTGAGTAGCATGAGGACAAATTTGAGAGCTCGAGGGGACCCTTATAAAGGAAATCTAAACATGGTGTAAGCCACAAATTTTCCTTGTCGGTCGAGCATTAAAAATGTGTCTCAACTTTAATCACCCACGCGTGTGGGACTAACAAATTGACTTCCACCGAAATAAGCGTGAAAGGAACATTTCCACGTGGGCGAAGAAGGGGAGAGGATGACCAAAAGGTAGCTCAACTCAACAATGGTGGATGGAAAATCAATTCAAATTTTGCTTAGAAAAATGTGTTGCAAGCATTGTTTGTAATGGTGTGGTAAAGAATTATAAGCCAATCATTGTAAATAAACTTTACAGTAACTACCCACAAAGCTTGCGTGAATTTTAAACCAATTGGTCATACATGGACATGGCTCGATGACATAATGAGAATCATAGAAACTCTAAATGAGAAATATATAATTAGATATGGTGCATTGTTTATGACAAGTGTCGTTTAAAACTATGTTATAGAGAATTGCGAGCCTATTTCTATGATGTGATTGTCAGATCACTACCCACAAAGTTGTGTGAATTTGATACGAGAACTGAAAATAGTTGGATGTATCAAGCATTGGGATACTACGAGCCTGCATGGATATTCACTTTCTCCACATTGAGATTCGTGGTCATATGTGGGTCAATGGTTTTTTTATGCATGTCAATTCAAAGGACGATTGTGCTAGCTCGGATCTTACCAAACCCGCAGAAGGAATTGTGAAGTCATTTGGTCTTCTATTTTCATTGGTTTATAGTTTAGCGGTGGATGCTTATCATTCGTTGTATGATTAGTGTAAATAATTAGATGTATGATCCTTTCCCTAATTTGGATGGCTTTGAACATATAAGAAATTTACATGAGGAACTCTGCTTTGGCTAGACTCGGCTAATGTATTTATCGGGTTTGTTGAACGTATATCAAGTTGACCATGAGAGTTTTGTCTCGGGAGTATGAAAATACCTCACGGGAGATTCATAATTGATTGGCTTTTAGGAAAACAAATGTTATTACCATCCTAAGAAGCAAAGTGATTTGTATTCTAATCATTAAATATATTATCTTGGCTCATCTTCGTGTGTATAACGGTAAGTAGTAGAGAGAGCGGAGGAAGTACGAAGCAAGATCTTACTTGATGTAAAGTGTGGGTGGCGAGTCCCGATAAGGCTTACTCATTGTAGATTGTAGGGAGATACATATTCCTTAAAAATTTAAATCTTCAGACCAAACTGGGGTCTCTGCGGAAGAAGAGAACATGGAGGTATGAGGGGTTGAGGTATCTACGTGACATGTAGGGGCGTGGCCGAGTGTGGGCTACGTTGAGTTGGGGATAAGAGATTCGGGGTTCGGCCAAGGGGACTATGGGTGTATCTTAGCATTGAGGGGAGATGAGAAGTATGGTGGCTTGTTGAAATAGGTGGTGGGAGAGAGGGACTTAGGAAGAAGAGAGAGGTGAGATTTGCATGGGTAGGATGACTCGACCAAGGAGAGAGAGGTTGTTGGGTGGCTCGTATGTGGGAGGAGTGGAGTGAAGCGAGTTGGGAGAGGAGGTGAGTGAAGTCAAGGTGGAAGTGGTAAGCGGAGGAGTGTTGAGGATTAGGTAGGTGGGGAGTTGTTGGAGGATAGGTGCGTGTGGGAAGAGAGGAGTGGAAGGTGGGGTGAAGTGTCAAGTAGAGTCAAGTGGCTCGGTGGGTAGATAGGTAGTGTTAGGAGATGGGTTAGAGGTGAGGTATAATGCTCGATGGTAGCTAAGGGGATGGGTAGTTAGGATTTTTTTTTTTAAATAATTAATAATTTTTTCTTAATTTAATTTTTTTAATAATAATTATATGTATATAGTTTTATTAATTTTTAATTAATTTTATTTAATCAATAATAAAAACAAACTTGATATTAATTAGAAATAACCAAATGAAAATCATGAACACAACACAATGACGTACCTTGAAGATGGTTGAAACTAGAATAATTATATACAAGACAATAATGATAATATCGTTACCATGAGAAGAATGCAATAACTAACACATGTACAAGATGAGAAAAGGAAAAAAAACAAATGAAATGAAAGCACCGGATGTTGGATCTGGTCCCACCGGCATGCCAAAAATGTTGTACAGAAACTTTGTTCTCGCACAGGTGAATGTGTTGAATACTAGAAGCCACCAACAACCTCAAAATATGGAGGGCTTAAGGAGCCTCAGATGTGGATGTAGATCTATGGGCACCAAATAGATGGATCTATGATAATGTCTGCAAAACTAAAACAAATATGATTAGATAAATATATGTGGGGGTTTCACCAATTTCGGTTCTAAGAAGTTGTCAACTTCCTTAGAGGATGGCAACCCCATGTCGAGAAAGATGGCAATAAAGGATGAAGCAGTAGATAACATGTAGAAAAAAATACAAAATTCCAAGTAAGTGGAATGATGAGGGAACTTAGTTAGTGCTCTGATATGGAGATGAAATGGGCATCAAGATGGCAAGATGATGAACAATATCAAAGCTTCCCCAACAATGTCAAAGTTTTCCAACACTCCTCACCTCTAATTTCTAACAATGGAAAATATTTTCCTTGACCTCAAACTTGCAAAACTCATTTCATAATTTTTTAGTATTGTTCCTAAAAAAAAACTTATTGAAAGAAGGGAATAAGACATGTATATATAATCTGGGGGGGGTTAATTGAGGGATGTTAGATATCCTTGGTTTACAAAAGTAACCTTGATTAAAAGACATAATTTGAATTTGATATGAATTGGATTTGATGGAGCGGGTCTCGTGATTCAAAAAGAAAGGATGTGATATTGAGTGGGGACATGATTGAAAAGGTTAGGTGGAATAATGCATCCCATGAGGATTATTTTGAATTTAGGAGTGGGATGTTGGATGTGTATATTATTATTCAATTTGTGGGTGGGGCTCATGAATTGAATAATATTTGCATATTGATTATTAGGGGAGGTGAAAGGATTTTATTTGATTGAGTGGGGTTGACGGTGGGGTTCATGATTAGGATGGTGAGTGTATTAATGGATTTGATTTGATTGAGTGGGGCTTATGATTTGGATGATTTTTGGATGATTTAATTATGAGATGGGATGATATGACCTAATTGGAATAATTTATTATTTAGTATATAATGAGGTTTAAGTATGTAAAAGGGGATCAATTAAGTTATAAGATTAATTAATTAAACATGCATTTTTGGTGGGAAATGGGATTCACTTGGGAAAGCTTGTTGAAGTCGGGAAAACATGGGGTGATACCAAAATTTAGTGTCTACACAAAAACCAAGATCTTCGTTACTCATCACTGCCCATATCAATGATACTCTCTTTAAGAGAGTTATGATCGACAATGGTGCCAGTATAAATATTATATCATCCCACACTTTTAATCAGCTTCATGTAGGTAACATTATCGTCACTCAATCACATGCAAGTATGGTGTGCCTTTAACAATACCATTTCTCCCACATTGGGCATAGTCATCTTACCTATCAAAGTGGGCACCAAGAGCCTTCATAATATCTTCTATCTTATGGAGAGGAGAGTTTCAATATAACATGTTGTTAGGTCAACTCTAAATACCCATTATGTATTTTATCCCATCTACCCTCAATCATTGTCAAATATACGAACATGAAGGTTAAACCTTCATTGTTCCAGCCAACCTGAACCCTTTCAAAGTGTGTCATATGAATTATCAACGTAATGACATGCTCATTCCCAAAACTAACTCGATCTCTTCTAATGAAGCCTCTACAACTTCTTTCATCACCACATCAAAGCTACCAGATGACATCTCCTTCGAGGATGTCATGAAATTCCTTTCGCTAGGGGAATACCACCTCCTAGCCCTTAATTTTCTTCCTAAAACAAAAACATACAGAAGACTAGAGAAAAATTGATGTACAAACCTAACATTAGAGATGTCATCTCCTTAATCCACCTCATCTTAAAACTAATATTTTGTATGGAGGGATTGATCATCCTTCCCCACATCATAACAATCTACATCACGCAAAACCTTTCATATGTGGTTTTTGATTTCTATATAATCAATCATTTAAATATATATATCTCCATCATTGTGCTTGGAAGGGATTTTTCTAGGATGGTATGGACAAGGTATATATGATTTATCATTTGACCAATATTGCAAACCTCACGAGAAATATGGATTAGGTTTAAATAAACCTTCTCTAGACACCTCCACAAACATTACATCTAGATCTGTAAAAAAACCAGAACCATCTTCTCCACCTTCACATGACGAATCTATTGACACATATGACACCATATCCATCCCTCCTAACTATTATTTTTTATTCAATACTACCACCTTAGGACCACTCACTTATCACACTAATGATGGTACTAACACCATCTCGATAATATTACCTAAAATGGTAAAGGAAGACTCCCCTACTGTTTACATTCTCCAATACCACGATGATCTATCTATCATCTCCTATATGGGGGTAAAGGATAATTACCTTCAAAATACTATGCCACTTGACACATCTATGCTCCTTAAGGAATCCACTATTAACGTCAACATAGGGACTTTGCAAGACCCTCACATCATTAAGGTTGTCAATCTTTAGATTCAGAAAATGGAATGACTTCATCATCTTCCTCTCCAAACTTATTCAAGGCTTTGCATGGTTGCATAGTGACATGTCAGGTATCGACCCTAACATTTTTGTTCACAACATAGTCATAATACCCAATGCTAAACCTATTAAACAAAAGCTACGTAGGATGTACCCTCGTATAGCTCTCCTTATCAAAGAAGAGTTATAATGTCTTCTCTCTGTTAACTTCATCTTTCCTATTAATTATCCACAATAGGTATCTACTATCATACCCGTGACTAAATCCTCTAGCAAATTATGAATTTACACATATTTTGAGATATCAATCTCACCTACCCTAAAGAGGACTTCACTCTCCCAAACATCGATTGTTTCCCACCTTATGTCATGTTGTCATTGATGTCTTGTCCAATTGGTCATGTTGTGTCCTTTTCGTGGTGTTGGTGTGTTCATGGTGCCAAAGGATGTTGATCCAAATTGATGATGTTTATATAGAACGTAGGTTTCATGTGAGTGATGCAAGGTGGTCTTCGTGTCGTGTCGATTCCTCATGTTATGTTTAGTATGCTCTCAATCTTGTCAAGCTTTCGGGGTTCATTGTGTTGGTTAGTTGAGAAGAACTACAATAATTCTACAAGTTTGAATGCAAGTAGTACTTCTTGAAGAGCATAATGAATACAAAGTTTTTCCTAGTTGGTCACAAGTATTTTAAGATATGGAATAAGGATTCTCTCATGTAACTCAAGTCAACCTCTTTCTCAAACAAGGAAAAATAGTAAATATGGCCCTTTTTCATAGGTCTAATTCTTAGGTGGTCTTGCAAAATGAAGTATTGAAGGAGATAAGTCATAAAAAGGGTTTGGAAGCAAAATTCAAATCCTAGCTAAAAGCGCCCTTGAGAACTAGATTTGTACTTGAATCCAAATGAGATGGGACATAAAAATTAATACGTTATATTGAAAAATAACTCATTGTATATGGTTGAGGTATGTTTCCTTGAGGTCTATGCAAAATTTCAGGTCTCAAGGAGGTCATTTGTGCAAGTAATTCAAATTTTACTAAAACCGGGTTTTGAGGAAATTTCATTTAGACCATATGGATTTGTTATGTGTCAAAAAAATTATATATCATTTCTCAGATAAATTATAGAATTTATTTTTGGATTAAATTATCATAAAAATATGGTGCAAATGTTTTTTGTAAATTGATTGAGTTTTAAAGAAGTTTTCATCATTTTTCTAAGCATATTGTTCTCTCTTCCCAACACCACCTTGAATCGATGGAAGAAAAAAGTTTTGTTTTTCATTAGATTTATTGTGTGAGAAATTTTAAAGCCTGTAATTTTCTATTAATGGTGTCTTCAAGTCCTAAAATGTGTTGGAATGGGTTAAGATCTTTAATGAAGCTTGTCAAGTTCAAGTATGGCCTTGAAATGAATTGTTCTCCCTGTACAAGAAAAATTTGGTAATCAAATGAAGCATTCTTGGTTTTATATGTCCTTTGACCATTGAAAGAATATAGATTATGCTTCATATTTCCTCTCAATATCCTTGGAATTATTTCCAAGATCCAAAAGAGACCTCTTGTTTGAAAATCATTGCATAGACATGAATCATGTCTCTATTCATTGCCAAATCGAATTGTTGGAGACTATTTTGGTTGTTGCAAGAAAAAAAGGTTGAAATGGATGGAAATTCATTGTAAAGACCCTATGAAATTTAAATTTTTAATTTTATCAATAAATTACCAATAAAATCTCTTCCGAGCCCTCTAGCATGCATAGATGACCAAACCCTCTATCTAGGGTTTCAAGTGGTGTTTTGCATTGTTCTCGAGCTCTAACTAGTGGAAAGGCATGAAAATTAAATCTTACATTTTTATGGTGTTCACCATCAATTTTTCCAAGTATCAAATATTTTCATCAAATTCTCAACGAGATTCTCATGACAATAGTTCGTGATAGATTTTCAAGGCTTATGTAGTCTTATAAGTAAATGAAATGCCTTTTTCCTTAGTTGAAGATCTAGGACTTGATGCAAGACTATAAAACACTAAAATATGACTTAAATTAACAATTTTTGGTCTTCAATAATCTTTATAGTGATGAAATATCATGACAAAATTAAGTGTGTGTACGAGTCTCTTTGTCACCTAGCAATTTGTTAATTGTAAGAAAATTGTCTTAAAGAATATTGTGTAGATCTCATGGTGATAAATGTAAACAGAAAAGGCTTGAGGAGTATTCCATAAAGTACAACAAGATATTAGAGTCTAGAAAATTCTCATATCTACCAAAAACCCTGGTGATGATAATGAGTTCATTTTTCTAAGCCTCATTTGATGCTCAAAGGTAAGTTGCAAAGTCATATTTGAGTGTAGAGCATCTCAGAAAGTTGTATAACTATTGAATCTCTCCCAAGTGACGAAACATGCTTGCCAAGGAAGATGAAGAGACAATATTTGTAACTACCTCTCGGAAAAATCAGCATTTTCAAGGCCGACAAAGTCAGAAGTAATTGATCTAAAGGCTTAAGAGATAATGACATTTGTTTAAACGAATAAACTTCAAAAACTGAAATCCTACAGAAGTGATGGTGGACTTCTTTACGCTTAAAAAGTAAAAAGAGACACATATTACAAAGGGATAATAAGTGGAAAATAGATCTTAGGTATGGCAGTAGTAGGAAAAATAATTAGAAGTGTATGAAAGAAACACTTCTTCTTGAAAAAAAATATAGATGAAAAAAAAGAAAAATATAGAGAAAAAATAGAGAGTGTGATAATTTATTGCATATAGTGTGCTTTGAAAATTGAGTGAGAACTTGGCCTGAGTGAATGTTTTTGAAGAGGATTTGACAAAGGGGTATGGTGAGTAATGTAGTATAGAGATTGATTGTAGAAGATTGAGTGAGTAAAGAGATAAAAATATCAATCTTTGAGTGAGAGAGTATTGCTAATAGAACAAGAGAGTCAAGTGAGTGTAAGTGAGTGTAAGTGATATGAAAGCATGAAATTATACTAAGGAGTGAACTGATTAATGATGTCATGAGCTTGTTTGTAGAAATATGAGTTAACATTGAAATAGTAATGTTATCATAATCTGTTGAATGAGAAACATATGAGCTAGATGATAAAATTCTTTGTTATATCTCTTTAAGTAGGTGCTTAGATCATAGCGGTGGGTGATCCTTACAAGTTACAACTTGTTAAACTAAGTGGGTTCTTGAAGGTTTTTTTATAGATTGAGTGGGTGTTCAATCAAGTGGAAATTGTATGCTTGCTTTGGAATAGGTGTTCCTAATAAAGGTCTAGTTTGAGTGGGTTTTCTCCCTTTATGGGTTTCCCACCATCATTCTTGTGTCCTAATAATTTTCTTTCTTACGTGAGTTTCAATTTTGTTCATGATTTGATTGTTGATTCTAGTTAAGAATTTTTGAGAATTTGAATTGGCCTAAAAGTTTTCTTGCACTGATTCATCCCCCCTCTCAAAGTGCTTGTGATATCCAAAAATTGGTATCATAGCAGGTCATTTTGATGGAAGCTTAACATCTTCAAGGTGATCCTCTCTTCATAAGCATGTCAAACACTCAAGCATAAGGTGGATTATCAATGTCAAGATCACCTCTCTTCAATGGAACAAACTATGCATTATGGAGGATAAGTATGAATACTTATCTCATGTCACTTTTTTTGACATATAGGAAAGTGTGGACAAATGCTACACTCCTTCAAGAACTCCAATTACTTCTATAGCAGACAAGGAAAAATATGAAAGAAATTCAAGAGCCATGAATGCCATCCTATGTGGGTTGAGTGAAAGTGAATTTTTGAAAGTAATGCATTGTACCACAGCCAAGGATATGTGGGATAAGATTCAAAGCATTTATGAAGGAGATAAAAAAGTCAAACTTTCCAAGTTACAAACCTATAGAGCTCAATTTGAAAGCTTAAAGATGAAAGAGGATGAGAGCATTGCAGCCGACATATAGAGGGTGGATAAAGTGATCAATATGATCATAGGCTTTGGTGAGAAGCAAGAAGAGACCACCATGGTTCAAAAGGTCCTAAGATCCCTAACCCCTAAGTATAATGTAAAGGTATCAACTATTGATGAATTAAAATACATGAAAACATTGACATTGGATGAACTAAAAAGTATCTTATCAGCATATGAAATGAGGACAATTGGAGCTAAATATACCAAGAAGGAAGTAGCATTCAAATCCAATAAAGAGACTCAATCCAAGAAAGAAAAATAAGAATCAGATTTGGAGGATGAAGAAGATGATGAGAATATTGAAGCAATGTTTGTGAAAAGGTTAGGAAGAGGCTCAAGAAAATATAAAGGTAAGCTCCTATTCAAGTTCTTTAATTGTGGAAAAATAGGCCACTTTGCTACCAAATGCCCAAGAAAAAATAAGGAAACTCAATTTGAGCATGGTAAAGAAGGTCATAGGCATGGCAAGAAAAATATGAATTACAAGAAGAAAGATGGTAAGAAGAAGTTTTTCAAGAACAAGAGAAACTTCTACACAAAGGAGAAGTCGAGTGGTTCTAAATCAAGTGACTCAAGTAGCTTGGAAAGTGAGGATAATGGAACTCATTGTGAAACCTTATTCATCACTTTGAAGATCCCTCATAAATACAACACCAAAGGTAAGGACTCGGTTAATTATGAAGATTTTGGTGAAGAAGAGGCAAGAGTGAACCTAGAAGCTAAACTTGTAAGAGCCCTTGAAGAACTACAATTGTGTAGAATAAGGAACCAATATTTGAGATGCACCTTGAAAGATTATGAAGAAAAAATTCACATTTTTAAAAGAGGAAAATTCAAAAGTAAGAGGAAGAAACAAATGAGCTCGAATAAATTGAATCTCATCTTGAAAATATCTATCAAACCCACAAGGAAAAGGATGATGAATGATTAAGCCTAAGGTCTGATTTAGAACTCCTAAAGATTGAATTGGAACAAATGACTAGAAAACTCAAGGTGTATGAGAAGCTAGAAAAGATCTCAAATGTCTTGACTGATATACTAAGCACTCAAAGGGATACAAATGACAAATCAGGAATAGGTTTCAAGGAAGAAAGAAAAGAAGTTGAACCAACAAAGAAGGAGGAGGACAAGTCTACACCAAGCATCTTTCAAACCACAAACAAGGAGGCCACTAAATTTGTCAAGAAGAGAAAAAAATCTCCTATAATAACCTATGCTATGAGGTTTTCACATTGCTTCTATTGTTATTACTTTTCATGTCACATGTTTGGACACAAAGCTGCAAAATGTAGAAGAAATACTACAATAGAGAAACTACAATTCACAAAGACAGAGAAATGAATCATAATCTTGTTTACTACAAATGCCAAAAGGATGGTCATATAGCTAGCATGTGTAATCAACAACCACCTAAACAAAACAAATGGATGTATGTTGTGAAGGAAGGATCTAACAAGAAGGGAAAACTTGGTTTGATAGCACAAATTGCTTTTCATGTGCAAGATGAAGGAATGATTTGGTACTTGGATAGTGGTTTCTCTAGTCATATGAAAGGTGAAAAAATAAAATTCATTTCTCTATCAAATAATGTGTCTAGATGTTGTAATATTTGGTAACAATAATTTAGAAAACATTATGGGAAAGGGAACTCTTAGTCTTGATAATGGAAAAACAATCACTGAAAATGTCCTATATGTTGAAGGTCTCAAGCACAATCTTCTAAGTGTAAGTCAAATGTGCAAACATGGCTACATTATGACCTTTCATGATAAAGGATGTGAAATTTTTGATAGTAAATCAGGAAAGAAAGTAGGAAGAGACAAAAGGACAAAAAATAACATGTATGTGCTCAAGGAAGTAAATAAAGAAAAATGCTTTACAAGTAAACTTGATGACAACTGGTTGTGGAATAGAATATTGGGACATATAAGCTTTGAAAATATTGTGAAATTAAGTGCTAAAGATGTTGTTAGAAACATTTCAAAATTTGTAAAACTAGCGGACCCTCTATGCAATGCTTTCCTACATGATAAAAAATAAGAAGATCATTCAATTCCAAGGAGTATTCTACTACTCAACCTTTGGATCTGATTCATACAAATATTTTTGGACCTACAAGGATTGCAAGTATGCAAGGAGATGAGCATATCATGATCCTAAGATATAACTTTACTAGGATGACATGGTACCTTGCTTAAATCACAAATAAGAATCCTTACATAAGTTCAAAGCTTTCAAAGAACTTGTGGAGAATGAAAAGAACACCAAAATCAAATGCTTGAGATCATACATGGGTGGAGAATTTTGGTCTAATGAATTTTATGAATATTGTAAAGAGCATGGAATATAAAGACAATTCTCAGCTATTAGGACACCTCAACAAAATGTGATGTTTGAAAGAAAGGAAAAATTGTGTAAGAAATGAATAGAACTATGCTAAATGAATCAAGACTTCTTGATAGTTATTGGAGTGAGGAAATTTGTACAGTTGTCTAAATTCTAAATAGAGCTCAACTGAGAGTGAACAACATAAATACACCTTATGAGCTTTGGAAAGGGAGGCCAGCCAATGTGAAGAACATAAGAGTCTTTGGAAGAAAATGTTTTATTAAGAGGGATGAATAAAATTTAGGCAAATTTTCTTCTAAATGTGATGAGGGCATAATTCTTGGGTGCTCATCAGTTAGTTTTACCTATAGAAGCTACAATAAGAGGCTTCGGATGGTGGTTGAAAGCATGAATATGAAAATTGATGAATCTCATCCTTCAAATATCATAACTTAGCCTAAGGATAGAAAAGAAGATGATGCTCCATTCATTGATGATTAAGAAGATGATGATGAAGTATAAAGTACACATGAAGAGGTGAAAGAAGTGGAATAGAGACAAGACACCGAGGCTTCTTTGAGAAAAGTTAAGAGGTATCATCCAACAAATTAGATCATAGGAATCAAAGAATGAGGTGTTCAAACAAGAAGAAAGTTAAGAAATCAACAAAGTGATAAAGATAAAACCCTCTTATCCATGCTAAAACCCAAGAATGTGATAGAAGCTAGCAAGGACCAACATTGGGTGGATGCCATGAATGAAGAGCTTGACCAAATTGAGAAGAATAAAACTTAGGAACTTGACAAGAAAAAAGGCAAGACTTGTATGTAAGGGATTAACTTTGAGTAAACATTTGCACTAGTGGTAAGGATGGAAGCAATTAGATTGTTCTTGGCATATGCTACTCACAAGAAAATTAGAATTTTCCAAATGGATATCAAGTCTGCTTTTCTAAATGGCCACCTAAATGAGGAGGTATATATTGAGCAACCTAATGGATTCTCTCTAACTAAAGGTAAAGACTATGTATGCAAATTGAAAAAGGCTTTATATGGACTCAAACAAGCTCCTAGATCTTGGCATAGCAGGTTGGATGCATGCCTCATTGAGCAAGGTTTTAAAAAGGGATGGGCTGATAGAAATATTTACACCAAAGAAGAAAGATACCATCTACTAATTCTCATAGTCTATGTGGATGACATCATATTTGGAGGGGATCATGAAAATATGACTCATGAATTTTGTGATATGATGAGAGATGAGTTTCTAATCTCTATACTTGGTGATTTCTCATTATTTCTAGGCCTACAAATAAGTCAATCAGATCAAGGAATCTTCATATGTCAAGCTAAATATATCAAGGACATGCTCAAAAGATAACAAATGGAAGAGTGTAGACCTATATGCACACCAATGGAGGTGGGATGCAAGTTGAGAAAAGAGGATAGCTCACCAAAGGTGGAAAAAACCTTGTATAGGTCTATGATATGTAGCCTTCTCTACTCCACTACATCAAGACTTGATATTGTGCAAGTTGTGGATCTTGCTGGGATATTTCAAGAAGATACAAGGGAAACACACCTCAAGGAATTCAAAATAATACTAAGATATCTTGTGGGAACATTAGAATATGGCCTTTGGTACTCTACAAACAAGGATTTCAACATAAGAGCATACACTGATGTTGATTAGGTTGGGAATATTTATGATAGAATTACAAGTGGTTGTGCCTTCTTTGTTGGAAAGTGTTTGGTATCTTGTTTGAACAAGAAACAGTCTTCAGTAGTATTGTTAATCTGTGAAGCTGAGTACATAGCAGTTACCATGTGTTGCACTCAGGTTCTTTGGATGAGGCAAACCTTGGAGGACTACAAGGTAAGGTTTGATGGCTCAACTCCTTTTCTTTTTGATATCACTAGTTCCATTAGTGTTTCCAAGAACCTTATGTTCCACTCAATGACCAAACACATTCCAATCAAATTTCACTTCTTGAGGGAACAATTAAATGATAAGAGGATCAACCTTGAATGTGTAAGTTAAAAAGAAGCGATTGCCGATATCATGAGTAAACCATTGCCTAAGGAAACCTTTGAGCACTTAAGAGATGAATTGGGGTCATTCCTTTTCCCACCACAGCAGTTAGGAGTAATGAGACAAGTAAATGTGTATACAAGAGAGAGACTGCAAAATAAGGTTTCAAACATGGGACATCGTTCGCAATGTCATAAGACAATCAGGGACAAAGCGTCCAAAAGCATACATTATGCATACAAAACAAAATGCATAGCCTACAAACAATAGCATACAATTAAAACAATGACAAGAAAATTGTAATAGAGAATCATGGTGGCATATAATCCTCAAATTAAATTTTGCACATGAAGCACCCATTAGCATGTTAGGAAGATAAGTATGTAAAAGAATGTATGTATCTATGTACAATATTGTACTAGTAAGAATAGGAAGTATTATGAAATGAAATAATAACACTGTGATGTGTAAGAGTATAAATGTAGATGCACCTAAGAGCCTTAGTAGGACCGGTAAGAGGTATAGTGTTAAGCACCATTGTTTCATGTAAAGATCTATAGAAGTCTACATCCACAACTAGAGAACAAGTGAACGTGTATGTGTATATAGAAAAGATAATGACATACTAGATATTTGTCTATTATAGTAAGTAAAGTGTAACATGTGAGTGTAGAAAAAACTAATAAGTGCAACCAAAATATGTAATATGCAATGTATGACTGAGATGAAATGGTATACAAAGTGAATTTGATAGGATCATTGTGCCCCTCAATGAATGTGTATGAATGTGAGATGAGATTCATTTATAAAATACCCATCAATAATCAGAGAACGAACCATAGAACAAGAGTGTCTCATCGGGAAATAGTTTTATAATATGTTATAGATAGATAGATCAATGAAGCATAGAGCTTAAAGAGTGTGAGTGAGGTGAGTTTCATTTCAGATTTATACCCTTTCCATTCGAGTATGAACTGTGGAACTAGAGTGTGTCATTTTATACACAAAATCATGTACTTTGGGTACAGTTCTATGTCCTAATCATATACTACTATTCATGTGATTCCTAAGTGAGAAAACTAGTAATTGACAACTATATTTTGCATTTTATCTATGTTTCATGTCTTCTTTCTTGTCTCTTACACCCAACATCCCAATCGATACTTCACTTTTTTATCTTTTATGACTCTAGACACCAGTACCCAGACGGGTTGTTAGTGGCCCGAGGCACCCCTGTCATTTTGGGTGCCCCGACCTCTCTTTACTTTACTTGTAGCTTTTGGGAATATTTTATATTTTGGGCATCTTATTTTCTTATGGGTCAGCCTTCCAGTTGTCAATTGTGAAATTCAACCAAGGGAATCATATAAATATAAAGTTATGTGACCATAATAAAGGACCAAGCTCGAAGCATATATTATCACCACCTTCGGTTACATCCAACTTCATTCCAAGAGCATCAAATCATCCATCTAGCACTCACTCAAGGGACAAGGGACTGCATTTTTACATACATGCATAGGAAGGGAAGTTTTGTTAGCACCCACACATCTATTTACATTACTACATCTGGATATCACTTGTTATCGGTGCATCTTGAACAAGAGCCTCCTAGGGCATGATTTATACACACATACACACACAAGAACTACATGGAGTCTGAAATGTAGTCCACCACTCATTTGTAAGTTCACTCGGTGGGTGACCATCGAGGTTAGTACAAATCCCCATTTTCATCTTTTATTTTTAAGGATTTGATGTGTTTTGGGGTTTTATAAGGTATCATTTGTTTTTAAGGTTACATGTGAACTCGATGATCAACCAAAAACATGCAGTGACAAATAGTAAAGGTTAGGGACCACTTTGTGACACAAGGAAAACAATTTTCTGAGCTTTTTACAGTCATGGGTGCCTAATAGAGGTCTCCAGACACTAGGCACCCTAGTCCAAGCTTGTTTGTAAATTACATAATTTTTTGTGTTTTCTTGCGAGAATCTCCTCCTCATGTTCATCAATTTTCTAGTCTAGCATACTTCAAGATTTATTGTGAAATAATCTAAGTCTCCTATTCCTCCTCTTACACTTAAGGTTTTATATTCCTTTAGCTTATTGCTTATGTCCTCTTGTATTTAACAGTTATTGTTCATACTTTACATTTGTTACTCTGTAATATCTAGGATTTCACAACTTGATATTTGTTAAATCATTTGGTGAACCCACATTCGAATACTTTTAGATCCTAATTTTTCTTCTTTCATGGCTTCTCAAGTTCCCTTGTATCAATTACTTCAAATGCACCCATCTTACACAAATTCTCTACAAAAATCCATACACACTATCTCGCCTCCCTATCAATATGCCACCTTCACAAATAAGTTCCCTCTTAGATAATTTCTCCAATGATTCTATTAGTTCTAATGGCAATCAATCTATTTATAAATCAATTCAAGCATTATATTATTTATTCCAATACAAATTTTAAGCTATGGAATCAATGATTACATCTCTAAAGACTTAAATCCGGGGTCTCAAGGATGCTTATCAAGATCATGTTATTTCTTCTTCTACATATCGTTCTCCACATCCTAATTCTATGTCTTCTACATGTGCTCATATCAATGAATCCCAAGTCTTACCACTCCCCACATCTATCAAGTTTGATCATAATGCTAAGCAAAATGATATTCTTCCTCAAATCCTCACTCATCAATGGATCAGCTTACCATCCACGCATTGTTATCCTCTTTATCATATTTTAAAATAGAAAGGTCATCCATATTATAACTATCATTAGATCAACCTGACATAATTATAATGATTTTTATTCTCTTAAGAAAAAATTAGCCACCTTCACATTATGGTCTCATCTCATTTGCTACACAAAATGCGACATGTTCATCTCTAATTGCTACATCCCAATGGGTTCCTAAATCTGATTTATCTATTTCTAATGAACATCATATCATCACTTCTAATGTTCCTTCTTCAGTCACTCGAGTGTCACCTATGCAACCCATTCCAACTAAGCAATCACCTCTCAAGGTCTGTCCTCCATCACCTCCTCCTACTAATTCTTCTACTACATCACCAACTTCTAAGCAGCATCCTCTAAAAATCAATGCCACACCTCCTCTCAAGTATTCTACGACATGTCAAATCTTGAATAAGAAACCACTTACTAAGTAAGACCAATAACCTCTAGCAGGCCTCTTTCAAGCATCCACCGTTCAAGATCCCTTCACAACCTCCACTTTAGCAACCAATCATTTTTGTCAAGGAAACTACACCTTACATTGATCCCTTTAGCAACATTGACTAGATATCTATATCTCACACACTTGGGGGCATCATGCTTACTTCTCTCCCCCCTCCTAACATCATCAGGTGTCTACCATTTCTACTCTTACACTATGTGCTTTATCCTTCCTATTTCTAAGCAATTCTACACATCTTGATACACTATGTATCGTCACTACCCTATGACTTACTCTAGTTCCACAGGTCATACTCGACTATTGAGGTTGCGAAATATGAAATGAACCTCATCTCTTCTACACTCGAGTTCTCATGCTTTATTGATCATATCTTTTTAGTGCACAATTCAAACCATTTATGAATGACACACTCTTTTTATATGGTTCATTCTTGACTATCAACGGGCCTTTTATAAATGAACCTCATCTCATACATACTCATACACATTCATTTGGGGGAATGCTACCCCTATCACTTTCAATTTATATACCATTACACTCATAAGCATACTTGCATATCTTGGTTGCATTTATTTTTGCATATTTTTCTCACTTCTACAATTTGTTTTGCATACTAGACAAATACATTATATGTCATTATCTTTCTATATACACATACATGTTCACTTGGTATTTAGTTGTGAATGCATACTTCCTATAAATCGCTACATGCAGTAATGTTGCTTGGCATTGTACCTCTTACCAATATCACTAAGGCTCCTGGGGAATATAATTTCATACACATTACGGGTGTTATTGTTTCATTTATACTAATTAATATTCTTACTAGCACACTACTCTATTGATATATACATGTCTTGACATACTTTTTATCTTTCTAATATGCTAACACGTGCTTCATGTGCAACATTTTCTTTACAAGACTATTTTCCATCATGGTTTTCTAATATGTTATTTTCTACTATTTTTTCTTTATCTTCCATTGGTTGCATGTTATGCCCTATATATTTCTTGTATGATTTAAGTCACTTCAGACCTGATTGTCTTATGACATTATGAGTGATTTCCCATGTTTGAACCCAATTTTTGTTATCTACATTGTCTTTTTGCTTGCTAGATTACATGTTATCTTTGGTATGTGTACTTGTCTTATTTGCACTAACACATGTCATGGCCACTTTGTTTGCATGTGCCTTGGTTTCTACCTACACATTCTCTCCCCCGTAGGGTTATAGTTTCATATCAACATTGGGTCCTACTTTGGGTTGCATTCTCCAAAAATGTCACATGTACCCCCAATGGGGGGAATACATTGGGTGAATCAATCACCCCATAAAACAGCTCAAATATTTAGTATAGGCCTATACAAAGTACATGAACAGAACAAAGTTACAAACATAGAACAACCCAAATTTTGAATAGGATCCTTAGTTAAGCATAGATTCGGTGTCAGATACAAACACTAGCACTCAAGTGCTCCCTGAACTTTCTTAGGTGTATGACCAAGGAACGATTACGATTACTTTCTCAAATTTACATAGTCAATAGTAGTCTACATAGTAGTTTACATGACACATGCACAATCCTCCAACAATCAGAATGCATTTTATCTCCTTTTTCTACCTAGATCAAACTAGATCAAATATGGAACAAAGTAGGATCACACCCTCTACAGTGGTTTATAAACTTCGGGAAGAATTCATGGTCGGAGAGTAAAACAAGACCTCTCTCCCCAACACTTTTCTCCCATGGTGTGAGATCACCCAAATAAATTGTAATTGGCATGAGATCACTCAAAAAACTCGCTCTTGGCATGAGATCACCCAAAACCTCGCACTTTGTTGAAATTGTCCAAAAATGCGTTCTTGGCGTGATATCGCCCAATAAACCCATTCTTCTATAGAATTTTCAGGACCTTTTATATCCTTTTCACTCATCACAGATTGCATGCACACTTTCCTTTTATTATTGTTTCACATATTTACATAATTAGATTGAACTTTTCATATACATGATGTTGATGAAATCCTTAGCAAATGAACCGTCAGAGTCGTAGGAAACCTTAGGTTAGTGGGACATGTGCCCTAAGGTGACCTCCATATTTTAAAGAAGCTGGCTATTCTTTTCAGTATGAGCTGAGGGTCAGAGAAAATGAACTAAACTTTAAACTTAATGGGGGCAATGCACCAAAAAAGGAAAGATTTAATTCGTAACGCAACTGGATGAAATAGAGAAAAAGGTGGGAAAAGAAAAGGATGGACAAGATGCACCATAGAAGAGACGATCCACATATAACACTACTCCAAACTATCCAAGCACAACTTCTAAAGATAGAAATAGCAACAAAACGTGCATAGTTATCTACATCAAAATAAAGGCTATCAGAGATAATACAGATTACGTAAAGGATGGATGAATTGCATCACAGGAAATATTATATTACTCCAAACAACATGCATAGTATTACAATAGATAAGAGGCAAAATGTCATTACAAATCTCAGAAAGAAGGCTAAAGCTCTAACCTCCTACCTTTTACAAGTAAAATAACCGAGACGAGAAGAAGAAACTAACTCCAAAAGTGTCTCTCTTTTATAGAAGAAGAACTAAGATAGAAGAAGAAACTAACTAACTCCAAAAGTGTTTGTTTATTTTGAAGCCTTTGGTTTCAATATATAGGAGGAGAAGGGTGTGAGAGACCCTTCTCGAACTCTTTTAATTATGATAAATGGTGCGAAGTGATAGAAATAGATTTTTGATATCTTTGTCACACTTTCCCATTATTTTTCTTTAAAGAGTGAGATCCATGCCTATTTAATGCATCTTTTAACTATTTTGCAACCGAATGCCTTGGAGCGGACTTATTCTTCCAAATCATTATTACATATTTGGATCTTTAATTGCTTATGCATTGGGTCTTGAGCTCATGATTCAAATGGTGCCTATCCATGTTATTTTATGAGAATGACACTTTGAATGTAGGTGAAAAAATTAATTATTCCTAGGTTCGCACTCTTTGCACGGAACTATGCATTAACTTCATCCCTGAAAAGACCAGTCGAATGACCCCTTGCCTTTGATCTTTTCAAAAGATCTGAACATTTAAACTTTGTAGATAGGCATCATAATTGCCCCTACGTGGATTTTAACTTATCACCAATATTTTAGCAATCTGCCTCAAAATTAGAGCTGATTTATTATGAAATCCATGTGGAGGTCAAGTAATTCTCTAGGGTCTTTACTTCTATTGTAGCTTTTGGGAGTGCATTGGGCTGACACTTGGCATTATTTGCGATTGTGCCACTTTCCTTTGGGTAAGTAATGAGCAAGCCGCATATCAATGCAAAGACTTTTACTTTGGGTGGGTCATGTACAGTTGACTCCACGTGTAAGCCATCACGAGACT
This sequence comes from Taxus wallichiana var. yunnanensis, assembly GCA_018340775.1. Lineage (NCBI taxonomy): Eukaryota > Viridiplantae > Streptophyta > Pinopsida > Cupressales > Taxaceae > Taxus > Taxus wallichiana. The sequence goes on along the minus strand of CM031236.1, from coordinate 683,627,312 downwards.
TCAAGGCTTCGCTTCCTTTTCTTTACGGGAACTCGCACCAAGTTGACATTTAGCAATGTATGTGAGATTTTTACTTCCTTTTGAGTTTGTATTGCCCCAATATTGTCTTTAATCATGGATTCATTTGTATTTCGAAGGCTTGACCCCCTGGTGGGCTTCCAAACTACAGGAACCACAATTAAGTAGGAATATGCTTGTTATCTAATCTTAGCGGACAATGGAAATTAGATAACAGTTTGGCAACTCACGGGGACCATTAGCCTGCTAAATGGAAAGAACCCATAATCTCCTGCTATCCATTGGGTTTGGGCCATGTTATGAGCTAATCGAACCTGGTCCATAGTGTCTAAAGGGTTGTCAAGCCTCTACAGCCGTTAGTCGATCCTTGTGCTTTCCTACTCTCATAAGGAAAACTCTGTCATTTGTTTTTGTGAGAGTAGAAAGTTGAAGAATCCACAATGTCACTCTGTTGACTGATTTTAGTTGCTCTACATTTTCTTGGAGTGAAGACTACAACCACTCTGAGATAACTATGAATTCTCCTACACTGGGGTCTCCTTGGGGAATCTGGTGCCTCTTAATGGAGTAATACAAACACGGGCCTATACAAAGAGATAAAACATACATGACTCAAATGAGTCATGCAGAGTGTGCATACGCACTTATTTTGCTGAAAGCAATCTACTCCTACTCCTAAGCTAACTGGTTTTTGAAAAATCTAAACAAAACCTGAAATTGGCAGGGAGAAATAACTTCCCTTCCTTATAAAGTGCGGCCATACAATTAATTTAGCTATAGGCATGGCCTGTAATAAGAGTGAAAATTTACCTTTCACTCTTCCCCCATGGTATCAAAAAACAGAATGAATACCTCCTCGAGATGTTCATATTTTGGTTAGAGGTGTCATAGTTGACCCTTGGGGCCTTGAAAATTATCCTCATGCCCTGAAGTGAGCATGAATGGTATTGACGTTTTCCTTGGTCTTGATGAGGACCATCCTCTGGTGGGAGTCAATCTGACCTCTGTTCCTATCCATTGTTCTGGATTACATCTTTTGGAACGAGGATTTTTTGAGCTTCCCTAAAGGGTGTCATCCTTATCTCCTCCCTCCTTGTTTTTAGCAGCTTCGCTAGTAAATCCAGGCTCTTCGATTGAAAGAAAAAATCTTTCAATGATACTTTTTCTAGAGCCCTTGGACTAGTTCTAGGGGAACTATTGTGAGTAGAAGAATGATTTTGTTGTGGGGTTGATGAAGCAACATAGGTTGTAATTTCCACATGATCTTCTTCATTGAGGCATCCCCCCAAATTTGATAAGCAATTGAGCTTATATTCTTCCTCCTCTGTCAAATTCTTCCACTTTTGTATGATGTCTTTTGAGTCTACAAATTTTCCATCATATGTGGCTTCATCTTGCAATATGAATCCCATTGGCCCAAACTCTTCTAGGGGCTCTGCTTTATGGGGAGGAAAAAAGGAGGCAATATCTATAGCTTCTTGAACACTCAGCTCGTGATACGAACCTTCTGAGTTCATATCACTTCTCACCATATGCTCCTCTTCTTTTGGATTTGGAGTCATTACTTGTTGGTGCAAGGGGTATAGCTGCTCGAAGAAAGGGGAAGGGTGGAATGGATGGCTTGGAGATGGAGAAGGGGACGATCCCTTGGTGGTAATGAATTCATGATTGCACAACTTCATAGGATGAAGAGAAATGGAAGATGTGGAAAGAAAGATGAGTGGAAATGGATGAGAGGGAGGTCTATGAGCTTTTGTAATGATTTTTTCGGACCATGTGGAGTCACTGGATGAGCTTTGCAACTATCTCCATTAAAGTTTGAGCTTTACCAGGAACAAACCGAGTTGATGCAATGATAAATTACCGCTTTGAGTCATCTCACCGGGTGTGCCGGGAAAATTGTTGTGTGAAATCCTTAGCATACAAACCATCAGATTCATAGGAAACCTTAGGTTAGTGGGACGTGCACCATAAGGTGACCTCTATATTTTAAAGAAGTTGGATCCTCTTTTGGTATGAGTTGAGGGTCAGAGAAAATGAACTAAATTTTAAACTTAATGGGGTGATGCACCGAAAAATGAGAGAGTTAATTCGTAATGCAATTGGTTGAAATAGAGAAAAAGGTGGGAAATGAAAATGGTGGACAAGATGCACCACAAACTAGAGATGATCCACACAGAACACTACTCCAAACTATCCAAGCATAGCTTCTGAACATAGAAATAGCACCAAAATGTGCACAATTATCTACATCAAAATAAAGGCTATCAGAGATAATACATATTACGCAAAGGATGGACGAATTGCATCACAGGAATATTATATTACTCCAAATAACGTGCACAATATTACAATAGATAAGAGGTAAAATGCCATTACAAATCTCAGAAAGAAGGCTAAAGCTCTAGCCTCCTGCCTTTTACAGAAGAATAACTGAGATAGAAGAAGAAACTAACTAACTCCAGAAGTGTCTCTCTTTTACAAAAGAAGAACTAAGATAGAAGAAGAAACTAATTAACTCCGAGGAAGTGTCTGCATTTATTTTGAATCCTTTGGTTTCAATATATAGGAGGAGAAGGGTGTGAGAGACCCTTCTCGAACTTAATTAATTATGATAAATGGTGTGAAGTGACAGAAATATATTTTTTGATATCTTTGTCACATTTTCCCATTATATGTTCTTTAAAGAGTGAGATCCATGATTATTTAATGCATCTCTTAACTATTTTGCAACCGACTCCCTTGGAGCGGACTTATTCTTCCAAACCATTATTACATATTTGGATTTTTAATTGCTTATGCATTGGGTCCTGAGCTCATGATTCAAGCGGTGCTTATCCATGTTATTTTTATGAGAATGACACTTTGAATGCAAGTGAAAAAATTAAGTATTCCCAGGTTTGCACTCTTCGCATGGAACTATGCATTAACTTCATCCCTGAAAAGACCAGCCGAATGAACCCTTTCCTTTGATCTTTTCAAAAGATCTGAACATTTAAACTTTTTAGATAGATGCCATAATTGCCCCTATGTGGATTTTAGCTTATCGCGATATTTTAGCAATCTACCTCGAACTCAGAGCCAATTTATTATGAAATCCACATGGAGTTCAAGTGCTTCTCTAGGGTCTATGTTTCTATTGTAGTGTTTGGGAGTGCATTGGGTTTATGTTTCTAATGTTAGTAGACAATAGAAATTAGATAACACATAACTTTGATTATTCTTTTGATCTTGTTTGTGCGGGACCGTCCTTATAAGAAGTAATAGTCTCAAAAACAACATAAACTACAACAACAATAGGTACAACATGGTACATACATTACGTTTTTCATCCCTAGGGTCACTTCCACTTTCTTAGCTTTCATGCTTCATTTTTATCGCTCCATGCTTTCACTTTTCTCCTCGGCACACTTTTTCCATCAATCTACAAGGAACTAAGGATGTAAATTTTGAGCTACTTTATGTTATCAAGTTTTCACTCAACAACATAAAGTGGGTGCAAATGTAGACACTAAATCACACACTTTGGGTACATTTCTAGGTCCTAATCACATACTACTCTTCATATGATTCCTAAGTGAGAAAACTAGCTATCTTTGGTCTTTTGTCTATGTTTCATGTCTTTGTTCTGGCCTCTTACACCCTACATCCTAATAGATACTTCACTATTTTATCTTTTATGACTTTGGACACCAACACCCATATGGGATTCCACCACCAGGCACTCCCATCTTCTAGTCACCCCCAACCTCTCTTTACTTTACTCGCTCCTTTTGGCCATCGTTTATCTTTTAGGCATATTAATTTCTTATGGGTCATCCTTCTAGCTGTCAATTAAAAAAATTCAACCAAGAAAATCATATGAATATAAATCTATGTGACATGATAAAGGATCAAGCTCTAAGAATGTATTATCACCACCTAAGGTTGCATCCAAAGGCATTCTAAGAGAATCAAATCATCCATCTAGCACTCACTCAAGGGACAAGGGACTATATTTTATACATACATGCATAGGAAGGGAAGTTTGTTTTTCCATCCACACATCTATTTACATTGCTACATATAGCTATCGCTCACTATCAATTGCATCTTGCCCAAGAGCTTCCTAGGACACGATTTTTACACACATAAAAGAACTACATGGAATCTAAAATGTAGTGCAACACTTAGTTGTAAGTTCACTCAGTTAGGAGACCACCAGGGTCAATCTGAATCCCCTTTTACATCTTTTCTTTTTTAGGATTTGATGTGTTTTAAGGATTTTGCAGGGTATCATATGTTTTGTAGGTTACATGTGAACTTGACGATCAACCAATGACATATAAGCAAAAAATAGCAAATGTTAGTGACAACCTTGTGACACAAAGAAACCCAGTCCTAAGCTTATGTGTAGTCACTTTGAAGCCTACAGAGGTCTCTAACACCTAAGTGCCCCGATCTTATTATAGGCACCCTATTCCAGGATTTTTCAGCAATTACAATTTTTTTGTGTTTGGTTACAATAGTCTCCTCCTCCTGTTCTTCGGTTTTCGATCGAGGGCATACTTCAGGATTTATTATAAAATCAGCTAAGTCTCATAGTCCTCCTCTTGCACTTAGGGTTTTATATTCCTTTAGCTTATTGTTTATGTCCTCTTGTATTTAGAAGCTTATTTTCATACTTTATATCTATTACTTTGTAATATCTATGGTTTCACAGATTTGATATTTGTAAAATCATTTGGTGAGCCCGCATTTCGAATACTCTTAGATCCTCATTTTTCTACTTTCATATCTTCTCGGATTCCTCAAGTCCTCGTGTATTAGTTACTTCAAATTTACCCATCTTGCACATATACTATATAAAAATACATACACATTATTTGCCTCCCTATCGATATGCCACCTTCACAAATCAATTCCCTCTTCAATCATCTCTCGATGATTATATTAGTTCTAATGCCAATCAATCTATTTTCATATCAATTTAAGATTTACATTCTTTATTCCAAGACAAATTTCAAGCTATGAAATCAATGATTACATCTCTAAAAACTAAAATCAAAGGTATCAAGGATGCTTCTCGGGATCATGTTATTTCTTCATCTACATCTCATTCTCCACATCCTAATTATATGTCTTCTACATGTGCTCATATCAGTGAATCCTAAGTCTTTATGCTCCCCACACCTATCAAGTTTGATCATAATGCTAAGCAACATGATATTCTTCCTTATCTCCTCACTCATCAATTGATCAGCTTATAGTCTACGTATTGTTGTCCTTGTTATCGGCTTACAAAATATAAAGGCCATCCATATTGTAACTATCATTAGATCAATGGGTGTAATGGAAATGATTGTTATTCTCTTAAGTGACAAATTGGCCACCTTGACATTATGGTCTCATCTCATTTGCTACACAAAATGCTACATGTTCATCTGCAATTGCTACATCCCACTAGGTTTGGGGGTTAGAGCTTGGGGATCTGGATTTAGTATTTAGGGTTTAGGGCTTAGGGCTCAGAGTTTAGGGTCTAAGGTCAAGGGTTTAGGGTTATGGGTTTAGGGTTTAGGTTTTAGGGTTTAGTATTTAGTGTTTAGGGTTTAGGATTTATTATTTAGGTTTTAGGGTTTAGGGTTTATAGTTTAGGGTTTAGGTCTCATGGTTGAGGGTTTAGGGTTTAGGTCACAGAGTTCAGGGTTCATCGAATTTGTAGGCAAAACATTCAAAGAGAGTCATCAAAATTTAATATTTTAAATCATTGATATTTTGAAAGGGAAATGCCATAATCTAGGATTGTCCAATCCTTCCAAAGAGCCCGGTAGTCCTCAATCCTTGGATGTATAGGGAGACAACATTACTTGGCTTCCATGTATAATGATAGAGATATTTGTAAATTCATGTTATGACCTCTAAATCTACATGAATTTCAAGTTGCTTGGAAATCACATCACACCCTTCACTAGGATTGATGACTACCCCTATCTTTTTATTCAGGGGATTTTGAAACCATCCATGGGTTTATCATATAAAGAATTATCAATGAATGGAAGGTCACTAAGTCGTAGGCCAAGTAACTCCCATTTAGAACTAAACAAGAAATATTTACTAGGTGATTGATAACCCCTTAGTGTACTTAGCCATTCCCTGTTTCTATGCTTATTTTGAACACTTTAGGAAGTTCTGTCAAATTTACTATCCATTCCAGTAGAACACTTGAACTTTATCTTTCTCCGGAGGAGAGGATACTATAAGAAATTCAATTATGATCCTACACCTCTCCATTGATATATTCTCTTTGTTTCTTTTGTTTCCTTTAAGATTAATTTTTTTGTTATGATGGTTATTTTCCCATCTTCCAATGGGTCATCACGGCTTGCATAATACCATAGATTGAAATATGAGAAATGTGAAATATGTTTCAGAGTGTGAATAAATTTACATTTAAGAGCACAAGTATATGTGGGGAGAAACAAGTTTGGAAGAGATGTGCAATATATGCATTACAAGGCACAAGGTAGATGTCATATCCATTTAGTTACTTGTCCCACCTCGCATAATCAAGGTAGTTCTATAAAGCGAGACTCAATGATGGTTCTAGGCACGAGACTAGGAAATATTGATGAAATATGGTTTGGGTTTAGGGTTTAGGGTTTAGGGCTCATGGTTCAGGGTTTAAGGTTTAGGTTTTAGGGTTTAGGGTTTAAGGTTCAGGGTTATGGTTTAGGATTAAGGTTTAAGGTTTAGGGTTTAGGTTTTAGTGTTTATGGTTAGGGAGGTTTAGGGTTTAAGGTTTAGGGTTTAGGGTTTAGGGTTTTAGGTTAAGGATTTAGTGTTTAGGGATAAGGGTTTATGGTTTACGGTTCAAGTTTTAGGGTTTATGGTTCAGGGTTTAGGGTTTAGGGTTTAGGATTTAATGTTTAGGGATTAAGGTTTAGGGTTTATGGTTTAGGATTTAATGTTTAGGGATTAAGGTTTAGGGTTTATGGTTTAGGGTTTAGGTTTTAGGGCTTAGGGCTTAGGGTATATGGTCTAGGGTTTAGGGTTTAGATTTTAGGGCTTAGGGATAAGGGTGTAGGGTTCAAGGCTTAGGGTTTAGGGTTTAGGATTCAGTGTTTAAGGTTTAGGGTTTAGGGGTCAGGGTTTAGGGTTTAGGATTTAGTTTTTACAATTCAGGGTTTAGGGTTTAGCATTTAGGGCTCATGGTTCATGGTTTAGGGTTTAGGGTTTAGGGCTTATGGCTTAGGGTTTAGGGCTTAAGGCTCAAGGTTTAGGGATCATGGGTAAGGGCTGAATGTTTAAGGTTTAGGTTTTAGGGTTTAGGTTTTAGGGTATAAGGATCATGGTTAAAGGTTTAGGGTTTAGGGTTTAGGACTCAAGGTTTACAGTTTAGTGTTTAGGTTTATGGCCTATGGTTTAGGGTTTCGATTGAAGAATTTAAATGCTAAAAGATTTAGGTTGAATCTTGAAATATTGAAAAATTACTTATGTCGACGACCAAATTATACTTTAAAAACTATCTCCTAAACCATGACTCATGCTGGAGTCATGAGACTAATTCCATAAGGTGCGAGTGACCCTAATTTCTTATATTTACATATATAAATTTAAAAAAATTATTTATATTTTATTATTTCTTATACTTAAACATTTATTTATGTAAATAGAAGCATGTCAAAAGCATGCATAATGTTTATAATACGTAACGCGTACGCATTATATGTAACACGTACGTGTTTTGCGTTTTCTCTTTTCCCAAGCCATGCCTCAAGGCTTAGGATCTGGTTTGGATCCCTAAGCCAAAGGCATGGACCTGCACAAACACACCAAACATCGTGTTTTTACAAGAAAATGTAAAAATGTCACTTCCTCTATAATAAAGCAAAATAAAACAATCAATCCATTTTTAAAAAATTATACCACGACATAGAGCAAAGTATTTTTTTTCTAAAAATATAATTTTTCAAATTTTCTGACTAATATAAAGTTTCCATATTATTTATTTTCTAACTATGCCTTTTTATAGCTATTTTTTGAAGTGTAAATATGTCTATCTTTCATGGTGTATCTTTTTTTGGTTGATCGAAATTTTTAAAAAATTATACTAGCCCAAACTAGGCATAATTCTATACATATTCAAAAAAAAAAATCTAATTTTCAATATTTTTTGAGGTAGTTAGTGGGGGCACGGTCGGAGCTACGTTATTTTTCAAAACATAAAATTTATATACTAGAAAAATCATAAATAAAAAAATATTTTCTAAAAAAATCTTTTAAAAAATGGAGCCCAAACTATATGCTCCTAGTTATCTTTCTACCAAAGGGTTTTCAAAAATACTAAATGGTGCTCAAAAAATGGTGGGGGGCACGAAAGTCACTCTATTATGTTTTTTAACAAAAATAGGGGTATCTGTTGGTATTTTAGTTGTTTGACCCACTTAAAATTATCCGTTTTCAATAAAATTTAGTAGCTTAGATACTAGACTCAAAATGCTACGATTCATATTTCTACAACATCTTCCAATTTTGAGTGTACCTATTTCGAAAAACTCGTACAAGTTAAATTATTTTTTTCTAGAAAAATGCGTCCACTTAAGACCCCCTTTTAGCCCCCCAACTTGGTGCACTTACCCTGGTCATGAACTTGGATTTGTATGGTGTTGGACCTTTTAACATTATGTGTCCTTCACTATCTTATAAATGACCTTCAATGTATGTTTCTCTTGCTCGCACAACTTTGGGATGACTTTTAATCCCATGCAACAAAGTGGAAACCCTAGAAACCTATAGAACTCTTCATCATAGCATTGTTAAACCAAAAGGAGAAAATATGTGTGTGTGGTTGAGGATTGAATACCCTTAGCGGTCAAACTCCCATTTTTTGAACCAATCCAAGTTTTGCACTACATGCCTTCATTGCAATATCAAGCCTCATACAATTCTCCTAGGTGCTTATGCAAGTGTGAAAAATTAACCATCCCCTTAGCAGCTCCCTCGTGTGTCTTGAGACCAAAATAACATGATAAATGTATAGTGTAGAATGCACGAGGGGTTCACTTAGTAAAAGTATGGTATAGCACGTTCATTCGCGCAGTATTATTAAAGAATACCCTTAATTATAGTTTTTACCTCTAATTATTCAATTGATAATCCCCCCTTCCGTTATATTATTAGATTGAAAATACCCCCTATTTTTCCATGTACCTTACTTACCCATTTTTCCATGACAATTTTATTTACACCTTTTTATCTCTACTCTAATATATTAAATAAAAAATATATCATATTTCTCACTCCTTTTTTAATATGCATTTTCTCTCGAATATAGTTTGAATCCATTCAAGACCTATTAACAATTACCTTATAAATGTTAATCTTTAATCATTTATCAATGGTTCTTCAAATAATTAAGATGGTGAAATAATATCACTTGTGTTGAAAAGCATACTCAATCCTAGTTTTCTACCATCTTATTATTTCTTGGTTAAGAATCTCTTAATTGAGATTTCTTTATTCAAAAAGATATTATAATTTAACTTTATGACCACACTCCTTAAATTGCAATTTTAAGGTATTTAGTTTTAAAAACTAAGGTTCAAATGTTTTAGTTTTATATTAAAATTAAACCTTCCTTTCCTTTGGCCCACCTCTCTAACCTACCCCCAATACCTAATTCAAAATATTAATAAATTAAACCCTTTCACCCCCTCATGTCTACCAATATATTGAATTTAATATTATTAATTTTAATTACCTAAATATGAACTCGCGTGTTAATGAGCACCCCGTGGTAGAATGTACCCATCATGACCTAGTAGTAGTGTAGTAGTGTGCCACAACTATGTGATCTAACACTTTATTCTTTGAAACCCTTAAGCAATTCTTAGAGGAACTATGCTCTTGTTAAGACGTGGCTATATTGCCTTTTCATGCATGGAAATGGAGAATTGTAGACTCTTTGACTTTGTTGAGTGCTTCAGACCTTTTGCAGGGATTTCTCTAATTTATGTGCAACTAATTTGGGCAGATTTATGAACCCTTATAGTAATTTTGGAATGATATTTGTAATAAAAGCATGTAAGAGTGTCATGTAAGTTATAAATTAGCATTGACTCTTTTATAATATAGCGTGTTCTATAGGTGAAATATTCTAATAAGTTTGACCACAGGTGTAACACGGGAAAACGTCGTTGACGCCACGCGTCAGCGGCGAAGCGATGATGATGCGCAAGCGGCGTCTACCACGCCACAACCAAGCGACCGAAAATGCGACAACAAATTTTTATTTTTTTATTTTTTATTTTTTTATTTTTTTATTGCAGGTGAGTCCGCATCTGGACTCGAAACTACTTCAATAATTGTTGTATTAAATCTCCTCCTTAGCGGAGAATTTTTCGGCGATCATGGTGATACTAAGTCGTATATTGCTATTTAGATTGTGAGGAAATCTTTTATTATAGGTTGTTAGATATCCCTTAAAAGGGATTTGATACTTTTAATTAAGTGGTATATATGTAGATATATTATCAAAGTATATACTCAAATGAGCATATATTCCTATACATACATTTAAATTTGAAATTTAAGGAATAAGAGTCGATAATCCACATTTTAATATGTATATTATCAAAATTTACACTTAGATGTCTCTACATTACCTTGCAAAGGTGTAATATAGGTATAATGAATTAAAAAGAAACTACATATAATTAAACAACAAGAAGTTGATAGGGATATGATGTTTTTACAGTACAAAATGCATCAAAGGAGTCTTTTCAAAAAGAAATGGTCAAATATTAAAGGGAGCATCCAATGCCATCTTGTGTAAAATCATTCGAATTGGTCCTACGTTTTATGGTTGAGGCGGCAGGTGGATAACAACCATCTGTCCATCAATTAACACCTTCAATTTACGTGCGGGATTTAGCATATGGCCGCCACTTCCATTATTCGTTTAGATTTTGGAGATCTTGCCATATTCGGATATCGATCTAACACTTATTTGACTGGATTTTGAAAAAAACCTACGCCTCCTCTAGGTTGGTTGATCACTTGACCGCATGAGAAGCAAGGGAAATAATAAAAAAAAAACGAAAACGAGTTTACGCAATGCTCGGGCGTTATACTTTTCTTTTAATCCACCCCGGCCGCATGACTTCTATGGAGATTGTAAAAGGAGTTGCGGGCTAGAGGTGTGGTGGCTAAGCCGCGCCCAACTAACACTTGTCCCTTCCCTTTCTTTTTTTTTTTTTTTTTTTTTATACATGGCGCGCTAAACAAGCGAGATCAATGTTATACATTCGGCATCGAATGCGATTTCAATAGATTGCAGGCAGAGGAGGTGTCTACATCCTATGTTTGTTTCTTGCTGTTTTTAATATTATTGCTTTCTTTTATTTAATAATTTCTCCAAGCATATGATGCTGAACCATACGCCATACCATACGCCACACATCTTATTAATATTATTGTTGTTTCTTGCTGTTTTTAATGTTATTGTTTGAGAGGAAGTTCTGAACCATACGCCACGCATCTTTAAAGTAGTTGGATGCTTTTGACGGAGGGCTCCATTTGTCGATGGATACGAGCCACCAACACATTCGTTTCTTCACCGTGACAGAGGCTGCCATGGAAACCGGATAAAGAACCCAACACCTCGACAACACTAAAATCAGGGAAAAGTACCACAAACAAGGTACTCGCCCACCCACTAACCGTTTACGGAGAAGGAGAGCCATGGATTCCACCTGGAGAAACCACGTAGGAAGAGGGCACGGACGAGAGAAATTGCCATGGGGATATACACCGGGGGTCCATACATTGTCAAACCTTGGAACTGGAGATCAACCCGTCTACGCATATCATAGGTGAACCCCCATGAACGCCGCCACACTCCGAACTCCCACGTTGCTAACACTAGGGTTCTACGGCCTGCACTGTGCAATGGCAACCGAGCAAGCAGCAAGCAAGCCCTAGGCGGTTTCAACAAGCGAGTTGTCCAACTATGTTGTTATCGAGTTCGATATCGAATGCATCCTCAATTTGAGTTTCACCTTCAAGACATTTTTATCAAAATCGATTATGAGTCGGTGAAGGGCGTACGAAAAAAGCGAGTCGATTGGGGACGGTGAGAAAGTCACCGGATAGGAATTCTCATAGAGGTGGATCGGTTTCATGCCAGAATATACAGAGGCGAATATGCTTTATTATTATAAGTATGGAGGCTACGTAGGTTTAAATATGTTATTCATTGACATTATTAAATTGGATGGGGGTTTATTTGCATATGTGTTAGTGATAGTGTGTTGAGGTATATGTATATAACAAATAATAATTAAGGGTTCTTTTAATGTCTTTATAAGTTATTATCAATAAATTCATTAGTTGTAGTATTACTTAAATAAGAATGGTATTCAACTATAGTACCCTTGTTAGATATTAAGGAGTGTTGAACACCAATCTTGATAAGTTTAGGGTATTACCATTAAGATCTATTCTAGCTAACTTCAATGGACATTGCATGGATTTCTAAGCAAGTTGATTTCATTTCCTTATTTATTTGCAATGGATTTTACAATAAATTCATGGATGAATAAAACATAAAGGAACTAGAGCTTGAATTACTTCTTTAGCATCATAAAAGCCATTTTAAACTTAAGACCTTCCATCAACTACACAAGAGAAGATGATGCACTATTCTTTTTCAATCTTTACAACACATTACTTTCAAGTATCCAAACAAAATCTTAATATATTTCCTTTTGTAATTTCTTCACAGTATTCCACAAGAAATCAACAACATTTCCAATAAATTTTGAGTGAGAAAACTAACATTTCAATACAACTTTCCTCCAATATTTTGTTACAACACCTTTTACTTCATGTGGAACATATTTACAATCATGTAAACACTTTTCAAGTAAAATTTGCATTCAATCATGTGTCTCTTGGAGCAACTATAGATTACAATGTCCCTTTTTTTTGGAATGAAAACAAGATGATACAACTTTCTTTCACATGCAAGTTTTACAACAAAATAATATATGTAAGGAAATGGAAAGAGTCTTCACAAGCTCCATGGTGTTCTTCATCCATGCTCCAAGTTCCAAGTAGTTCAATCACAACCAAGATAGGGGGAGAGGCAACACTCTCCTCCCAACCAAATCTCAATGGAGAAGAGAAGCAATCTCCTCCATTGACCCCCGAGCCCCAAACACAACACAATGAAAGGGTGGTCTCCAACTCAAGGCAACAAAACATGCTTCCACAATACAAGTTCTTCACAACATTCAAGCTAAATTAGAAGAACAAAGAGACACACAATAACATCAAACATTACTCAACAAGGCTTGCATCCAAGCCAACAAGAGAAGGAACTATGGGAATGTTTTCCTTATGCCTCCCAAATGAGATGAGATGCCCATCCAAAACCCTCCACAATATACACAAGCCCCTATGACTCTTATGCCTCCCTCAAGTACCCCTTATTCCTCCCATACTCTTATGCCTCCCTCCTCTTATGGCTCCCTCAAAGACAAGGTAGAATGTAAACATTCCTACCCAAGATGGGCATCCCTCTCAAACTCCCTCCACAATATCCTAATCTACTCTTTTTCCTCCCTCATGAGTATTCCCATAGACCTCCTATACTACACAATAAGCATTCTAACCAATTTTCACAATACACCAAAGTACACATGCATTTTTACAATTTTAGCATAGAAGCATCAATAATATGAAAGCAAAACAAAGGAGAGGGTTCCTACCTCTCCATTGAGAAGCCTAAACCAAGAAACTTGTCCAAGCTCCTTCCCAAATCAATCCAAGCATGCAAGTCCAAGCACTCTCTTCCTCTTTCTCTCAATTATTTTCTCTCCAAAAATAACAAAGGAGAACTCTTCAACAAAACAAAAACAAAACTCCCACTTGACTTCCCCAAAGCTTAAAACTAAAACAAGATATTACATTAATCTAAACACACTTAACAAAAGTAATTTAACAAAAAGACTTCACAAAAGAAAACACCTACTAAATCAAGTAAAACAAGTAATAAAATTCTTACCCCCCTTGGTCACATTAGAAAATTTCCCCCACATGGAAATTTTCTCAACACATAAAAGAATAAAGGTAACACAATACAATTTACTAGTTGCCTTGACGACCAATGTTGTAACCACCCAACATTCTGTTGTGTTTGGTCCCCAATCCCCCTCATGGTTGTGATCATCTTGTGTTTCTGTGAAAAAAATGCAAAATACCCTCTTCGGCCTTGCGGCCATGTCAAAATATCCAAAATAACCATATGCATGAAATTTATTAACATCTATACGTAATTCAAGCAATCATTATTTCTAGGTCTAAATCACAACTTAATTATGCATTTCATCATTATCCAAAATTATAGTAATGTAAATTTAACAACTACATTCTACTCATCATGGCGAAGAAATCCAATGTTAGAACACATGCAATATATCCATATAAAAATAATATCGTATCAATAGTACGTCCATGAGTCAGTGTAGATCATACTGAAAACAAAATCCAACCATAATCCAAATGCATCCAGTCACAAAACATCATGCTAATCAACATAAGTATAAGCCATGTCCATATCTAAAGTCTGCATAACTCAAAATGATAATCACTAAGTGTCGTAGGGATGTGGGCATTACACTTTGGGAAGGTGAAATGACTTGAAGAAGATACTCAAACTGAAAATAGAGTTGGTGAAATTGAGAGCTATGACTCTACGATTCAACTTAGACCAATCCCCACATATTGACCTAGTTGTATGATTTTTGATATAAAAGGAGAAATGTAAAACAAGAATTTTGGGCTTGAAGCATAGAGGTTGCTTATTGCTTTTATCATAAAATATTCTCAGAATTGATGAAAGAGTAGAGTGTAATGATAAACAAGTCACAAGAGACCTAGAGAGATGAAATGATTGGATTCTAAATGTAAGCATTTGTCTTAGAAAGGGAACATAATCAAACATGGCATTATGCAAGAACATGTTACCAAATTTTAGTGTCTATACTAAGAAATATGAAAATTACATTATTGAATGTCAAAAAATGCATTGTGATTCTAATATATAGGGTGTAAACTTTACTGGCCAAAATCAAGATCAAAGTGTTATGTTTTTATCTTGCAGTGTAGCACAAGAGAGCCAAAATGTTGTGTGGTTCTTAGATTCAATTTGTAGTAACCATATGAATGGAAATACAAAATGTTTTCAAGTCTAAATAAGGCTATATGTCTGACATGTTTCACTAGGAATTGACAACAAAATGTATGTAATTGGCAAGGGGAATGTCAATACTCTAGCAAAAATGGGGAGAAGAAATTTATTATATCTATGTTTATTATTTTCTAGGTTTAAGACACAACCAAATGAGTGATGAGAAGTTAGTTTAAAATGGGTACAAAGTAACTTTGAAAATATTAAATGTATTATTCTTGACTAATTTATAAGCAACCATTTGATTTCCATTTAGTGCAAATGACCAACAACTACATGTTCCCATTGAGGATTAAACCTGATTTACATGAAGCTTCAATTTAATAACTCTTGGTAGTAAGTATATAAAATTCTCATATTTCTACAAGTGATTTCTATTCAACCCTATCAAACCCCCAAGTAATTGCTACAACGTTAAGTACTCCTAATCACAAAAATTATGTAATATTCAACTCAAATCAAGTACTCACTCCAACAAGATCTATTGGAAATCATTGCTTCATCCTAAATACACCTCAAAAGCCAAAATATCCCCATATAGTAGTATATTTTCAAGCCCAAAGTCAAATTAAAAACCCAAAATCTACCCAAGTACTCGCTCTAGTGAGATATCTCGTAGCATAAACTTATAATCAAAATTCCCTCACTAGATCTTTCCCAGCAATATCTCTTGCTCTTCTAAACCATCTTTAAATGTTCCAATTCACATTAAAAATCCCACTTGAATTTCTCACTGGAGCGATACCTCCCAAATCCATGATATGCATTGAAGACTCTTTACATGGTAGCTCCAATAAGCTTTCTTCAATGGGATAACACATGAAAAGTCTTATCTCAATCCATTTCTAGTAAGGAAACAATATCATACAAAGATCCACCACAACATTTGCCAATGTGGCATCAACAATGCACCCTATTATTATGGTGCAACCCACCCATGCTTGAAATACATCTATCACTAGTGACATTTATAAAACAACGAGGGCCAAATAAAGTTCAAGGGTCTTCTAAATATGTCTCTCCAACAACATGTGCACATGACCACCATTTAGTCAAATGCCAACAAAGTAGTCCCCAAACTGATGTACCTTTAGTGAAACCTCCTTATTTTGAGGTTGATTTAAAAATTCACAAATGAATATATGTAACAATCTTTCCCAAGCAAGAGCTCTTCAAGAGCCAGGTTTTTAAAAAATCACAATAATCCTCCAACTCACATGTCACCCTAGCAACATCTTAAGCCCAAAAAATTCAAAAAATATCATGTAAACTCAATCATGAGTTGGAGATATCACCCTAGAAATACCTATTATAAAATCTTTTTTTACTCTTCAAGAGATCTCTCCAGTGACTACTCACGAGTCAAATTTAGAATTTTTTTATAGAAAACATATGAATAACTCATTGTGTTGAGATTATTAGAAATTGAAGATGAAATATGGCTAAGGTATTTAAGGTTTGGGCACCTAAATTTTGTAGGTTTGAACTTGTTACAAAAAATCATGGTAAAAGGTTTTCCCTCAATTGAAAATCCTAGAATAGTGTGTGGAAGGTGTATCATGGAAAAGCAACATAGAAAATTATTCCTAGTAAGAAAATCTATTAGAGTATTAACACCTTTAGATATTGTTTACTGAGACTTATGTAGAAAAATGCAAAAACATTCAACTGGTAAGTACACATAGGTTTTAAATTTCATTAATGATTAGAGGAGGAAGACATGGGTTACTTCATAAAGCATAAATATGAAGCTTTTATCTTTTTCACCTATTTAAATCCCTATTCGAGAAGGGAAGATGGAATTTTATCAAGATTTTAAGGAAAGATAGATGTGGTGAGTATGTTTATAATGTTTTTCTAAATTTTCACAGAGAAAATGGACTTCATAAGAAATTCACTTCCAGGTACACACATCAATAGAACATTGTGCTAGAAAGGAATACTAGGACTATCATGGACATATCCATAAGTATGTTAATTTCCAACCATTTACCACATGATTATTGGGTAGAGGCTATAACAATAACAGTGTACGTAATGAATAGATGTCCAACAAAGAGTGTAAGAAACATAATTGTGCAAGAAGAAGGGACAAGAAGAAAACATATTGTAGCTCACACATGAGAGTATTTTCTTGTGTGGCGTACGCACATTTCTTGGATGAATTAAGAAGAAAATTGGATAAAAAGGAAGGAAAATGTATCTTTATAGGATATAGTGAGGACACCAAAACATTCAAATTGTATAATCATATAGTTGGAAATGTGATAGTAAATAGGAATGGTCAATTCATTGAAAAGGAAGCATGAGATGGAAGTTTGGAGAAGACAATGATTATTGCAAAAATAGATGATAGTGAAGAGTAAACTCATGTAAGCATGTCTTTTTTATACCTCCTTCCATGTGCATTCATGTAAAACAAGGTGGTGAACAAGTGACGCCTCAATCAATCACATAGAGATCCTCAAGGATTCAAGAAATTAATCCATAAAATAAATTAACAAACTCCCCAAACAATAGAAGCTACATCATCTCAGAGTATTCAAGTTGTAGTACCTTCAAGTCCAAATTTTATAATAAGGCACAAAACAACAAGTCTAATGGTATGATCAAAATGAAGGTGAACACTATGTTGATTTTTTAATGCTTTTGTTTACATAAATAATTGATCTTATATACTTTAAAGAAGAAATATAAGATGAAAACTAGGCTTAAGATATAAAAGAAGAGATTAAAGCAATAAATAAAATAAAACACGTGATCTAGATGACCTTCTGTAAGGAAAGGAAGTAATTAGGGTTACGTGAGTTTTGAGACAAAATTTCATGAAGATGGAGAAGAAAAATATCACAAAACTAGATTGGTAGCAAAGGATTTTTCACAACAACCCAAAGTAGATTACAATGAAATATTTACTGTAGTATCATTATTAAACCATGCTAGAACTATTTTGGCCATTGCATTCCAAAATGAGTCGTATTTTTATTATATGGTTGTGATATCATCCTTTTTTTAATGGTTTTCTAGATGAAGATGTTAGCCTAACTAATAAATTAATACAATGATTTTGTAAACCGACCTAGTCGATTACCGTCCCTCTAACTGTTTGACAGTTCTGTCGAAACGTTTTGTCTTATATATATTTGATCTTTCTGCCATGAATAAATCAATAAATTGAATCTACTCTTCCTCCCTTCATTGCTATCAGAGCCTCAACAATTTGGAGGACTTGTGGAACGTGTGTGGAGCTTGTTGTTTTCTAATTTTTCTCTGGTGTCTAGTCAATCTGTTGTTTGTTGGATGATTTGACAGCGACCATCTTAGCTGGTGTGAAGACTTGATTTGGACGGATTTGGACCTACGCATGGTGTTTGATTTTTTCGTTTTGTTGCTTCAAACCTGGCAGTTTGGAGATTTGCAGTTTATTCCTGTTTGGAGCAATTTCGACATTTTTGCTCGGTCCTCATTTGACATGGGGTGGAGAAACCCTGCATTGGCACTAAACCCTGCAAGAAAACAGACCTTTCAAAGGAGGAATTAACGTCGCAAAATGTCACTTAATTAGAGACAATAGGCAGATTTTGGCGGTTTTGAAACCGTGACAAACAAGAAGTTTTGTCTGATCTGTCTCTTTTTGGAGTGTTACTACATTATCAGAGCAAGGTGTTCTGAGTGTGTCAGGTAGAAGACAACTTTGGCGTTTTCCTTTTTTTCTTGCCATTGGCGCAGTGGAAGCAAAAAGACTTCTTGTTATTTTGGGTTGGAATTTTGTTGTTTGGTGACTACTGACGCCTAGACCCTGCGAGGAACACAAAAGCAAGATAATGTTGTCTGATGCTCAGCGCTTGAAAGGGCCTAATTATGTCATCTGGAAGATGAAGATGTACACCATTTTTCTGTTTGAAGATATCTAGATCTTGTCACTGGCATAGTCTCTTGTCACTTTTTAATATTCTAACTTTGATGTGTTGGTTTAGTTTTATATTTTTTTCCTTTTTGAAAGGTGACAAATTTAGGAAGATATTTTGATATATCTCTAGAATGTCTATTAAAATAGTTCCATATCAAGGAGATAATATTTTGAGAAACATACACGGATATGTTGTAATAAGTATCAAGTAACATGATTCAACTTAATCAAAACTAATATCAAGTTTAATAATAATGTTGTGTTGCATCTTTTTTAGCCATATAGAAAGGTCATCCAATCAATGTCATAAACTTATTTGTCATTTTTAGTGTACCAACAATTGGGACACAACTAAAAGAAACCATTTTATTGAGAAAATATGGGGAAAACTTATCTTTGCTATTTTTATCTTATTTTATTATGGTGTAAGGTTTTTGATTAGACGACATTTTATTTGTTGGATAAGACAAAGACATGAATGGAAAGTTTGAAAGAAAAAAATAAGAATTAAATACATACACGTCCCACACATATTCCACGGCTCATATTACTCCCACCCAGATAATATTTTTATATGTGCTCTACTTTATCATCTCAATCTCGCTTATTATTCACTTAGTGTAATTTACGCTTAAGATTATACCGAGCTTAAGAATAATGTTGTACTACACCTTTTTTGGCCATATGGAGAGGTTGCTCATTCAACGTCATTCACTTTTCCATCATTTCTACGACACTAACACCTAGGCCTTACACAACTGAAAGAAATGAAAAAGTTTGAGAAAATATGGCGAAAATGGGATTTGCTATTTTATTTATTTTCCTACAATGTCAAGGTTTTCAATTACGCAACGTTTAATTAGTTAAATAAGATGAAGACATGAATGGAAAGTTGGAAATAAAAAAATTGGGAATTAATTACCTACATGTCCCACACCTATTCCATGGCTCAAGTTGTTCCCACACAAATAATATGTTCTATAGGTGCCTCCACTTTATCGAAACTTATACGATTCTCTACACAAGCTTCCTATTTAGAATTTGCAGTACAAAAATCAAGCATGTCATAACCATACCCTATGATTATCTCAAAGAGGAGTGATCAATAGTGATAATGTTGCAATTTTGTATATAACAAGGGTGGGAGATCCGTGTTCTTGGCTAAGAGCACATCTGCTCTTTAGAGATTAAATGAATGATTATGGTTTCCCCTCATCAACAGTCTTGATGATACCGCTCATCAATGACCACCGACACAAAACCTTGATCTTTTGTTCCTCGATGTGTGTCAAGACAAGTTACCAAGACTCCCATTGTAAACACCTAATATCATAATTAATATTTAAGTCATTGGCAAAAGAGGAAACTTATTTTTGTGCACTATAGATCCTCCTTAAATCCTCTAATGACTTAATGTATTGATATTGGGCATTACCTTTTTCATGATAGAAAGTATTCTCCAAAAGATGAAAGACTAATAGGGTGGCCTTTTCGTGGTCTACATATGGTTAGTTATTTGCAATGTACATAAAACCACAACACTTTTTAATATGTCAACCTTGTTTGATTGGTCTAGTTTTATATATTTTTAATTTTTGAGAGGTGAGAAATTTAAAAGACATTTTGACATATATCTAGAAGGTCTGATTAAAATATTTTCCATATCGAGGAGAAAACAAGGTGAGAATCTTTCGATGGGGTTACATGGATATAATGAAATAAGTATTGATTAACATGAGTCAACTTAATAAAAAATAGTATCGAGCTTAAATATAACGTTGTACTACCTTTTTTTAGTCATATGGAGGGTTACTCAGTCAACATCGTTAACTTGTCCGTCAGTTCAAGGGCAGCGATAATTGTCTCTTTGAAAACCGAAAGAAATGGAAAGTTTTGAGAAAATATGGTGAAAATGGGCTTTGTTATTTTAAATTTTATTTTTTATGATGTCTAGTATTTTTATTGGACAGTGTTTCATTTTTGACTAAGACAAGACATGACTAGAACGTTGGAAAGAAAAATGTAGTCCCTAGTGCTAAATTTAACACTTTGTGTTTGGTGGAACAATGTTAACACTCTGTAAAGTAACCACATGAAGGGATACAAAACGTCAACAAATCTATATACAAAATTTATTTAAACGATAAAAACATTTCTTAGTTTAAAAATGTTAAAATAAATAATATTGATTTTAATATATTTATTAATATACATTATTAATACTTTTTACATTTTTGATGGGCAATATTGAAAATGTACCATCACTTCCCAAATAAAAGTTTGAAAAGCATAGGTGGCTTTAAATTAAAACCTACACACCACTAATAACTATGTAGGTTTAAAAAATATTGAAATTGAAAGCAACTTCCAATTTGTACAAAATGGCACGAATTGAGGCAGTATAAAAATGATAAAGAAAACTTTCAATGCATCCGAACAAATAATAATCTTACATGTATTCTGCCAAAATGCATTGAAAATGGTTTAAAACTCAGAGTGCCATGATGGAGGTCATGTGGGCAATGACTATACGCCATGAACTCGAATTCCAAATGTCATTCCATCTTGCATTGCAAGCATTTAAGCACGGGGGTTCGAGTTAGTAAAAGTATGGTATAGCATGTGCGTTCAAAGGGTATTAAAGAATACCCTTAATTCTAGTTTCTACCTCTAATTATTCAATTGATAATACCCCTACTATTATATTATTAGAATGAAAATACCCCTAATTTTTTCAATGTACCTTACTTACCCATTTTTCAATTACAATTTTATTTACCCCTTTTTATTTACGGTTAGAAATAATCTAACACTTAATTCACCATATGTGGATTAATGTGTAATTATAATAAAGTAATTATTTAATTACTTTATTATAATTACACATTAATCACACATATGGTGAATTAAGTGTTAGATTATTTCTAACATTCCCTCTTAATTCATCATATTCAAGTGAACAGGGAGAGATATACTACGAATGCCTCAAATTTAGGACGTGCAAGAGATTTTGTGAAGATATCTACACGCGATGTTACGTCGGGTAATATTGAAGCTAAATGTTGTTGTTACGAACTTGTTCATGAATAAAATGTACCTGCACCTCAATGTGGTTGGTGCGTTCATGAAAAGCGGATTCGAACAAGTTTTATTACTCCTTCATTGTCTACATGTAGGATTGTTGGATGATCCTGTGGAATTCCCAATCCTTCAAGTATCCGTCTGAGCCAAATCACTTCACAGACAGCTCCTCCTGCTGCGCGATATTCTGCTTCTATGGAAGACCTTGAAACACAATTTTGTTTCTTGCTCCCCCATGAAATAGGTCCAGATCCCAAAAAGAACACAAATCCTGAAGTGGACTTTTTATCATCAACGTTACCTGCATGATCTGAATCTATATATCCTATCAAGAATATGTTATCATTTTTCTTGTATTCTAGGCCAAATTCCATGGTTCCTCTGATGTATCTCAGTACCCTCTTTATTGCTTTCCAGTGACAAACCCTTGGTTCTTGCATAAATCGAGAAAGATAACTAACTACATAGCTGATATCTGGCCTAGAATAAGTTAAGTAAATGAGACTCCCAATCAATTGTCGATAAAGAGTAACATTTACTTGTTCTGATGGATCTGTGTGAGACAATTGAAGCCTTGTCTCCATAGGTGTAGCCATTGGTATACTATCCATCATTCTGAATTTCTCGAGAATTGTCTTGGCATATTTTAGTTGAGTAACAAAGATGTGATTTTCCTTTTTCCATACTTCAAGTCCAAGACAATAATGAAGAAGCCCAAGATCTGTCATGTCAAATGATTGATTTAGATCTTCCTTAGTTGTTTCAATCATCTTCACCGAACTTCCAGTGATGACTAGATCATCGACATATACTACTATGATCACTATCTCCCCCTTTCTTTTGAGATAGAGATTACGATCATATGGACTTCTTTTGAATCCATGTTTGATGAGATGCTCATCAATATTTATGTACCATGCCACAGGAGCCTGTTTGAGACCGTCACGGTGACTTTATGAGTCTACATACCTTTCCTTCTTTACTGGTATGACAAAACCTTCTGGTTGAGTCATGTAGACTTCTTCTATAAATCCCCATTGAGAAATTCACTTTTTACATCCATTTGATGAACTTTCCAACCAAATTGTGTAGCTAGAGAAAATATCATCGATTGTTTTGATCTTAGTTGTTGGTGAAAATGTTTCTTCATAATCAATGCCTTCTTTTTGTGCATAACTCTTAGCTACCAATCTTGCCTTGTATTTATCAATGCTTCCATTTGATTTGTACTTTGTTTTAAATATCCATTTGCAACCTATTGCCTTCTTCACTGGTGGAAGATCATGTAGTCTGCCATGTATTATTCTTAATCAAAGAGTTGAATTGAATTCATAGCATCGACAAGGTATTGATCGCTTTGGGCATCTTGAATCTGTAGTGGGCTCACTTGATTCAATTACTGTACTCATTAAGGCTAAGTTTACCTCATTTTGAGTCATACTATGAGTTCTAGGTCCTGAAGTGGATGTGTTAGGATCACTATCCAACTTAGCATCTCGAATTAGATTAGTATACCACTTAGGCATACGTTTAGTTGTTCCTGTAGATGGAGGAGTTGAATTATCCTTATCATCGTTATCTTCATCAAGAACATCTTCTATTTTATTAGTAGGATTGTTTTGTGAGTTTATGGAAGGAGCATCTGCTTCTTTATTTTCAAAAAACTCAACATCTCTACTTGTGAAAATTTTTCTTGTTTTTGGATCCATTAACCTGTATCCCAAGGCTTCATCACTGTATCCCAAGAATATAAGTTGTTCTGATTTCATATCAAGTTTAGTTCTCTTTTTCTTAGGAATGTGCATACTTGCCTTGCATCCAAAAACTCTAAGGTGTTTTATAGATGGTTTGTTCCCTGACCAAGCTTCCTGTGGTGTTATTCCATCAAGTGCGGAAGTGGGAACTCTATTCAGCAGATAAACTGTTGTTTTTACTGCTTACGCCAATATGTTTTACTCAAGCCTGAATCATCGATCATACACCTTACCATATCCATTATAGTTCTATTTCTTCTCTCAACTACACCATTTTGTTGTGGTGTATATGGAGGTGCCATTTGCGACGAATTCCATGTGTTTCCAAAAAAGCTTTGAACTCATTACTGGTGTATTCACCCCCTCGATCTGAGCGGAGTGTTTTTATTTTCTTACCAGTTGCATTTTCACAAGCTACTTTGAATTTCTTGAAAGTTTCAAAGGCTTGGTATTTGGTGCGAATGCAGTATACCCACATTTTTGTGAGTAATCATCAACAAAGAGCATAAAATATTGAAACCTTGAATGACTAGGTCTCATAGGTCCACATAGATCGGTATGCACCAGATCAAGTTTACCACGGGCCCTGAATGTACTGCTTTTCTAAAAAGAAGCTCTATGTTGTTTTCCTGCCAAACAATTTGTGCACTTGTCTGTATTTTTCTTGAAATTTGGCAGTCCTCTTACCATATTATTTTTTCGAAGTGTTTCAAGATAGCCAAAACTTACATGGCCAAATCTTCGATGCCACAATTGTGCCGATGATGTATCCTTAGCTACAAGGGCCTGATTTTTGGTTTGAACAAAATCCAACTGAAACATACGACCTACACCAGAAGCTCGTGCAACAATGTTGGAGTTTTTAGACTTATCTTTGATTAAACACATCTTCTTTCCATCTGTACAATCAAAATCCACTTTTAAGTTGTGCTCCAAAAGCTGACTTACTGAAAGTAGATTCTTTGTCAATCCAGGAACATATAGAACATCTCTTATTATGCACTTTCTTGATCCAAGAGGTAAGGAGATGTTTCCAATTCCTTGTACTTTGTACGATGAATCATCACCCAATGAAACAGAGTCTTTGTTAGGTGTATTCTTTAACTCTAAGAACCAATCATTTCTCCTAGTCATATGTCTTGTTGCTCCTGAGTCAACATACCAAATTACTGTGGTGAATTGATTTCTTGAGTTGATTGTGCAGCAAATAGGAAGTCCTCATCTGGTGAGTTATCTTCTTCTTCAGCAATGTTGCTATGTTGCGGTGTTTTCTTTTTCCAGTTACTTTTCCTTTGTCCTTGTTGTTTGTTTTGATAACCTTGACTAGATTGTTGAAAATTTGGCTTCTTTCCACTAGATGAACCCTTCTGAAATGTGTTATACCAACAATCTTTTAAGTCATGTCCTTTTCTGCCACAAATCTGACACTGCTTTTGCTGAGTGTTCCCTTGATTATTCTGTTGAGAATGCTGCTTGTGTTGCTTACCAGTTGTATGAATCTATTTCTTTCCCTTATGGAATGAAGAGAGGGCTTGTTCCTCATCTTCTACAGGTTTGTTCATGGACTCTTCCTGTTGTAACATGTTCACTAACTCTTCAAAACTTGTAGTTGGACCCATAATGTTGAGAGTTGTGACAAATATTTTGTATGAGGCTGGTAAAGCTCTCAATACAATAGGGACAAGAGATTCATTAGTGACCTCTACTTCCAAAGCTTGGAGAGATGATCTCAATATAGCAACACGCTTTAGAAAACCTTCAATAGACTCATTAGAATTCATTTTGAGACAATGGAGTTGTGTTTGTAATTGCAAAATAGCATTTTTATTCTTAGCTTCATATACAATTGCTAGTTTATCCCATGCTTCTTTTACAGTTGTCGCTTGATGAATATGAGGTTGTACATCATCAGTTACACCAAAAAGAATTATAAGTTTTGCCTTTTGATTAGCACGATCAAACACACATTGTTGAGCAATATCATTTTCTGGTCTTGTTATCGAGCCATCAACTACACCAATTATGTCCTCAAATTCAAGTTGAGTTTTAATTTTCATTTTCCATGCAGCATAATTATCTCCTCGTAGGAGTTATGAATCAGGCAAAAAGAATTTGGGTGCATTGTTAGCCATTTGTGCAGGAAAGAAAAGAGAGATAGAGAATCAAACACGAAACAAATCCCCCCCTCAAATCAGTACACACCCCCCCAAAATTGATTTTTATTGAGTGTGGGCTCCTTTTTGGCCTTTTACAATGATTTTTTGGCACTATCGACCATTTTTACAAACATCTTGTAAATAGAAAAATAAAATTGCACCCCCCTTCTTGTTTACGAAAAAATTAATATTTTCACATTTTAAAAAAATTTGGGCACTTTGGCCTCTTTTCCCTTACAAATTTATTTTTGGGCTCTTTGGCCTCTTTGACTAGACCAAAGTGTAGAGCTCGAAAAAACACACACTTTCAAAAAAATGGCACCTCAATCCGAGGTACCAGTTGAAAGTTATGACCGTTTTAAAATTATTTTTCGGCCCCTTTCCAAAAATGGAATTTTTTTACTTGATTTTTCGCATCGTCCAAAAAAAAGGAAAAAAATTTATAGATGATTTTTAACGCGAGATACCAGATGTAATTAATTAATTCACCATATGTGGATTAATGTGTAATTATAATAAAGTAATTATTTAATTACTTTAGTTAGCTTAGTTGTTAGTGTGTTGTTATCATCCCTTAGATTGTGGAGGATGTTCTTTAGTTAGAATATTATTCTCGGATGATTTCCTGTAGAAGTTTTTTTAGGGGCAATATGCTATTTCTGCATATTTGCTTTGTTTAGAAGATTTGTTCCATGTATTGAGGAAGAGATAGAAGTTGTCCAATATCTATAAATATTGCAGCTCTCTCTTTTGGTTGTAATGCTTGATTTTAAGATTAATAAAATATACAAGCTCTGTCTTGTTTCTGTGTAAATGCTTCTGAGTTGTTCTGTGTAATTTCTTATCATCAAAGTATTCAATTACAACATCTGGTATCAGAGCACGTTCAGATCCTGAACTGTGAGGGAGTGTAGGAAGTATTGAGAAAGGAGGATAGGAAGCTTGAGCAAGAAGGAGCCAGAGTTGCCCCAGGCCTCTTCACTACCCCTCTCCAACTCCACACATCCTGGCAGCAGATTCTGGAATCTTCAGAAGCAGCAGAAGCCACAATTGATGACAATCACGGCAATTGGGAAAATTGAAAACCTGTGTTGAAAGATACACGGTTTTTTCCTGAGCTTAATCCAACGAGTAAGGGGAGAAGATTTCGTGGAGTACAAGCCAACACTCTGCAGATCCAAGTGTAAAATAAGTTAAAATAAAATTTTGCTATGGTAGTGGCGGTGGTTGAAGCGCCTTTCCTCCCTGGTTGGTGGCATTGCACTGCCCATTTATTAAAACATTGACTTACCATCTCTGTCGTGGTCCGCCTCTTACGCCCCAAAACCACGAATGCTTGTTTTGCACTCCATCGATGTTGCAATGCAGATGAATTGCTACGGCGTGTTCGGAAAGTGGATTCTCAAAAATGGTGTGTCTACAGGTAGTTCGGTGGAGTCGCAGTTTTTTTTTTTTGCAACGAGTTCGGCGGACAGTCGTTTAGAATGGGGAACCGTTGGTGTTGATCACGTGTTCTAGTTTGCGTGACGGTCGTGATCGGTTGTGCAAAATCTTGCAAAATTTGTAGTTGAAGAACGAGATAAAGTTTTGGTTGAGCTATCTTGCCTTTTCATTTTGGGAAGTCGCTTCTGTCCAGGTGGCGAATCTAACATGGAAGAAGCTCGATCAAACCTTGAGGCAAGTTTTGCAATGAGGCTGAGATTGCTGTTTCACTGCTGTTTCTAGTGTTGTTTCACTACTGTTTGCACTGTCGGTCGTTTCTTGGAAGTGGGTTGATTGGGTATTGCTCGGATCTGTTCTCATTCTTTTTGGTTGCAGTATGGGGATTCTCTGTCCAGTTTTTGATTGGGATGGAATGGAGATTGAATGACTAAAACCGTGAATATACTCAAAACTTTTTTTTTGGATGGATTTTAGTTGTGTTGTCCGTGTCGGGGAGCTTCATCATCTGGTGATGGATCGGGAGTGTGATGTGAAATGTGGATTAAACGATTTTTCCCCAAAAGCAAGCCTTTTATCTAATAGACTGTGAAAGCCTTGTGTTGTTAATTGAGGCTCCTGCTGTCATTATTTTGCAATTTCAAACCCAATCTAGATTTTGGGTCATTTCAAAATTCAGATCTCATCCCTTCGAAATCCGTAGGAAATAGAAATTAGAATCAAACCCTATAGTATCAGCTTCTGGCATATTTCAATTGCAGATTCATACAACTCTGTGTCGAGTGTCAATTTGGGTTTGACTGCAATGATCACACTTTACTGCTAGTTTTGTGCTAATATACAAATGGGTTTGCCCCATGCTAGTGTTTCATTTCACATTTCACTTGGGTGGGCAGACTGCAGGCCAATATGAGATATAGTGAACCAATGGCTGCCCCATCGAGACAGAGTTATCAATTCTCAGCTCAGTTGGACAAGGATTGCTTTATCTGTTATAGGCAGCTTGTTTACCCTAATGAGGCTGTGCAACCCGATGCACACATCTTTACCGCAAGCCTTGCCTAGCTTATGTGCTGAGTACTACTAGGGCCTGCCCTTATGACGGGTATTTGGTTACTGATACAGATTCGAAGGCATTGCAAGAGGCAAATCCGGTACTGGCTGATGCTATAGGCTGTGTGACAGTTCATTTCCTGTACCCCCCCCAAAGCAGCTGCATTGAAGCAATCTAGTGTTTGGACAGCCACCTATTGCATCCTTCTAGTCGTGCCTTCAAAAGGAATCCTGGTGTGGTATATTGCAAGAAAAAACCGGTGAAGCAGAGGACAAAGTGGAAGGCATGTGTGGTCATGTGATCCTGCTAGATGTTCACGATCGGTGGATGCGTTAAACAGCAAGATAGACTAACCATATACATAATATGCTAGTATCTAATAACCTCTTGAAATGAAACTTTTTCTTTCTAGAAATTGGTTTAAATCTGTGATTTTGTGGATTTGCGTTCAGTACATGGTTAACAGTTTGTTACTTCTGGATTTGCCTCTGTTGGTTGTTCTTGTTGACGTGATCAACCCATTTATATATATATAAAACAAACAAAGGTTCTCAGTGTATGCTTTGATTGATCACATGGAAAATATATATATGTATATATAATTTTAAAGTTACTTCCTTCTGCAAAAATGTCGTTGTTTCTTTTGTGAACCTGGGTATGTAATCGCCCCTAGAACGTTGCAGCGTTGACTAGTATTGGTTTCCTGTTATGTTGTTGCCCTAGAGGAAAACATACAGTTAAATTATTATTATTATTTTTATGATAAGCGTGATTATGCACTTCGTGTATTGTGCAAATTATTAGGGCTTTTGGAAATTAGAAGTTCAATATATATGCTTGTTAAGAAGGAAGTTTTGGGCCGAAAATATGTCCTGGGTTGATAGAAGGGCATAAATTATTGATAGAACCCCATTTTGATTCTACTCTTTCGATGAGTAAAATTTGATAAAATTAATGACCTTTATGGTGTTAAGATATGGTATGTTGATGATTCCTTGTGTGATCAATTTAATCATGTATCGACATAATGCCTTGATGGAGTAAGGTAATATCTTTCATGGTTCGTGAAAGTTAAGGTTTTCATCAACTGCTTAAGGTAACATGAAGTTCCTTAATTTAGTCAAACTTGTTTGTACTTCCTTCTTGATGAGTGACCTTTCATTGCAAATTTAGAATGATTGTGATGGAAGGTCGTGAATATATTTTGTTGTCAAAAAGGGAAAAGAAGTTATGGAATAGTTTGTTTATGTGTCGAACGTAATAATTGTGATTACATCGTTATAGAGTTCGTTATTGGAGGATATCTATCTTCAATGGTATGTTATGTGTTTAATCTCTGCATAGGTTACCATAAACTTAGTGATGAGATGTAAATTAAGGAGAGTTGAGAGACCTTTTCCTTGTATACATCGTTTATGATATTAGGAAGTGAGTTGACGTCGGAAAATTTCAACCAAGTCTAGATTCATGGTTATGTTCCTCTAGAACGGGAGGGTTATAAATCTAAGGTATTATGAAAATTTCAAGGATGTGTTTAGAGTACTAGATTTCCTATTCAACTTGGGTATTAATGAGGCTTGTCGCTATTCCGGCCCCTGGTTATGTTCGGTAGGTAGGTAAGTGTTAGGCAATACCTATTCCAGGACATTCTTACCGTCCTTTCCACTCATCCTTATTAGCTATGAAGTCACTTATTACCTAAGATATAATGGTTGTGGGTTTGAATATAAGATTTTCATCCTTTAAACCTTTTCGATTACATGATGGAACTTTGTTTTTACCCTCGTTGTTCTTTTATAGCCTATTAGACCTATGGCCCTACGGAACGATTCCAAAACTTTATCCTTTTGGCCTAAGATCGGGTCTGGTTTTTATCTTTTGTCTTCACCTTGGGAATGTGGATTGATGGGTTACACTTTAGATTTCAATCACGTAATCTACGGGATTACATGATTGAAATCCTAATACTCTCAACTCTTGTGTCTAATCATTTAAATTTCATAGTCTTGCGTATTTGGTTGTCAAACTTTTGTAGTTTTAGAGGTATCTTCATAACTAAAACTTATGGTTTTCTTCTTAGTTGATATGTTGAAAATTATATCTTGTTTCAAAAGGTTGTTAGAGGGTAGAACTTTGATCCATTTCCTGAGATAGAATGTTTCCTTTCATGGTATTGTTAGCTAGTAGCTTATTGTTGCTATGTATAGTCTTATCTTGCTCAGTTCTCGTGAACTGACTCAGGTTATTAATTGTTGCAGATGGCTTACGTGGTTAGACGATGGAAAGACTTGTAGATTATTGCATAAATCTTGGTTATGATGTTCCTTTGTATGAATGTGTATTATGTTATAAAATTTGGAAAGGGCCTTTGGACATTTTAGAAGAAGGGTCAGTGCCTAGTAAATGTATTGTAAAGTATTGTTGTTGTAATTGTTGAAACTTTGGCTTGTTTGGTTATCATGTGAAAGATGAAATTTTGATTACCGCTTGGTTATGGGATATTCTAGTGAATTTTAATCCTTAGAATAGTAGCGGGGCATGTCCCATGTTATTACTCTCTTGCTCCCTAGTCTTGGTTCGATAGAGATGGTATGTCCCTTTGATTTGTGCACCATGTTGGAATGAATTGATATAACCTTGTTTGTTTCCGCAAATGAGTACTGTTAAACTTTGCTCTTGAGTTAAAACGTTGAGTTGTAAATCCTCCTAAGGCATAGTAGCAATGAGTTTGTAAGCACTATAAAGTGAACTGGATAGTCCTTATAAAAGTAAAACTAAAATTTATATAGATGAATATATTAATGTAGATGTGATCTACTCGATAGCATTGAGACCTGGAACAATCAAGAGGAAACTATCTTTGTAACGAAATATGATTACTTATTTCTTTCCCGAGCCAAACCAATAAACACTATCCTTTTTCAGTGAAACCTTAAATGATCTCATGGTGAAATCAATGGTTAGATTTTAGAAAATGATAGGATTTAATAAGTAGGAGTGAAAGTGATTAATAAAACCTTAAATATCTCTTTATCATTTGAAATGTTCCCTTTGTCAAACTTAATTAAGTAAAGTCTAGATGGAACATTTAACCAATCTCGATAAACTCTTAACTTCAATGAAAGTTTGATAGTAAACAATGTGACCCTGAAGCTAAATTCTGCTGTCCTATTCTATTAATCCTTGCCTTGATTCATGGTGATATTTCTTAAGCAAGGTCAAAGTTTGATCCTTAAACAGGAAGGTTATTGTTATGAACCCTAAGCGGTACTTCCCACTCAATCGGAGCTTATGCCTTCACCTGTGCAATAGAGGTGTGGAACATGTGTTAGTGACTTGAGCAAGATTAATTAACCTTGTAAGAAATGGAAAATGTTCTAAAATCAAATGAATAAGAAAGATTTGGACATAAAATTTGATGATCCTAGTTTGGAAAGCTTGGCCTTAAGCTATTTAGTCAATAGTTGAAAATAAAGAAGTTCTCCCTTGTGAAAAGAATTGTGTGAATCATTACATGAAATTTTATAAGAACGTAAGTTAAGAATTAAGAGACACTTTAGTAAACAAGAAAATTTAACAAGAAATTCCTCATGGGTTGCCCTAGCTGTGAGTGTGTCATGTGGATTGGACTTCCATGTTGTCTTGTCAAAAGAAGAGTACATTGTCCTTGATAGGTGTGAACGTTTCCGTGCTGACCTTGTGGTCTCCCCGTAACAAGTGGTTCCTAGTGTTGGTTGTAACCTTGTGACGACATGTTGTGTCGTGTTGTGTCAAAGCAAGTCGAAAAAAAAAAGTTATCCTGTATTTCACTGTGTTGTCCTTGTGTTGGTATTTTTGGGTCGTTACACTTTGGTATCAGAGCGTAGGTTCATGCTCTCGAACCTATGGGCCGGATTGGTGTTATATGATGATGTTACATGGTGGTGGTGATGTTACATGATGATACTGTATGATGATGATGATGTTGCATGATGGTGGTGGATATTGGAAGAGTAATGTGCTTTAAACGTGATGTGATTATTGTCGTAATTGTGATATTGTGAACGCACGTGATGTGTATGTCACTTAGTGCGTGTTTGTTATCATGTTGATATGTTGGGGATGGGAGTATTCTCCCTCCTTCTTGTGGATTCTATGAAGAGTTCACGTGTGAATTACTGTTTGTGACATGTGAAAAGAATTATAATGTGGATGACGTAGTGTTGGAGCATTGTGGCATATTGTGATATGTGGGTGTATCAATGTGTTGTGTGACTAGATTGATGTTAAAAGAAAGGAGTTGTATCATGATGTTGTTACCATACTTCTGAAGAAATGTGTGTACCACCTTGTTATGTAGCAATGGATGTTATGTTGTGATGTATTATGTTCATCGTATGTATGACTGTGCAAATATGTAATGCTTCATGCTGTGATTTGGGGTCATATGGTGAGTGTATGAACCCTATCATATGGTGATTGCACTTTGGGTGCAGAATGTGGTAAAGTGATGTATTACGCCCTGTGGATGTATGATCATGATCTACCCTGTATACATACCATACGTGAGACGTTATGGTAGTTATGTGTGTGCCACCGTTATGTTAGTACTGTTGTTGTATGTTATGTTGTGAACCTTACGCTAACCGATCCTGAGGGAAATCGGTAGAAGTGTATGTTGAGAGTGAGGAATGGTGTACCATGGGTCAATAACTCGAGCTAAAACTCGGTTTAGTAGATAACATGTGATTCTTTCCTCTCTCCCTATGTGGTTGTATGTATGCAACCTTAGTGTACCTATGACTATGTTTAGCCTTGTCGAAGGGTGGCGGGATGATTCAGATGGAGGTGATGACAGTTGTATTATTGATATGTATTTTACGAGCTGAGGCTCGATGTTCCGAGTGCTAGCAACTCGTTGAGTACCCCTTTGGTGGCTAGATAAGGCCACACATAGTTATCGTAATGTGACATTATTATAAGTTGATTTTATTCGTAAATTGAGCTTTTACTTTATTTTGCAAGGACCAACATCTTTTCTTGATTGCAATGCTTTACAATTTGGGCATTTCCTTGGTTTGTGGCACTAACATGGGGATTTTGATACTAACTTTGGCTATTTGGCCATTTATTTTAGCTTGATTTGGGGTCTTCTTTTAAATTTGGAATTCTTACCACCTTGCCCAAGGCTTGTACTTTGCCACTTGGCACTTTGATTGGATTGTTGTGCTGGTTCTAATGTCGTGATGTGTGGAATAGGGTCATGGGATGCACCATGGATTGGTTGGACCTATGGACCCGCTTCGTTGTATGGGGGTATGCCCCAAGGGGTACATATAACTAGCGGGTTGTTGAACCACGCGTTATTATGTCACTTGGGTTAGGAGTGTTTGAACTCTATGTGTCTTGGACCATGGGGACAACCGGCCTCCTTGAGGGAGGCATAAGAGTTTGAGGGAGGCATAAGAGTTTGAGGGAGGCATAAGAGACTTGAGGGAGGCATAAGAGTTTGAGGGAGGCTTATGATATTTGTCTGTATGGTTGATGTTTTAGGATATATGTTGAGTTATTGTGATGTTTGGTAGTGGTCTTTTGATGTATGTGTTACTCATGTCAGATGGATATGTGTTGTGATGTTGTGGACATGTCATTGATCCCCTTGTGGACACTATGTACCTGTGGCATTTGTTTGGTGTTATGTGAGTTTTTCATTGATGTAAATTGAGGAAATGTCTAGTGGATTGTAGTACTGTTTTGGTTAAGTATTTTGGTATGTCAGTCATTGATGTGTGTCGAGTACTATGTTATGTGGAGTGTGCCTATTCTATTCCGTATTTGAGTAACCTTTTGTGGTGTAATACAATCTTGAAGTATATACTTGCGTGCTTGTGAATCTGTAGTGTCTTGTGAACCTGATAGGGTGTTGTGTTAGCAGTTCATGTTGGGCACCCACAATAAAGAATGAACAAAAACTCTTCAATGATGAAATTTTAAAAGAAATTAAACTAAGAATAATGCTAATGGAAAGAGACTAATGAAAATAACAAACAAGAAAGAACTGCCAATCTTCACAGAACATTGAAAGTTAAAAATTCTACCAAATATTCCTAAGGCTACCTTGTGACCGTGCTTTAATCAACTAAAATTTTAAACCATAGGGTGTGTTTTCTTCTTTATCTATCCCTTGTTGCGTACCATTTCCTTTCCTCTATGTAATGTCGCATCGAGGACGATGCTTTCTTAAGGGGAGGAGAATGTAATGCCGTTCATTGTGCTGCTGGCAGGCAGTCCTGTCCCCAAAGCGTGGGGCTCCAAAAATAAGTTAAAATAAAATTTTGCTATGGTAGCTGGCAGTGGTTGAAGCGCCTTTCCTCCTGGTTGGTGGCCGCACCTGCCCATTTATTAAAACATTGACTTACCATCTCCTATCACGTGGTCTGCCTCTTCTGCCCCAAAACCACGAATGCTTGTTTTGCACTCCATCAGATGTTGCAACAGATGAATTGCTACAGCGTGTTCTGGACAGTGGATTCTCAAAAATGGTGTTGTACAGGCAGTTCAGTGGAGTCGCAGGTTTTTTTTTTTGCAATGAGTTCCAGCGGACAGGTCGCGTTTAGAATGGGGAACCGTTGGTGTTGATCCCGTGTTCTGCAGTTTGCACATGCGACGGTCGTGATCGGTTGTGCAAATCTCTTGCATTTGTAGTTGAAGAACGAGATAAAGTTTTGGTTGAGTTTGTCTTGCCTTTTCATTTTGGGAAGTCGCTTCTCGCCCGTGTGGTGAATCTAACATGGAAGAAGCTCGATCAAACCTTGAGGCAAGTTTTGCAATGAGGTGAGAGTGTTGTTTCACTTTGTTGTTTCTAGTGTTGTTTCACTACATTTGCAGACTTGTCGGTCGCTTTCTTGGAAGTGGGTTGATTGGGTATTGCTCGGATCTGTTCTCATTCTTTTTGGTTGTAGTATGGGGATTCTCTGTCCAGTTTTTGATTGGGATGGAATGGAGATTGAATGACTAAAACCGTGAATATACTCAAAACTTTGTTTTTTTTTGGATGGATTTTAGTTGTGTTGTCCGTGTCAGGAGCTTCAGTCATCCTGGTGATGGATCGGGGAGTGTGATGTGAAATGTGGATTAAACGGCTTTTCCCCCAAAAGCAAGCCTTTTATCTAATAGACTGTGAAAGCCTTGTGTTGTTAATTGAGGCTCCTGCTGTCATTATTTTGCAATTTCAAACCCAATCTAGATTTTGGGTCATTTCAAAATTCAGATCTCATCCCTTCGAAATCCGTAGGAAATAGAAATTAGAATCAAACCCTATAGTATCAGCTTCTGGCATATTTCAATTGCAGATTCATACAACTCTGTGTCGAGTGTCAATTTGGGTTTGACTGCAATGATCACACTTTACTGCTAGTTTTGTGCTAATATACAAATGGGTTTGCCCCATGCTAGTGTTTCGTTTCACATTTCACTTGGGTGGGCAGACTGCAGGCCAATATGAGATATAGTGAACCAATGGCTGCCCCATCGAGACAGAGTTATCAATTCTCAGCTCAGTTGGACAAGGATTGCTTTATCTGTTATAGGTAGCTTGTTTACCCTAATGAGGCCATGCAACCCGATGCACACATCTTTACGCAAGCCTTGCCTAGCTTATGTGTCTTTGAGTACTACTAGGGCCTGCCCTTATGACGGGTATTTGGTTACTTGATCTGATTGAAGGCATTGCAAGAGGAAAATCTGGTACTAGCTGATGCTATAGGTTGTGTGACAGTTCATTGCCTGTACCCCCCAAAGCAGCTGCATTGAAGCAATCTAGTGTTTGGACAGCCACCTATTGCATCCTTCTAGTCGTGCCTTCAAAAGGGAATCCTGGTGTGGTATATTGCAAGAAAAGACTAGTGAAGCAGAGGACAAAGTGGAAGGCGTGTGGCTGTAGCAGTCCCTGCTGGATGTTCACGACTGGTGGATGCGTTAAACAGGCAAGATAGACTAACCATATACATAATATGCTAGTATCTAATAACCTCTTGAAATGAAACTTTTTCTTTCTAGAAATTGGTTTAAATCGTGATTTTGTGGATTTGCGTTGATACATGGTTAGGTTTGTTACTTCTCGGATTTGCCTCTCATTGGTTGTTCTTGTTGACGTGATCAACCCATTTATATATATATAAAACAAACAAAGGTTCTCAGTGTATGCTTTGATTGATCACATGGAATATATATATATATGTATATATAATTTTAAAGTTACTTCCTTTTGCAAAAATGTCGCTGTTTCTTTGTGAACCTGGGTATGTAATCACCCCTAAAACATTGCAGTGTTGACTAGTATTGGTTTCATGTTATGTTGTTGCCCTAGAGGAAAACATATAGTTAAATTATTATTATTATTTTTATGATAAGCGTGATTATGCACTTCGTGTATTGTGCAAATTATTAGGGCTTTTGGAAATTAGAAGTTCAATATATATGCTTGTTAAGAAGGAAGTTTTGGGCTGAAAATATGTCCTGGGTTGATAGAAGGGCATAAATTATTGATAGAACCCCATTTTGATTCTACTCTTTCGATGAGTAAAATTTGATAAAATTAATGACCTTTATGGTGTTAAGATATGGTATGTTGATGATTCCTTGTGTGATCGATTTAATCATGTATCGACATAATGCCTTGATGGAGTAAGGTAATATCTTTCATGGTTCGTGAAAGTTAAGGTTTTCATCAACTGCTTAAGGTAACATGAAGTTCCTTAATTTAGTCAAACTTGTTTGTACTTCCTTCTTGATGAGTGACCTTTCATTGCAAATTTAGAATGATTGTGATGGAAGGTCGTGAATATATTTTGTTGTCAAAAAGGGAAAAGAAGTTATGGAATAGTTTGTTTATGTGTCGAACGTAATAATTGTGATTACATCGTTATAGAGTTCGTTATTGGAGGATATCTATCTTCAATGGTATGTTATGTGTTTAATCTCTGCATAGGTTACCATAAACTTAGTGATGAGATGTAAATTAAGGAGAGTTGAGAGACCTTTTCCTTGTATACATCGTTTATGATATTAGGAAGTGAGTTGACGTCGGAAAATTTCAACCAAGTCTAGATTCATGGTTATGTTCCTCTAGAACGGGAGGGTTATAAATCTAAGGTATTATGAAAATTGCAAGGATGTGTTTAGAGTACTAGATTGCCTATTCAACTTGGGTATTAATGAGGCTTGTCGCTATTCCGGCCCTGGTTATGTTCAGTAGGTAAGCTGTTAGGCAATACCTATTCCGGACATTCTTACCGTCCTTTCCACTCATCCTTATTAGCTATGAAGTCACTTATTACCTAAGATATAATGGTTGTGGGTTTGAATATAAGATTTTCATCCTTTAAACCTTTTCGATTACATGATGGAACTTTGTTTTTACCCTCGTTGTTCGTTTATAGCCTATTAGACCTATGGCCCTACGGAACGATTCCAAAACTTTATCCTTTTGGCAGCTAAGATCGGGTCTGGTTTTTATCTTTTGTCTTCACCTTGGGAATGTGGATTGATGGGTTACACTTTAGATTTCAATCACGTAATCTACGGGATTACATGATTGAAATCCTAATACTCTCAACTCTTGTGTCTAATCATTTAAATTTCATAGTCTTGCGTATTTGGTTGTCAAACTTTTGTAGTTTTAGAGGTATCTTCATAACTAAAACTTATGGTTTTCTTCTTAGTTGATATGTTGAAAATTATATCTTGTTTTAAAAGGTTGTTAGAGGTTAGAACTTTGATCCATTTCCTGAGATAGAATGTTTCCTTTCATGGTATTGTTAGCTAGTAGCTTATTGTTGCTATGTATAGTCTTATCTTGCTCAGTTCTCGCGAACTGACTCAGGTTATTAATTGTTGCAGATGGCTTACGTGGTTAGACGATGGAAAGACTTGTAGATTATTGCATAAATCTTGGTTATGATGTTCCTTTGTATGAATGTGTATTATGTTATAAAATTTGGAAAGGGCCTTTGGACATTTTAGAAGAAGGGTCAGTGCCTAGTAAATGTATTGTAAAGTATTGTTGTTGTAACTGTTGAAACTTTGGCTTGTTTGGTTATCATGTGAAAGATGAAATTTTGATTACCACTTGGTTATGTGATATTCTAGTGAATTTTAATCCTTAGAATAGTAGCGGGGCATGTCCCATGTTATTACTCTCTTGCTCCCTAGTCTTGGTTCGATAGAGATGGTATGTCCCTTTGATTTGTGCACCGTGTTGGAATGAATTGATATAACCTTGTT
Source organism: Taxus wallichiana var. yunnanensis (assembly GCA_018340775.1). Lineage (NCBI taxonomy): Eukaryota > Viridiplantae > Streptophyta > Pinopsida > Cupressales > Taxaceae > Taxus > Taxus wallichiana. The sequence continues at coordinate 683,588,404 of CM031236.1, read as the reverse complement.
TGTTTCCACAAACGAGTACTGTTAAACTTTGCTCTTGAGTTAAAACGTTGAGTTGTAAATCCTCCTAAGGCATAGTAGCAATGAGTTTGTAAGCACTATAAAGTGAACTGGATAGTCCTTATAAAAGTAAAACTAAAATTTATATAGATGAATATATTAATGTAGATGTGATCTACTCGATAGCATTGAGACCTGGAACAATCAAGAGGAAACTATCTTTGTAACGAAATATGATTACTTATTTCTTTCCCGAGCCAAACCAATAAACACTATCCTTTTTCAGTGAAACCTTAAATGATCTCATGGTGAAATCAATGGTTAGATTTTAGAAAATGATAGGATTTAATAAGTAGGAGTGAAAGTGATTAATAAAACCTTAAATATCTCTTTATCGTTTGAAATGTTCCCCTTTGTCAAACTTAATTAAGTAAAGTCTAGATGGAACATTTAACCAATCTCGATAAACTCTTAACTTCAATGAAAGTTTGATAGTAAACAATGTGACCCTGAAGCTAAATTCTGTTGTCCTGTTCTGTTAATCCTTGCCTTGATTCATGGTGATATTTCTTAAGCAAGGTCAAAGTTTGATCCTTAAATAGGAAGGTTATTGTTATGAACCCTAAGCGGTACTTCCCACTCAATCGGAGCTTATGCCTTCACCTGTGCAATAGAGGTGTGGAACATGTGTTAGTGACTTGAGCAAGATTAATTAACCTTGTAAGAAATGGAAAATGTTCTAAAATCAAATGAATAAGAAAGATTTGGACATAAAATTTGATGATCCTAGTTTGGAAAGCTTGGCCTTAAGCTATTTAGTCAATAGTTGAAAATAAAGAAGTTCTCCCTTGTGAAAAGAATTGTGTGAATCATTACATGAAATTTTATAAGAACGTAAGTTAAGAATTAAGAGACACTTTAGTAAAAAAAGAAAATTTAACAAGAAATTCCTCATGGGTTGCCCTAGCTGTGAGTGTGTCATGTGGATTGGACTTCCATGTTGTCTTGTCAAAAGAAGAGTACATTGTCCTTGATAGGTGTGAACGTTTCCGTCGTTGACCTTGTGGTCTCCCCGTAACAAGTGGTTCCTAGTGTTGGTTGTAACCTTGTGACGACATGTGTGTGTCGTGTTGTGTCAAAGCAAGTCGAAAAAAAAAAGTTATCTGTATTTCACTATGTTGTCCTTGTGTTGGTAATACGAGGCGTCGGTGGATAAACAGATGAGAGCGACGGAGGAAACAAGAAAATGCTCTCACGGGTAAGCCCTATATTCGGGCTTCATATAAATATATATATATATATTTTTAAATTTTTAACTTGATTTAAAACGCAACAATTTCTACCCTAATATATTAAACAAAAATGAATTCTATTGCTCACTCAAAATTTTTTAATATGCATTTCCTCTCGAAAGATAGTTTGAAGCCATTGAAGACCTATTAAAAATCACCTTATAAATGTCAATCTTTAATTATTTATCAATAGTTCTTCAAATAATTAAGATGGTGAAATAATATCACTTGTGTTGAAAAGCATACTCAATCCTAGTTTTCTACCATCTTATTATTTCTTGGTTAAGAATATCTTAATTGAGATTTCTTTATTAAAAAAGAGATTATAATTTAATTTATGACCACACTCTTTTGCAATTTTAAGGTATTTACATTTTAAAACTAGGGTTCAAATGTTTTAGTTTTGTATTAAAATTAAACCTCCCTTTCTTTGGCCCACTTCTCTAACCTACCCCCAATACGATTCAAAACATTAATAAATTAAACACTATCACCCCCTCATGTCTCTTTGGTATATTGACTATAATTTTATTAATTTTAATTACCTCAATATGAACCCACGTGCTAGGATATTGCCTAGCTAATGAACCTCGTGCATTTAAGTCAATAGAAATTGAAGGCTTCGCATCGGTGCACCCATGCAGACAAATACACATTTGCGTGTAAGTGGATTAATGTCGTAGCCATCGATGGTCTAGATTAATTTCATAAAGGAACACAACCAAACTCCCTCATCCCTCGATCTCTTTACTTGTCTTAAATAATGATCATATTGAACTATACAATGTGAACCCTGAAGGGAATACATCAAGGGAAGGATACTAGGAAATGAAATGACATGAAAGGAACAGGGTCACTGGAGGAGGGTTTGAGGGAGGAGAGGATGATGGTCAGGAGAAATGGTTGGTGAAAACAAAGAAAACTCCTTTTTTGGCAACCACTTCTCATTTTTCTCAATCGCAAGGAAGCAAAAGGGGTTACGGTTTGCAAGGCAACATATTTTGGAGATATTATTGAAGGTAAGGAGTAGTTAATGAATATTGCCCATGTGAATAGCTATTTATAATTTTAGTTCTTTTGTGTTTTTGGTATTAAAATTATTATCATGGTAATGAATAATTTGTGGTCCACATTATCATCTCCATATCACATAAAATTTGCACACGAGTGTGATTTGTAATCAAAGGGGTCAAAATGAAAAATGGAGAAATTCCAATAAGATCCAGTTTTGAAATCCAATCTCAATTTAGACATAAAGAGGGGTCGTTCATCAAATGCCATTAGTTTGCCTGTAAATTAAAGGTGCCAACAATTGACCCATATGGAACAAAATGAAATGGAAAATTTATAGAAAAATGGATTTGATTTTTTAATTTATTTTTTACAATTTCAACATTTTCAATTGGATGGCATTTAATTTGTTATATGAGATAAAGACCTGAAAGGAAAGTAGGAAAGAAAATAGGACTTCAATGTGGGAATTTAATATGCACATGTCCCACAGCTATTACATGGCTCAAATAATACCTAGCCAAATAATATCCTCTATTTGTGCTCTATTTTATTGGCTTGACCTCATTAACATTATTAACATGAGTGCAATTTGAGATAAAAGGGAAAAAAGGAAAAATTCAATAGGTTTGAGGTTTGAAACCCAACCACAATGTTGGATCCTAAAAGCACTATGTAGCGGTCCTTTTCACATTTAAGATAGATTAATTGCAGAAAAACAAGAGATGCATGAACAATAATGGATAATTGAACCCCTCCAACATGTAGGAGTAAGAGTGCTAAGTAGATTTTATATGTCGATCGTAAGTTGTAAACTTAGATTCCATATAATTTATTGCATTATTTAGTGTAATTTTCTCGTCAATTTGCAATGAGGGACTTTGACTAATAAAACCTTCATAATGTAAAGTACTAGAAATGGCTCGAGTATACATATATCTCACAAGTTTAAGCGAGAGAGGTGGGTAAGACTTTACTATTTTTTTGGATCAAGAAAAATTAACGGACCAAAATTTTACGATCTACTAGTAAAAGAAAAAAAATTAAATTCTTGGCTCGAGAGAAAGGCTTGAGAGACATGTGCATGACAAAGTAAGGACCGTCCACATGACATTTTTATGTGTAGTTGGGCGGGGGCAAGGCAGACGGTGGTCGGCAAAGAATGTGTGATGGCTCTTCTGCATTATCCGATACTGAAACTAACTCTTGATAACACGCATTCTACAGTGTCACAATACATGTTGATGTTATGTTGTTTTTTCATGACTCATACTCACACACTATTATTTTTCTATCAAAATGAAAAACAACCATATTATGGTTGTGGTCATGTAGCTTTGTGAGAAAGACAAACATTTACCTCCCTTAGTGTACTTTGTATTCTATTACTTGTGATAGTGAAGTCTCATTGAGTTAAATAATTGCATGATAAATAGTTCAACATCGGTTTATATGTCATTTTATTGCAAGTTTATTTTGTAAACACTACTTAGGAAAGATTTTACCAAATGTGGGGTTATTTTGGTACATTTTTGGGACTGACACCGTGCCATGGTTTAGACTTATCATTCTAGTGGCTATTGCAATAGGTGGAATATTTGGGGGTAACTTTGTGACACTCTTACATCAATATTTGATGTCTGTAGAACACGAGCTGCATGGAGAAAATATTGCTAGATCTATAGGTAATGAATGATCGCGGGCATGTGAATGGCAATCATCCTTGAATCTCAGAATACATGCGAAACTGAAAGCGCAGGTCACCATATGATAGAAGCAAGGATGAATTGGATGAAAGGATGCTTTGATGCATGCTTGGCATTGAAAGATTGTAAAGAAATATGGACATGCTTCATGTTCTCACCGAGGAGCGCATTTGTAGTGACTTCAAAACACACGCACACACACAAAACATGTTTATAGCAAAGCTAGTAAATAGGTATGAATTTATCGACTTTACATGTACATAGGTGCAATAAGGAAGGGTGAATATGGAAATATAAAATAGACGATGAAAATAAAATAATAGTATGAAAATTATATGGGCGGTGAAAGATTCGTCACAAAATCGGCAAGCTTGGGTCTATTATAACTTGGAATACAACTTTAGCATAATTACGCAACGTTAGAAATATGAAGGAAATGCCAAAGGGGATACATATAAGAACCCGAACCGGCGAGAGCAAAATCACAAGAGAGAAAGATGGGAAAAGAAGAAGGGGTGTGAAGGAGGAATGTGAGGGAAAAGAAAGGCTTTATGTTTTTCATGTAGGCAAAACACACATAAATGTAAGGTTAATTTACATGCATATTTCATGGGATATTTTAGAGACAGAGAGATGTGGAGTGGAATTGGCATCCTCTGTAGAGATTACATGCACATGTGAAATTAGGGTTTTCGTCTAGATATCAAGGTAACAATCAAGGTTCCCCCATTAACAATCTTAACGATGTAGTGTGCCATGCATCGTGGAGTTCAATTTGGAGGGACTACTTTTGCTAAAATAAAGGGGTGCAAAGAAGAAGGGGTTTGAGCATGGTTTGAGGGAGGGGAAGTGCAAGGGTGGGGAAATGCCTTGTGTTTTTTTTGGGAAGCTAGTACACAAAAATGCAAGGTGAATTCTCACTCAAATTCAGCTTGGTTTTGTAGTCGCCCTCCTCACCCATGACACTACCTATATATATTTATATCATATGAATGGATGTGGATTAATTTATATAGTTCAACGAATTATAATAGTGAAAAAATAAACCTTCATGTTGTAAAGAAAGTGGAACGGTAGTGCCTCCTTAGTACATGTGTCTGATGCCTACTATTTGATTTAGAAGAAGTTTGTTTCAATTTTTATAGAGATCATATCATATTGTATTTGGTTTATGCAGACATAAAATAATTAATATATAAACTTTTTTATTATATATAAAATATTATTGTTTAATATTATTAATAAAATGTAATATAATAAAATACGTATTATGATGTATATATAGTACTAAAAATACTTTAATATTATTTAAATTACATGTATTATATATTTTATTGCTAATAGTAAGTATAAAATAATATGTGGTATAATATTTTATTTAAATTATGTACATTGAGAAATATATATAATGTAATAATACAAATTATATATTATTAATATAATATAAAATATATATTAGTAATAAACTAGATTATATTTGTTATAATATGTATAATACATACTAATTCAAAAAGTAGTATAAATATTTATTCAAGTTTTTGGTTTCCTTATATTAAAAATGAGAGCAAAACATTATATTAAAAAAATGAAAGCAAAACATTACAGTTCTATGCACCACTAGGTAGGGTGCATTTTAGTGGAGGGTAGAAAATTCCTTCTAAGAATACATTACTTGTAGTGTAGACAATTCCTTTAAAATGGGAGACGCCACTCGTTTGACTCGGACGTTTGGAGTGAATTTCACTGTTTCTCATTCGAAATGGCAGTGGCACATCGCATTCCAAATGATGTGAAGCAGCGTAGAGTTAGACGGACAGGATTGAATGGAGGTCGACTATACGGCGGAGATCGGGCCGCGTCGATGCTGGTGTCAGGCGGCGCCGGCCTATGGCCTTTTCCAACTTGCTTTAATTAAATTTCTCAACGTCATGTCGGACTGAGTCAAATAATGTCGTTTATTTTTCATGCTTGAAAGCGGAAAACAAAAATAATTAAAATTACGAAAACGATTACAGGGATTACACTTATGACCGTAACGAGCGTGCATGATAAATTCCGACCAAAACATTTTGCACTGTCCCACTCGGGATTCGACACTCGCACCTCATGGTTTCAACTGGTCCTGATAAGTGATATGCATATTATACGACAGCGGATTTAAATAAAATACAACTTGTGGATAGCTGCCTCATTATTTTCGCTTCGCTTCTGCTCATGTTAAACGTTCGATATAAAATAAATAAATAATATTAAAAAACGACGATAACGATTAAACGGGAGTCTGTATCGGCCAAGCCAATAAAAAAATTGAATGCCTCACCATCTTGGAAGTCAACAATAATATCAGAGAAATTTATTTTGTTTAAAACCTTAAATACAAGGTGCCGGCTGGTTAAGTTCTTCCATTAGATCCTCATAACAAACAGAACCCTTCAAGTAAATAACGACTGATTAAATTTGGTGGTTAGCATAATGGTTTTTTCCCTCAAAGACTCTACTAATTTGGGATTTGGAAACATATTTAATGCAGAAAATTGCATAAAATCTTTTCATAAAAAAACATGTGAAAGCCTTAAATCTCATAGATTTACATTTTTTTGTTTTTTGGAATCATGTTTTTGAGTGGAAAAGTATAAAGATTTAACTGACCTAGTAGTGCTCCAGTAAAGAAGAAGAATTGCGGGATGCCTGCTTTGAAGCTGTTGGCGCAGAGAAGGTCCCATTCTGAAATGATGGATGCGTTTTTGGGTGCGTTCCACTCCCACAGGTGTGAATCCATGTCACATAGTGAGGATTGCGGCGTGCATGTTTGGGTTTGTGCAGTCATTTCCAAGAAATGAGGAGACGTACTGCAACGCCATGAAGGTTGAGCATCTGTGAATATGGGAAGGAATGTGTTCTGAGCATCGAAACCCCATCCCAACGAAACCACTAACACCTGAAACAGTTGAGCACCCCCAAAACCACCTACGTATTTTTCTATAATCTCGTCAACAGAAAGCCTCATATGCTGCTGCTCTATTCCACTTTCTTCTTCACTCTCCATGGCAAATGAAACTAAGCGCAGATTATCGTAGTTTTGATTTAAACAAAATAAGCGACAATTTTTCGGGGTTGACGAGTCTATCGAATAAAAGAAATTGAGTTTCGTAACACACCAAAAATACCAACACAAGAACAACACAGTGAAATACAGGATAACTTTTTTTTTTGACTTGCTTTGACTCAACACGACACAACATGTCGTCACAAGGTTACAACCAACACTTGGAACCATTTGTTACGGGGAAGACCACAAGGTCAGCACGGAAACGTTCACACTTATCAAGGATAATTTATTTTTCTTTTTTTTTTTACGAGACAACATGGAAGTCCAACCACATGACACACTCACGGCTAGGGCAAGCCACAGTAAGAAATGGTTAGGGTTTATTTATTTTGGTAAGACACCCTTTAGCTCATGACTTAAGTTTTCAGAAGGAAACAATATATGGTTCGCACAAATTCATCTCACCAACTAAGTTAATTTCTTAAACACTGTAGAGTAGTTCACTTAAAGTCTTCTCCTACTTACTAAATCTTAATATCTTCCAGAAATTAATCATTGTTTTCCTTTGAGCTTGTTTAAGAGTTCACCCCAAAGGGATAGTGTTCGCTAGTTTAGCTAGGGGTACCAATTTATAAATGTTTACTTCACAAAGGATGTTTTCATTTTGATCACTCATGGAAGTATTTGATTTCAAATAGATCACCTTTACATTTACTTGTTGAATATAAAATTATTATTTTTGTTTAGCTTCTTTAAGGGTTAACCGACTCATTTTACTTTACTTATAAAATATTGTCGCTAAGTCTTAGAAAGATTTAACCTAACAATTTATTCTCAAGATCAAAGTTTTACAATACTCATATCAATGTAAAGATTGAGAGCCATTTCTCACAAGGATAATTTCAAGCTTAACTACACAAGAACAAGACACTTTATTTCACCATTACCAAACAATACAAGGCAAGAGGTCATATCAACTCTCTTTACAAGCAATGTTACACAATTTACAACACATTGGACATTTTTACAAGGAACTTCATAATGGTACAGATGAAACTTTTACACTCTTTTCTTCTAGTCTACTCGCATAATCCATCTGCACAAATATTAACTAAAGTCAGTTCGCAAGAACTGAGCATGTTAAGGCTACACAATGCAATAGTAAGCTAACAATTAACAATATCAAGAAAGGAATATTCTAAATTCAGAAATGGATTAAAACACAACTCACAACTCCAATATTAATCTCATGAGAGAGAAAACTAAAATTATCCAACAAGGAGAAAGTCCAAATACTAGTAAGAACAAAATTACATAAATCAAGGCAAGACCTTATGGGTTGGAAACAAGAAAGTCAAGAGTGTTGATATCTCCTTCATGTAATGCTATGGGTTACGTGATAGGAATCCAAAATTTACTTCATCCAACTAAGGGGTCCAAGAGAAGACAAAGCGTACTAATTATGATCGTAGGCGCGAAGCAAAAAAAATGACGTTATCCAATTCTTCCAGGGGGCTTCAAAGTAATATGGGTTCGACGCCCTTAAAAGAACACAACTATAGTTTTGGTTTTAACCAAGGAGTTTACCACTACCTCCTTATCGGATTTCTTAAAACGAAGTACAAGTTAACCAAAACAAAATCCACTCTTCCAAAAGCGTACGAAAGAGACACAGAAAGGGCCATTATTCTACCAACAAACCCTATCCTAATCGTCAACTTATCTACATAATATAAGGGAAGACTAAACCCAAAAGTCGTTAATAATTTTTATATAATTCAGACAATGTCAAAAAAAAACATTAAAATAAAAATTGATTTCCCTAACAAGGCCACAAAATGGGACCTTTTAGTAACCAAGTTTGAAGTATAAGGTATTCGAGTTTGAAAATAAAGGGATTCGATACGCAGAGGGAAAAACACCAACGATGCCCCAGACTCAAAAGACCTTACCACGAGTACAAGCACAAACCAAGAACCAACGCACATAGCTATCAGGAAGGTTACGCAGTCTTTGTGTGGCTAGAAGTTCTATGAACTCCTTGCCAAAGGTATAGAAGATGGAAAAATTTTACCCGATCCATATGGGCTTATCGAGAAAAAGTCTTAGCAAATATCAAACAGATAAATATAACAACCACCTATGATATTATCACTGAAATCAGCTGTCATCTAACAGGAAACGAGTTCACGAGTCCAGTACCATGGATTCACCTACAACTTTAGTTTCAGTCTAGCTAGTAATAGGTTGCTTGCGACCCTTAATAAAAATTGTAGAAATTTCATTCAGTTAAACTTACAATGTTTCCCCTTGCTTTAATCAAACAAGAGTTTACATCAAGAAATAGGTATAGTAATACTCTCAACACGTGGAGGCCAAAATAGATGCCAGGTTATCCCTCATCTAGACTAGGTACAACAGTCAACCATGTACAGTTCTAAAACAAACCCCAAATGCCATTTTCTAATCAAACATAAAGTAAGGAATGCCCATAGGCTTAAACAAGTTTCAGACACAACGTCACTATTAATGCACCTTTTAGCAAAACAAGAGAGCCTTAAACAGGAAATGCGTATTTATTCAACCAAAAGAGGTATGTAGGCTTAACCTTCTATTTAGTAACCTTCAATTATAACTACCATCACAGAATTCTTTTAAAAGAGGGTCATATAAGCAAGCCAAAACTCAATAATGTTTCCTTCCCTACGAACTAGACTGCATCACTCAATATTGCAGTAACCCATTTAGACAAACATGAAATAGGGTAAGCTATAAGAGAGGAAGGAACATTCCAAGCAAAATCAGCGAAATTGGAATAAGATTTAAAGGAACAACCACACAATCAGGCAGTGATATAAACAACCATGAAAACATCTAGTCTAGGCGCCATTCAAGAGGAAAGAAAATTCATTTCAAGATACTGAAAGAAGGTAGAAAACTATTACAAGGGGTAGATTTAACATGCCTGGTTTAAAACGCCATCTCCATATGCATATGATTGTTTCAATGACGTTGCTTGCCTTTAACCCAAAGTGCTTTGCGAGCTCGAGCTAGCGCCACAATCACGCAGTGAGAAACATAGCTACAAACCAACCCCATGATTTGAAGCTCGGACACAAGACATACTGATTACACCACGCTCCTGGCTCGGGTAGGCATCTACCGTGATGATACACAACCTTTTCCTTCATCAGATTTGGGGATAGCGTCAAAATCTCGGTGCAAACATTGCAGCTGTAGCTTGCTAGATCTGGTTCCTCCATAAATTCCCTCAGACACACTGCATCTGTCATATATGTGAGAACTGTTTTATGATATGTACAGTCTTCAAACTCAACAGAATAACCCACATCATGACCTAGTTTAACACCCATTTCCTGTGCAACTCGAGAAGCCACACTCATTGCTGCGACTCCATGTGGCTGTGTGCACCCAATCTTCCCTAGTTTTGTATACCCTGCTTCATATAAATACTGAGGTATCTGTGTCGTCTTCTCTGATCCAGTCTCCCCCACAACAACAACAATCTGATGATCATTTATGACCTGAATCAACTCTTCTCTCAAAGCATCGATGGGAAGCATCTTCCTTTCTTGCTGGAGAGACATTGTTTTTTAGCTTAGTATTATCATCATGGTCATCCTCATCCTTATCTCCTTCAAGTACTGATGCCATGATAAACTGAACTTCATCTTCGTCCTCATGTTTATTCAATTCAACACTTTTCTTATCGGCCTCAGCCATGATCTTGCTAATATAAAAAAATATCTACTTAAAACAAACACTAGAGTGAAATCCTAAATGAAAATACCTGTCCACCTGCTTCAGTATCATCAATGCCCTTTGACAAGAATGAGCCTTCACGTCCTGATATAGTTTACTGTTTCCTTAAAAAGAAATCCCTGTGAAAGAAATCTCTAAAAATACATCTCTTTTTTCCCCAGCGAAGAACACAAGAATATCTCCTGCCTGCTCCGTCAGATGAATCTGGCATACCATAGCAACTGCAGCTTTCTTCACAATGTGTGCTACTCTCAAATCAAATGCAACTGTCATCTCTTACACACGCACGGAGATATATATATATCATCAGCACATATTTTAACAGCAAAACCAGGCCTTAAATAGCTTCTAAAGAAGCCTTGATTTTTACTTACATCATATAAGGAGGGATCAAATGTGTAGAACAGGCCACAAAATCCACTCAATGCATCCACAATGTTGTGGTAAAAACAAGAAATAATGCAAGGAAGTGTCGTTCAAAACAAAAGATGATGTAAAAAAAAGAAAGTGGAGGCAAGCTGCATTTCAATGTTCCTTTGCTCTGTATCTTCACAACAAACCCCCATATCAACCCATGGGCTAGGCGCTGGAATAACTTCCAGCCAGAGCTAGGAACAGTATTGAATGAAATCTCAGCCTCACTTGCAAAACTTGCCTCAAGATTTGATTGAGCTTCTTCCATGATAAATTCATCACCTGGACGGAGCGACTTTCCAAAATGCAGAGGCGAGACAGCTCAACCAAAAACTTTATCCCGTTCTTCTACCACAGCGGCGAGATTTTGCAACAGCCGATCATGGCTGTGGTCGCGTGCAACCCGAACAGACTGGACAGAACACCAAAAATGGTTAACCCGCCAACACGCTGCCCTTGCAACACCTTCACTGTCACTTCGTCGATTGAGAACATAACCAGAAGGGGAGAAACCCGAGTTTGAGGATGCAGTCGAACTGAACAGATAACAACATAGTGGACGACCTGCACGTTGGAAGCGCTCAAGACAGCTTCTGCATTGAGGTTGCGTGCATCCAGAACATCAGGATCAACACTGGCGGTGCCTTGGGATCGCCCTGCAGCTGTCGCACCTCACTCTCTCTGGAGGCCACTTATTTTCTGAGATAAGTTTACTTCTCTGCTCTGTAGCTGCTGCATATAGCCAGACACCTCCACACGGCACTCTCCGAGGAGAATTTTAGTTCTGCGCTCCACTGCAGCTGCCTGTACAGCACGATTCTCAGGATCCATACCCACCCACGCAACAACCAAGGCAAGAAAAACGTGCCAGGAAAGAAGAAAAAACGCACAGGAAGAACAGACGCACCTAACCCCCACCTGCACGCATTGAAAGAGGATCAAAAGGAGATCACGGCGAAGAAAAACGTGACTTCGCCCACCCTCCCGCAAGGACAGACAAGACACTATGGTAAAAATTTAGCAGCCGGGTGTTTGGGAGGAGGCGGGTGGTGGGCAGAACCGGAAGTCCTCGATGCACGGGCGTTACGATTTCTTGACTTTGTCGCTTCCCGGCTTATTAGCAAATCCGTTTACAGAGAAGATACCTACACGATAAGTTAAAAAGTCATCAATCAGGATTCTTGAGTCCATATCCCACAAACATATTTTAGTTTGTGATTGCTCCAGATCATAAAGAATGGATTTATTTTTTATTTTTATTTTTTATTTTAACACTTCATTCAAACTATAGTATATAATGATAAACCCTAACCAAAAAGTTTATGGCAAATTTAATCACTTAGAAAGGAGTCCTCGATATTATTATTTGTCTCGCCAAAAGCATGGTTGTGGTTATTGTTATTGGTGTTCTATTTTGTGATGAAGTTGTATCTAGAAAACGAGGTATTTTGGCTTCCCTTATGCAAGTCATATAGGGTATTTTAGAGGAGTCACCACTTACAATGCCTTAAAAATGTTAGAAAAAAATCCAATTCATTACTATGATGCACATAGTAAATAAGGAAGCTTACCGAAAGACCCAAAAAAATTGATAGCTTTCCTCACCATAAGACACCCCTAGTGCAAATATATTAAATGTAAAAAGTGTGTATTCCCAAAACTTTTATCTTTAGGAGATTGGATTTGATAGTTCAAATATATTTGTCCATTATACTCTATACCCAACAAAAAGAAAAATAATTATTGCATTCAAATGTACCTAGAAGATCAAAAAAAAAAAAAAAAATTAACGAAAATTTTTAACAAAGAACTCACTCACCACTCACCAATCCTCATAAATTTAATAGTTTTGCACGGTAAATCCTCTCCAACCCACTCTCTGTGAGTTGTCATATATGTTGTAGATATGTTCTAACTTATCAAATTTATCTAGAGATTGGATGTACTTCCCTCATCTAAAAAAAATTTGATAGAGTACAAATATAGTAATAACTATTAAACTATTAATCATTTATCTAGACTAAGAATTTCACATAAATACAAATCAAATTTTCCCAGACCGTACAAACATTTAAGTGTGAGACAATTATAACCAATGTGAGAGGGGCCTTTTCTTGTATTATATAACATATCGGCTAAAAATATTAAATAATACAATATATATTCTATAGTAGTAAAGAATATTATAAAAATAAACATAATGAGACTTAGAATTATGAAACATGAAACGATTATAAAATTTATTAACATCGAGTATGAACCTAGCCAAGATGAAGGCCACACTCGAGCTAATTTCTCGTGCAAGAGTAAGGTCGGAATTAATGACAAAGGTGACATGACATGATTATTCAGAGTGAATGCAGTGGAATTCAAGTTGAGAATAAAGCAGGTAGGCAACAAAGGAATGAAATGCTTTAAAAACAGTCAAACAAACCTTCTCTTTTATATCTACTTATCCCCGACTGACAAAGCTTCTCTTTTATATCTATTTATGGGCCTCAACCCAAGTCCTTATTTCATAGATGTTATGGCAAGAGGAATTTCAGGTGGTTTTCTTTGTCGGAAATGAAATGGTGGCAAGGATTGAAAGAACGTCTCTTTTCTGCTCTTAATGGTCAATGGTGGAAGACATGTAGTAGGTTGTTGGTCATAAACTTGTGTTGCATGAGTTAACACCAAAAAAAGTGGCTACTTAAATGAAAATGTAAGATATATTTATGGAGGTCTGGTGCTGACATCAGAAATCACTCACTGTCCACCATAACAATATAATCACCAAACATGATAAGTCCCTTTGATCATGTGACAGATATTATACTTTGCAGCAATCCCACAAACATATTTAAGTCTATAATTGCTCCTGATCATAAAGAATTGATAATAAAAAATAGTAAAAAATCAACATCATTTTAACTATAGTATAACCATAAACTTTGACAAAAATTTTATGCTAGCCTTTTTCCATTTGGTCGTTACCCAAATTGAGGGAACATCCCCCTTCCTAGGCCACAAATCACGTAGAAAGGAGTCCTCAATGTTATTATTTGTCTGCGAATCAAATGCATGGTTATAGTTATTGTTGTTCTGGTTTTGTAATGAAGTTACCTTTAGAAAATTGGGTATGTTGGCTTACCCTATGTGAATCATGTCTACAATATATAATGGCAGATGACAAATGAATGAATATAGGTAGAGGAAGATGTGTGGGATTTGAATATGTATGTTAGTGGAGTCGCCACTTGCAATCCTTGAAAAAATGTTAGGAAAAAATTTGATTCTCTATTAGGTTGCACATGGTAAATGAGTAAGCTTACAAAATAGTCGGACACTTTTTAACAAAGTCCCTCACTATAAGATAATGTCATCCATTTCTGCCCCTTTGGGCAAAAATGGACATCGGGGTCTACAAGCAAAATTTTGTGTTTAGAAGAGCATTTTTGATGTTCTGAAAAGATACAAAACCATCAGGAAACACTTTTTGTCTTCTAGGATTTGGGGAGCTCATTTTTTGCCTAAGAGGTGTACATGGGACTGGGAGGCCAAGATTGATCCAACACGGGAAAAACATGGTTATAATTGGTAGAAAACTTTTTGGGGTGTCCTACTATACCTCCTTGGCTTATTGGCTCACGAAAGGATTTAAAATTTTCAACAAGTCAGTGCAAAATTTGAAAATTCATCAAAGGAGCTCAATAGGATCCTGAGTTGAAAACAACTTGTCGAGCAGTTTGGCGAGCTACTCGACAAGCTTGCATAATGGATATGGGGGCAAGTTATGTTGACTCAACATGTCTATAGTTATAGCTCACAAGCTATTTGATTTGACATTTTGTGGTGATGCGCAAGACGAGGATTTTGGCAGTCAACGAATGTCATCATGGTGTATTGTTGTAAGTTCCTTAGCTTGGCCGAGATACCACCCTAGCTCAGAGTAGTTACATTGGGATCAAGTTCTCAGATCATAAGAAGAACTTGGGAGTTGTTCAAAGATAAAGATACTATGGTGAATGTCTATGGGATATGTGGTATAAGGGTGAGTTAACAAAATGGATTGAAACTCAAAGATTAAGTTATTTCAGCCATGGAAGGAAATGGCTCATCGAGCCATGCCCGTGATCATGCATCAAAATATAGTGGTGAGTTTCTAGTCATGGAAAGGAAATGGTTTGAGTCGACCAGACTCACCATTAAAGCATGAGTGAAAAGCTCGATGCACGACTCGGTGCAGTGACTCATTGGCCAAACGAATGAGCTTCCCAAAGTTAAGGTCAAGGCGGGGATAAGCTTAGTCACTCAGGTGTTTGGTTAAGCTCAACATGGAGATCAGATCATTGTGTGGGGGTTGGCTCAGCACCAATGGGCTCAATGGAGGAAATGAAATCATAATATGTTGGGAGTAATCGCCAAGTCGAGTCTAGGATGGCTCGGTGACTAGAAACGTTAAAGCAGCTCGAGTATGTGATGAGTGAGATACTCACCTAATGACATAGAATAAGCTCGGTGTTGGGATCGTCTTAATAGTAGACCACAGTGTTAGAACAAATCACTCGGCCTTGCCGAATTGATCGAGTGAGGAGTGCATAGTAGTTGCGAGCTCCATATGTAGTTGGACCAAGCCAAGTAGTGTGAAGCTCCAACTAATGCCTAAATTCAACGTAGTGGGTTGGCTTGGTGATGCACAAGTCATGAGGAATTCAGTCACAACACTTAAGGCCAACATGTCATTGAATGACTCAGAAAGGTAAATATTGCAACCCAGTGGTTCGATGAGTGCAATCAGGTAGACGAGCTTTGAGATGCTCATGAAGCGGAGACACGAGTTTGAGATAAAAGCGGAGCCTTGGCATGAAGGCAATCTTATGCGGGAAAGTTGAAGACTTGAAGGATCTCTCGATATGCATGACCAGTAGAGGTAACGCGGAGGTTATAAGATTGAAACTCATTAAGCGCCATGACAAGTTGAGGATAACTTGTTGTAAACAAGCACAAGTTAAATCGGTCGACTAAATGAGGGAGCAAGATCGAGCGGTGTAAACGAGCTCATAACTCAGATCGAAGTTCGGTTAAGAGATTGATCTCGGTAAGCATGCGAGGGATAACTCGAACATCAAAGTGGCTTTGGATCATATCGAGAGTTTCATAGTTTGAAGAAAACATGAAGCGGGTGAGCCATAAAACTCGGATCACGGGAAACCGAGTTAAGTGTGAGCTCATGTGGCTTGACTTCGATCTTATTTAATCATGCGGGAACGTAGCTCGGAAGCGGTGAACAAAGGTCGAAGGAAGGAATGTTGGGCCCATGGGGTAATGGAACCAAGTGGATAATGGAGCTCGATTGAGCTGAGCCAAACATGGAAATGCAGGAGCTTCGGGAATATTGGGTTCATTGCCCAGTCAAATTGGCCAAATAGTGCTGAAATTCACACTTCAATTATCGACGTGGAAATTTTGGAAGAGCGCGGCCATGGTGGAGATTTGGAATGATTGGGCCAAGGATTTTTACCCAAGGGAGCTCGGGTCTACCGAGGAGTTATGCCAACAAGCGGGCGATGCGATGAAATTCATCCGACGAGATGTTTTGTTCGGGATAACATGTGTATTACTGCCAACTCTGAGATGCCCAGTGAAGAGAGCTCAACGTGGTGTAGCGAATGAAGTGGTCAACACAAAAAATTTCCGTGAAGCTCGTGAAACAGGGGGGTGGTTTTAAGGAGCCGAAAGGTTTGCCATGTAGCTCGATCAACGATAAATAGCTCGATGGATTCTTTTAAATGTCAATCAACATAAAATAGATGCATGGTCTTATGTGCATTGGAAGCATGCCCAATGTAGGATGTGTAGAGATAATGTTGTCAGAGGTTATTTATTTAAGCGGCCGTAAAACATGATCCGCGAATAACTCAGAGGGTGGCATTAAGCATTGAAAGATGAGCTCATTTGAGCTAAGACAAAGTGATCAGTGTATAATGTAAGGAGCCCACTAGGTAATGCACATGTGTAGCTCGCCAACCATCTCGGCGAGCTAGCTAGCGAGCCATTCACCATAAATAAGCCAAAACCCCATTTTTGCACTAAATGACCTCGTGGGTCCCATCAAAAGGCCAAGGTGCCGTAATATTTTATTACAAATATTATTTTTATTAAAATATGGATAAATTCAATTTTTTTAATTTATGAGGCATGATGGGTGAATGCAATTAATAATGTAATTAAACATGTAGGCCATCATGTGTTATATTTTGGCCCAGGATTTAGGATTCCTCCTCCTTTCTCTTATTGGATTTTCTATAAATGTAAATGAGAAACCATATTCAAAGGGTTAAAAAAATTCCAATTCCTCTCCCTTTTCACAAGTTATTCTATTGTGGATTGTGGGAACTTTCAAGCCTTTTATCCAAGATTGTAATGGAAAATATTGCCTCTTCCTAATGTAATGATGCATTATGCACATAATTGAAGTAATAAGAAATTGTGTTCTGTGACTAATCATTAGTCCTTTCATCGTTTTTGTTGCTTCGTTGTGCCTTTCTCATACTTGCAGGTATACTGTGCAATTTCAAGTTTCCATTGCAGGTTTGGGAGTTATGTGCTTATCTGGGAGTGAAGTTTTGTATGTGGTTAAGTTGTGGTGCTTGTCCATCCTTCTTAGTTTCATCCTTTTTCACTGGAAGACAAAAAATTGTCTAGCAACACCCTTTCTTGGTGCATCACCACTTCTAGTATAGGTTTTACTTCTTGCAAATATCTCTCCCTAAATCCCATGAAAATGTTAGTATATGTCTAGTTAGTTGTTTTATTACATTAGAAGTAGTGTTGTGTTTAGTTTAGGAAGAGGAAGTTGGCCTTCTCCGGAGGTTCACCTCAAGCCACAAGTCCCACAGCTTGTGAGGTGATCCCATGTTACCCAATCACACCGAATGTCCTATTCATCACTTGGCCATTCGGAGGGTGTAGTGATTTGGCGATAAGATACCCTCGTAAATATAATAAATGTAAAAGTGTGTGTTTTCAAAAATTTATCTATAGAAGATTGGGTTTGATAGTTAAAAGGTATTTGTCCACTATACACTCTATCTTTAACCAAAAAAAAAAAAAAAAAAGTTGCACTCAATTGCACCGAGAAGATAAAAGATTTTTCTTTAATAGAAAAGACATAAAAGAGAGCCCACTAACCACTCTCCAATGCTCACAAATATAATAGTTTAGAGTGAGTGGTTAATCCTCTCCAATCCATTATGGGAATCATCATATATGTTGTAGACATGTATGTTCCAGCTTATTAAAATCAACATAGGTTGGATGCACTTCCCTCACTTTAAGGGGAATTTTATATAGTACAAATATGTTAATGGCTAGTAAATTTAACCCATAAGTAATACATGACATTATATCTAGATGTTGGGGTCAGCTAAAATGCTCTCTTTAACTTAGATACAAATACACCTTTCATATTATCTTTCATTTACTTAAATCAAAGATTGTATGTTATTTATATATTTTCTATTATGATTTAACTAACCTTAGTTGAGATGTATCATCACCAATTTGGGGGTGTAGTGATATTTTAGCCTCAGATCCTTTGAATTCATCCACAACTATTCTAACTAGAGGAAAATAGGCATCAATTTGTTCGAGGAAATAATCAAACCCATGATGATTGCATAATAAAAGTTGCACTCAATACACAAACTAAATACATCTTTACCTAACATTGTCCCCACGGTTCCATAGTTGCATTTCACCCATTAAATACCTTAAGTACATCAAACCCTTCTAGAAACAAAAGAAATACAAAAATATCACCTTTTTAGTAGGCATGCATGGGGAATTAGTGTAAATGGTACAACAACACCGAGAGGAGCCCTCAATTTTGTAGTCCACACATGCTTTCAAAACAATCCACTGAGCTCATGAACACTTATATGTAGTACTATTCATCGATAGTATTAATGATTTCCTTATAGTTAATAGGGGTTTCATCTATATACATAAACCCAAGAAACCCTTCCCATCCATGTGTAAAGGCTGATAAGTTGTAAAGGAAGGATGATATTAGATGCATATATGTTTGAACGTGATATTATAATATGGGTGCCATAAACCATTAGTTTACCAATTTTTGCAAAATATAAGCCTTGGTACTATGGGAACTAGTGTAGACATAAAATTATACACTTATTAGTATTACATTGTGCCTCTAGTACGTTGTTATATACATGGTCTCTAAGTATAAATATTAGACATTGGTGACACTTTTTTCCTACTATTGTTGTGAAGTTTCGATCGTTATATTGTCGTATACTTCTTCGATTTACATCTTCTGGTCGAGTCATGGGGATCCTTGTTTTTTTATTTGTTCATATTTCCTTTCCTTGGCTTTGGAATAGTACCACCCAATAAGGACACTACTACTAATCAAGCGCTAGTGTCCATTTTGGGTGTTTTTTCCATTCTCTTTTGATTTCTAAATTACCATTTGGTAGTTTAACTTTGAGTCTTTTCTAATTATTTGAATCGGCCTTTAATGTCACTAAGTGTCGAAATTCAAACAAGAAATTCATATATATACACAACTTACTCATTATTATTAGGGTTGAACAACTTGGGCTAATAATTACTATCTACTACTTGGGAAAAGAGTAACATTCAAGGACTGCATTTGGGATACATTATTCACTACATAAGAGGGGCTATTTCTGAATTCCATCTCACACATTAATCTTGGGGGAAAATAGTTATAGCTTGTTATCTTGGTACGAATGGCATAAGGGTAACCTAGCTTCAACTAACACAATTCAATCACACACAAACTAGAACTACGTAGAGTATGAAATATAATACAATGCTTGATGAAAATCACATTGGGGTGATTATCGAGGTCATTCTAACTCAAGCATATGCATTATTTGTTTCATATAATGTTTTCTTGAGCCTTGTGTAGGTAGCTAGGGTTTGATTTGCATGTTCAGGTGTGACACATGAACCCTACAATGAAGTGGATACAACAAAGAGAGAAAGGAGAAAGACAATTTCATAATTTGAAAAGATTAGAAGTAGAGTTATTCCTGGACACTAGCACCCAATCCAGGACACTAGTGCTCAAGGAGTCATATCCTTATCGGTTTGTTCTGTTAGAGAGGTTTCAAATCTTGATTTCTTAGAAAGATATTTTTCAGTCCAGATCAGCCTATTTCACTTAGTTTCTATCCAAGGATCAGCCCATATCTCTGAATAGAAGACAATTCAATCTTATCTCTCTATTGTACACACTTGTTTCTTGCATGATAGATCTTACTTATTGCTATTATATTCATTATATCTCACTCTTATGATTAATATTTAAGATTTCATTAAATCATTTGGTGAACCCTCTTATGGATTGAACCCTAACTTGCCCTATAATCCCTTTTTTTTTTTCTCATGGCTTATCAAAAAGTGTTGTGTAACGGTCATCCTAAACCCCCTTCTCTTAAGTATGATTATATTCCTTTGGTTGGTTATCAACCTATTTTTGTAAATGCCCCAAAGGAGGTGGCCTTCAATCGTAAAACACATATTATTGTTACATCTCATCCCAAAACCCCTTTTTTACAAATCTTAATAACCTTGGTCCTAATTTTATACTCCTACCCCCTATTAAGGCCAATAGCTCTTTTGAATATGATAGTGATGTTTCTTCTCTTGCTACAATGATACATGTGTTGAGGATTTGGTTAACTTTTCAGATGAGGAATGTTTTGTTAATGATGCTTGTGATAACCATACTTATTTTGATGTTGTAGATGCCTTCCTAAATGGCCCTTGCCCTACATCTTCTTCTCCCCCACTTACATATGCACAAATCATTAGAGCTGATCCTATTGTTGTTGATATTAATATTAATATCCCCTCTTCTTATTCACAACCAAGTTCTTGTTCATTGAATATTGTGCCTCAAAATTCATATCTTTCTTCTTCCATCTCTTGTGTTCTTCCTAATGTTTTTAGTACTCATTTTCCTTCTCCTAATGTGTTAAAATCTATAAAATTTAGTGATGCATGTGTTTCTACTCTTGAAATTTCCAAATATAGTGTACATAATGATGAGCATAAGGATAATATGCATGTTTCTTGTGTTCCTTCTTCTGTTGAGTTTGTTGATAAAAGTGTAAAAAACTTATTTTCCTATTGATTCTTATTCCCAAGTTCTTATTCCTAGTTTTCCATTTGTTGATCCTGAGATTGAATTCCAACCCAATAATGTCCCTGTAGGTGATTTAAAAAATAATATCCATACCCTTTCCCTTGAAAGTAGGGCCTACTATTCTAACACCAATAATAATTCTCTTCATGGAAATCATATTCCTAAAATTATTTACAATTCATCTTTTCCTAAGTGTTTTACTTTTCCTACTTTTACACTTTTTGATGGAACAAGTAATCCTTACATGCATCTTAAGGATTTTAGATTAGTTATGGATTCATATTCTAATGATAGATTAATTCTCAAAGAATTTCCTAGTAGTCTTACTGATGTTCCTTCTCATTAGTTTCATCATTTTCCTAGTGGATCTATTAGTACTTGTCTTAATATGGAAGAAGCATTTATTAGACATTTTATTTCTAACAATGGTCCTAAAGTTACATTTGAGCGTTTTCCATTCTTTACACCAAGGAGAGAATGAACATGCTAATGATTACATATTCTATTTCAAATCTTGTATGCATCATTTAATTTTTCATCCAATTGATCTAAAAATGCAATATATCTTTTAAATGGTTTGATTCTTCCTTTAAAAGAAAAATGATTATATGATACATGTGACTCTTTTACACTTATTTGCTTTAAGGTTATAGTTTTAGACTAATATATACTTAATGAACATTATGTTGCACATGTTCCTAGTTCTTCTACCACTCCAATAGCTATCACATCTTATCTCCCTCCTCTTGTACCACCTTCATGTTCCACATCTCCTACTAGACATACTCATGATCATTCATCTCATTTTCGTAAGTCTCCACCATGTTCCACTCCCCCTCCTAAGTGGGAGACATTGTACTTCTCACCTTCTTCTAGTCATCATGATATTTTGCACACATTACTTATTCATAAGTTAATTCATCTACCTTCTAATGAGTGTCATCCTCCTCATCGGTTATGATGTAATGATGTAATTTCCATAGGATTAAAGGTCATAGAGATAATGATTGTCATTCACTCCATCATAGGATTCAGTTTCTTGAGAACAAGGGTGTCTTTATTTTCATGCATGCCATACTAATAGATCACATTCTTTATGTCGTGATGTTGCACATCGCATCTATTACTTTGAATACCTCTCACCCTCCTAAGGTCATTTTGTCTCCTCGTCTTCAGTTTCAACTATACATTAGGAATGTGCCTAACTTATTATTCAACCCCAAACCACATGGGTTCTAAAGGAGCATCACCTATTATTACATGATTCTAGTGTTGTTTTGATAGTTTGGGCTTATCATTCGACACTTTTACTCATGACATTGCATCATTTGAGCCACTTGTGCATAGTTATTTGTCTCCTTTCTCATTAGTTGTTATTTGTTCCTTAGTGATACATGATTTCACATTTATTCTATAATTATATGTCATTATATATTGTGCTACTTATTCTTTCCTAGATATATCCATCCTCTTTATCATTACTACTAGAAGTTTGATTGGACAATCATATTCTATCCATGCCTATAATCATTATAATATCTATCATCATAATGTTATCTACATTATCAATACATATAGTCTACTCTACAACATCACATGCCAGTTATGTCATCACATTTTTAACAAATCAAATCAATGTAAATAAGCTAATCAAGAACTCATACAAATATAAAAGTACACATCATCATATCAATAATGATCCCATAGTCAATATACACCTCTCAACATTTTCATGATACAACATCACGTGAAAATTCCCAATATCGTATATATCATATATCCTCCTCACTAATATCAAATGCCACTATAGAAACTCTACAACTTAAATCCCCACCACTAGATCTCCACCTTTACACTCAAGACCATTGATCCTCTATCCATGATCTGTAGTAATGTTGCCTCAACCACCACCTCTACATATCGGCCCTAGATCTCCACATATCTCTCCAACATACTCTACATTGGGTCATCTCCTCAAAGTGCCTCTCTTTCCCATCCTGGCTCCATCCTTGCCTCATCTTTCTAACGCATAAATATATGTGTGGTTGTTACCTTGCCACATGACCAAATAAATGAGCACACTCCCTGAAATGTTATTCACTATCTCTAATATCCCTCCTCCTACAAATACATTTGGGAGCACATTGTGCGTCAATGTGCATACGGTTGTGTCCACAATCACGCTGCAATACTCATCACCTGCAAGATCTAATGACCACGGCCTCAAGATCATTATTGAGGCCTTGTGCTGGATGTAGCTATGGATGAGGGATTAATGACCATGGTGTTGGACGCACCCTTAAATGTTTCGTTATGTGTGGATGGTTTAGTAGATTTGATTTTAGTTTTGGTTGAACTTAGCTTAAGATGACCTTGTTCAATGGCATGGGTTTCAAGTTTGTGAGCCATTGTGAAAACTTTGTCAAAGGTTTGAATGATTGGATTTGTAAAGTAGATGATATATGTTTTACACATGATCGCGAGAAGATTTCAATGAGTTCGGTTTATGGAAGAGAGAAGGATAATTGGTTTATAACACCACACCATTGTCACGACAAAGTCGGCGATGGGCTCATCTTCAAACTATCGGATGGTGTATAAGTCAGCGATAGTGGTTTGGCATGCAATGTTAATAGAAAAGTGTTTTAAAAATAGTTACGCAAGTTGGGTGAAAGAGAATATGGAATATTGCGGGATATGGTTGTACTAGTCCAATGCGGGACTGGATAAGGACATGGGGAAAGTGTGAAGCAAGTAGATCATGATCATGTGCAATAAGACAACATGTGTGTTTAAATGCATGGAGATGTTGTTGAGGATCTTCCTTGTTGTTGAACTTAGTAAACTTGGGAAGTTTCCAATGAGGAGGGTAGGGTTTGATTGGAACCAATGGATGAATCGATTCATTACAGATGTGTTCATAGGATAATACATCTTTGGGTGCCAAGGTAGTGGCTTCTAAATTAGCCAACCGATTCATTAAAGCATGAATAGGATCATTTAACACAACGTTAGGTTGAGACTGGATTGGTTGTGTGGCACGAAGTGTAGCTTGATTAGGTGGTTGATAAGCTTGTGAATGTGTGGGTATTTGGGGAATCATTTGATAAGGTGGTTGATAAACTTACGGGTGGGATGTTTGTGAAATCATTTGATAAGATAGTTGATTAATTTGTGGATGTGTGGGTGTTTGGGAAATTATTTGATAAGGCATTGCTTAGCTTGTGGATGAGGTATTTGTGGATTCTATTGATAAGGATTAGTATATGTCATTGGTTAAGATGGGATATGTTGTTGTAATGACTGGTATTAAAAAATAGGGACATGATGTGACTATTGAAGTTGGGTAGGTTGTTGTGGTAAGTGATATGTGGGGATATGAGTGTTACGAGATTGAGATGATTGGAGCATATGATGGGTAGGAACGTAGTTATTAAGAGGTTGAGAATATTTGATGGGCATACTAGTAGTAGATGAAAAAAATTGACAAAAAGGGATGTGGGTGAAATGTGATCCACCAATTGAGGAGATTGAGATAATTGAGAGATTGTGGGGGATTTACAAAATATGAAATCATATATGGGGTTAGGAGGTGGTCCAAGAGTTTCTAAAGGAGCCGGAGATGGTGGTGTGGTTGGTTTAGAAAGATTAGATTGGGAAGAGATATGGGGATTGGTGTTAAGGTGGGGAAATCTTGGATGACATGGTTCTCATGGGGCGAGACCATGGAGATTGAAGGTTGGGTAACCGAAGGCGTGGTTTGAGTTTAGAATCTTGTTGGGAGAGATTGTTAGGAGAAGTAATTTTATTGGGTGGAGGACATTGTTGTTTTGTTTTGATTTGAGAGAGAGTGACAATAGGTGTGAAATAGAGAAACATATGTTTATGTAATTTGTTGACAAACAAATCAAGAAACATATTTTTTATCATCATGTTTAATTTAGAGGATGAGAAAAGTGGATAACAAAGGTTCTAGAGAATGGTAGTCTAAGGTTGGTTTCAGGTAGTTTTGGCTAGGGAAATGTCTAAACGGTTTCATGTTGGGTGTTCAATTCCCAATTAGTGAACCGGGTGAAAGGAGTGTCTTGTTATGTTGATTTCATTCATGAAGTTTCAAGTAGTGTGTGATAAGTGAAATGCGAAGGTTAATTCCCCTATTTAAACTATCTAATTAGGCATGATGCATGGGGTTCACTTTAAACCAAAATGAAATGTGAAGTTTGATGTAGACACTTAACCAAAAAAGGTAATTACAATGAATAAGAGAGAAAATAGGGGGAACAAGAAAACTTGGAGAACTCTTTCCCCGTTATTTGATTACACTTGATAATGATGTATTTGGAAGTGATGGTCAGTGGCTAGGAATGTTTGGGTACCCAAGGATTGCACCATGCATAATTTCAGACGGGGTCGGTGAAAGGAGATTGGTGGCATGTTTATGTTTCAATGGTTGTTTTTGACAACATAACGTTGTTTTCGTAGCTTCATGGAGTTTGTAGATTTCACCTGCAAAAGAAAATAAAACAATTAGTGCAAGTGGTCGACAAAATAATAAAAACAATACAATGGTCCCAATGACTTTGTGCATTGAAAAGGAGCTTAATTAGAGAAATAATAACTATTCTAGTTAATTATGTTGTGAAAAAATTCTAAATAATGAATTTGTCGAGTATTCACTTTTGGACGAAAACGAAGGTAACCTAAGCATAATGTAAAAATGGCACAACTTAAGCCAATACTAATTAAACATCAATATTTGTAAAACATTAGCAAACAAATAAATTAGTCGATGAATGAAAGGAACTGAATTTCTATAAATAAAAAAAAATTAATCAAGCCGCTAACTAATATCAACTTAAAAAAATAATAGATACTAAGCTAAATAAGAATGAACTATGCATTAACAAAGATAATGATCACGGATTAATGAAATAATATAAATAAAAATGAACTATGCATGGCGAGCTCATGAGGGGAGGGAGCAGGAGAGCTTAAGAGTTGTGTGGCCAAGTTGGAGATCAGGATGGAGAGAGATTGGACGGAGGGAATGGCATGGTTTGTGTGGGTGTGTGAGGCAAGGAATTCGGGGTGATACATCGAGTAGCATGAGGACAGATTTGAGAGCTCGAGGGGACCCTTATAAAGGCAATCTAAACATGGCGTAAGCCAAAATTTTGCATTTCAGTCAAGCATTAAAAATGTGTCTCAACTTTAATCACCCACGCGTGTGGGACCAACAAATTGACTTCCACCAAAATAAGCGAAAGGAACATTTCCACGTGGGTGAAGAAGGGGAGAGGATGACCAAAAGGTAGCTCGACTCAACAATGGTGGATGGAAAATCAATTCAAAGTTTTCTTTAGAAAAAGGTGTTGTGAGCATTGTTTGTAATGGTGTGGTAAAGAATTATAATCCAATCGTTGTAAAGAGACTTTACAACAACTACCCACAAAGCTTGCGTGAATTTGAAACCAGTTGGTCATACATGGACATGGCTCGATGACATAATGAGAATCATAGAAACTCTAAATGAGAAATATATAATTAGATATGGTGCATTGTTTATGACAGTGTCGTTTAAAACTATGTTATAGAGAATTGCGAGCCTATTTCTATGATGTGATTGTACAGTCACTACCCACAAAGTTGTGTGAATTTGATACGAAACTGAAAATAGTTGGATGTATCAAGCATTGGGATACTACGAGCCTGCATGGATATTCACTTTCTCCACATTGAGATTCGTGGTCATATGTGGGTCAATGGTTTTCTTATGCATGTCAAACCAAAGGACGATTGTGCTAGCTCGGATCTTACCAAACCCGCAGAAGGAATTGAAGTCATTTGGTCTTCTATTTTCATTGGTTTATAGTTTAGCAGTGGATGTTGATCATTCATTGTATGATTAGTGTAAATAATTAGATGTATGATCCTTTCCCTGATTTGGATGGCTTTGAACATATAAGAAATTTGCATGAGGAACTTTGCTTTGGCTAGACTCTGGCTAATGTATTTATCAGGTTTGTCGAACGTATATCAAGTTGGCCACGAGTGTTTTGTCTCAGGAGTATGCAAAGACCTCACATGAGATTCATAATTTATTGGCTTTGAGGAAAACAAACATTGTTACCATCCTAAGCAGCAGTGATTTGTATTCTAATCATTACATATATTGTCTTGGCTCGTCCTCGTGTGTAGAAGGCAGTAAGCAGTAGAGAGTGGAGGAAGTACGAAGCAAGATCTTACTTGATGTAAAGTGTGGGTGGCGAGTCCCAACAAGGCTTACTCATTGTAGATTGTAGGGAGATACATATTCCTTAAAAATTTAAATCTTTAGACCAAACTGGGGTCTCTACGGTAAAAGAAAACATGGAGGTATGAGGGGTTGAGGTATCTACGTGACATGTAGGGGCATGGCCGAGTGTGAGCTACGTTGAGTTGGGGATAAGAGAGTCGGGGTTTCGGCAAGGGGACTATGGGTGTATCTCGGCATTGAGGGGAGATGAGAAGTATGGTGGCTTGTTGAAATAGGTGGTGGGAGAGAGGGACTAGGAAGAGGAGAGAGGTGAGATTTGCGTGGGTAGGATGACTCGGCCGAGGAGAGAGGTTGTTGGGTGGATCGTATGTGGGAGGAGTGGAGTGAAGCAGAGTTGGGAGAGGAGGTGAGTGAAGTCAAGGTGGAGTGGTAAGCGGAGGAGTGTTGAGGATTAGGTAGGTGGGGAGTTGTTGGAGGATAGGTCTGTGTGGGAAGAGAGGAGTGGAAGGTGGGGTGGAGTGTCAAGTAGAGTCAAGTGGCTCGGTGGGTAGATAGGTAGTGTTAGGAGATGGGTTAGAGGTGAGGTAGAATGCTCAGTGGTAGCTAAGGGGATGGGTAGTTAGGATTAAAAAAAATTTAATAATTAATAAAAAAATTCTTAATTTAATTTTTTAATAATAATTATATGTATATAGTTTTATTAATTTTTAATTAATTTTATTTATTCAATAATAAAAACAAACTTGATATTAATTAGAAACAACCAAATGAAAAATCTATGAACACAACACAATGACGTACCTCGAAGACGGTTGAAACTAGAATAATTATAAACAAGACAATAATGATAATATCGTTACCACGAGAAGAATGCAATAACTAACACATGTACAAGATGAGAAAAGGAAAAAAAAATGAAATGACCAAATGTTGGATCTGGTCCCACCGGCATGCCAAAAATGTTGTACAGGAAACTTTGTTCTCACACAAGTGAATGTGTCGAATACTGGAAGCCACCAACAACCTCAAAATATGGAGGGCTTAAGGAGCCTCAGATGTGGATGTAGATCTATGGGCACAAAAAGATGGATCTGTGATAATGTCTGCAAAACTAAAACAAATATGATTAGATAATAATATGTGGGGGTTTCCCAGACAACGTCGGTTCTAAGAAGTTGTCAACTTCCTTGGAGGATGTCAACCCCCATGTCCAGAAAGATGGCAATAAATGATGAATAGTAGATAACATGCAAGAAAAAAAAATACAAAATTCCAAGTAAGTGGAATGATGAGGGAACTTAGTTGGTGCTCTGATATGGAGATGAAATGGGCATCAAGATGGCAAGATGATGAACAATGTCAAAGCTTCCCCAACAATGTCAAAGTTCTCCAACACTCCTCACCTCTAATTTCTAACAATGGAAAATATTTTCCTTGACCTCAAACTTGCAAAACTCATTTCAGAATTTTCTTATTATTGTTCCTAAAAAAACTTATTGAAAGAAGGGAATAAGGCATGTATATATAATCTGGGGAGGGGGTTAACTGAGGGATGTTAGATAACCTTGGTTTACAAAAGTAACCTTGATTAAAAGACATGATTTGAATTTGATATGAATTGGATTTGATGGAGCGGGGCTCATGATTCAAAAAGAAAGGATGTGATATTGAGTGGGGACATGATTGAAAAGGTTAGGTGGAATAATGCATCCCATGAGGATTATTTTAAATTTAGGAGTGGGATGTGGATGTGTATATTATTATTCAATTTATGGGTGGGGCTCATGAATTGAATAATATTTGCATATTGATTATTAGGGGAGGTGAAAGGATTTTATTTGATTGAGTGGGGTTGACGGTGGGGTTCATGATTTGGATGGTGGGTGTATTAGTGGATTTGATTTGATTGAGTGGGGCTTATGATTTGGATGATTTTTGGATTATTTAATTATGAGATGGGATGATATGACCTAATTGGAATAATTGATTATTTAGCATATAATGAGGTTTAAGTATGTGAAAGGGGATCAATTAAGTTATAAGATTAATTAATTGAACATGCATTTTTGGTGGGAAATGGGATTCACTTGGGAAAGCTTGTTGAAGGGGAAAACATGGGGTGATACCAAAATTTGGTGTCTACACAAAGACCACGATCTTCCGTTATTCATCACTACCCATATCAATGATACTCTCGTTAAGAGAGTTATGATCGCAATGGTGCCAGTATAAATATTATATCATCCCACACTTTTAATCAGCTTCATGTAGGTAACATTATCGTCACTCAATCACATGCAGTATAGTGTGCCTTTAACAATACCATTTCTCCCACATTGGGCACAATCATCTTACCTATCAAAGTGGGCACCAAGAGCCTTCATAATATCTTCTATCTTATGGAGGGAGAGTTTCAATATAACATGTTGTTAGGTCAACTCTAAATACCATTATGTATTGTATCCCATCTACCCTCCATCGTTGTCAAATATACGAACATGAAGGTTAAACCTTCATTGTTCCAACCGACCCGAACCCTTTCAAAGTGTGTCATATGAATTATCAACCCAATGACATGCTCATTCCCAAAACTAACTCGATCTCTTCTAATGAAGCCTCTACAACTTCTTTCATCACCACATCAAAGCTACCAGATGACATCTCCTTTCGAGGATGTCATGAAATTCCTTTCATTAGGGAATACCACCTCCTAGCCCTTAATTCTCTTCCTAAAACAAAAACATACAGAAGACTCAAAAAAAATTGATGTACAAACCTAACGTTAGAGATGTCATCTCCTTCAATCCACCTCATCTTAAAACTAATATTTTCTATGGAGGGATTGATCATCCTTCCCCACATCATAACAATCTACATCATGCAAAACCTTTCATATCTGGTTTTTAATTTCTATATAATCAATCATTTGTATAAATATATATATATCTCCATCATTGTGCTTGGAAGGGATTTGTTCTAGGATGTTATGAACAAGGTATATACATGACTTATTCTTTGACCAATATTGCAAACCTCACGAGAAATATGGATTAGGTTTAAATAAACCTTCTCTAGACACCTCCACAAACATTACATCTAGATCTTGTAAAAAAACCAGAACCATCTTCTCCACCTTCACATGACGAATCTATTGACACATATGACACCATATCCATCCCTCCTAACTATTATTTTTATTCAATACTATCACCTTAGGACCACTCACTTATCACACTAATGATGGTACTAACACCATCCCGATAATATTACCTAAAATGGTAAAGGAAGACTCCCTACTATTTACATTCTCCAATACCACGATGATCTATCTATCATCTCCTATATGGGGGTAAAGGATAATTACCTTCAAAATACTATGCCACTTGACACATCTATGCTCCTTAAGGAATCCACTATTAACGTCAACATAGGGACTTTGCAAGACCTCGCATCATTAAGGTTGCCAATCTTTAGATTCAGAAAATGGAATGACTTCATCATCTTCCTCTCCAAACTTATTCAAGGCTTTGCATGGTTGCATAGTGACATGTAGGTATCGACCCTAACATTTTCGTTCACAACATAGTCATAATACCCAATGCTAAGCCTATTAAACAAAAGCTACGTAGGATGTACCCTCACATAGCTCTTCTCATAAAAGAAGAGTTATAATGTCTTCTCTCTGTTAACTTCATCTTTCCTATTAATTATCCACAATAGGTATCTACTATCATACCCATGACTAAATCCTCTAGAAAATTATGAATTTACACATATTTCTGAGATATCAATCTCACCTACCCTAAAGAGGACTTCACTCTCCCAAACATCGATTGTTTCCCACCTTATGTCATGTTGTCATTGATGTCTTGTCAAATTGGTCATGTTGTGTCCTTTTCGTGGTGTTGGTGTGTTCATGGTGCCAAAGGATGTTGATCCAAATTGATGATGTTTATATAGAACATAGGTTTCATGTGAGTGATGCAAGGTGGTCTTCGTGTCTGTGTCGATTCCTCATGTTATGTTTAGTATGCTCTCAATCTTGTCAGAAGCTTTCAGGGTTCATTGTGTTGGTTAGTTGAGAAGCACTACACTAATTCTACAAGGTTGAATGCAAGTAGTACTTCCTGAAGAGCATAATGAATACAAAGTTTTTCCTAGTTGGTCACAAGTATTTTAAGATATGGAATAAGGATTCTCTCATGTAACTCAAGTCAACCTCTTTCTCAAACAAGGAAAAATAGTAAATATGGCCCTATTGCATAGGCCTAATTCTTAGGTGGTCTTGCAAAATGAAGTAGTGAAGGAGATAAGTCATAAAAAGGGTTTGGAAGCAAAATGCAAATCCTAGCTAAAACTGCCCTTGAGAACTAGATTTGTACTTGAATCCAAATGAGATGGGCCATAAAAATTAATATGTTATCTTGAAAAATAACTCATTGTATATGGTTGAGGTATGTTTCCTTGAGGTCTATGCAAAATTTCAGGTCTCAAGGAGGTCATTTGTGCAAGTAATTCAAATTTTACTAAAACCGGGTTTTGAGGAAACTTCATTTAGACCATATGGATTTCTTAGGTGTCAAAAAAATTATATATCATTTCTCAGATAAATTATAGAATTTATTTTTGGATTAAATTATCATAAAAATATGGTGCAAATGTTTTTTGTAAATTGATTGAGTTTTAAAGAAGTTTTCATCATTTTTCTAAGCATATTGTTCTCTCTTCCCAACACCTTCTTGAATCGATGGAAGAAAAAAGTTTTGTTTTTCCTTAAATTTATTGTGTGAGAAATTTTAAAGCCTCTAATTGTCTATTAATGATGTCTTCAAGTCCTAAAATGTGTTGGAATGGGTTAAGATCTTTGATGAAGCTTGTCAAGTTCAGTATGGCCTTGAAATGAATTGTTCTCCCTGTACAAGAAAAAAATTTGGTAATCAAATGAAGCATTCTTGGTTTTAGATGTCCTTTGACCATTGAAAGAATATATATTATGCTTCATATTTCCTCTCAATATCCTTGAAATTATTTCCAAGATCCAAAAGAGACCTCTTGTTTGAAAATCATTACACAGTCATGAATCATGTCTCTATTCATTGCCAAATCGAATTGTTGGAGATGATTTTGGTTGTTGCAAGAAAAAAAAAGGTTGAAATGGATGGAAATTCATTGTAAAGACCCTATGAAATTTAAATTTTTTAATTTTATCAATAAATTACCAAGAAAATCTCTTCCGAGCCCTCTCGAGCATGCATAGATGACCAAACCCTCTATCTAGGGTTTCAAGTGGTGTTTTGCATTGTTCTCGAGCTCCAACTAGTGGAAAGGCATGAAAATTAAATCTTACATTTTTATGGTGTTCACCATCAATTTTTTCCAAGTATCAAATATTTTCATCAAATTCTCGATGAGATTCTCATGACAATAGTTCTATGATAGAGTTTCAAGGCTTATGTAGTCTTATAAGTAAATGAAATGCCTTTTTCCTCAAGTTGAAGATCTAGGACTTGATGCAAGACTATAAAACACTAAAATATGACTTAAATTAACAATGTTTGGTCTTGAATAATCTTTATAGTGATGAAATATCGTGATAGAAGTAAGTGTGTGTACCAGTCTCTCTGTCACCTAGCAAGTTGTTAATTGCAAGAAAAATGTCTTAAAGAATCCTGTGTAGATCTCATGGTGATAAATGTAAATAGAAAAGGCTTGAGGAGTATTCCATAAAATACAACAAGATCTTAGAGTCTAGAAAATTCCCATATCTACCAAAAAACCTAGTGATGATAATGAGTTCATTTTTCTAAGCCTCATTTGATGCTCAAAGGGAAGTTGCAAAGTCATATTCGAGTGTAGAGCATCTCGAAAGTTGTATAACTATTGAATCTCTCCCGATACTTGTCCCAAATGATGAAACATGCTTGCAAGGAAGATGAAGAGACAATATTTGTAACTACCTCTCGAGAAAAATTAGCATTTTCAAGCTGACAGAGTTAGGAAGTAATTGATCCAAAGGCTTAAGAGATAATGACATTTGTTTAAACGAATGAACTTCAAAAACTGAAATCTTGAAGTGATGGTGGACTTCTTTACATGGTTAAAAAGTAAAAAGAGACACATATTACAAAGGGATAATAAGTGGAAAATAGATCTTAGGTATGGCAGTAGTAGGAAAAATAATTGGAAGTGTATGAAAGAAACACTTCTTCTTGAAAAAAACATAGATGAAAAAAAAAAAAATATAGAAAAAATAGAGAGTGTGATAATTTATTGCATATAGTGTGCTTTGAAAATTGAGTGAGAACTTGGCCTTGAGTGAATGTTTTTGAAGAGGATTTGATAAAGAGGTATGGTGAGTAATGTAGTATAGAGATTGATTGTAGAAGATTGAGTGAGTAAAGAGATAAAAATATCAATCTTTGAGTGAGAGAGTATTACTAATAGAACAAAGAGAGTCAAGTGAGTGTAAGTGAGTGTAAGTGATATGAAAGCATGAAATTATACTAAGGAGTGAACTGGTTAATGATGTCATGAGCTTGTTTGTAGAAATATGAGTTAACATTGAAATAGTAATGTTATCATAATCTATTGAATGAGAAACATATGAGCTAGATGATAAAATTCTTTGTTATATCTCTTTAAGTAGGTGCTTAGATCATAGGGGTGGGTGATCCTTGCAAGTTACAACTTGTTAAACTATCTAAGTGGGTGCTTGAAGGTTTTTTTAGATTGAGTGGGTGCTCAATCAAGTGGAAATCAGTGTATGCTTTGGAATAGGTGTTCCTAATAAAAGGTCTAGTTTCGAGTGGGTTTTATCCCTTTATGGGTTTCCCACCATCATTCTTGTGTCTGAGAATTTTCTTTCTTACGTGAGTTTCAATTTGTGTTCATGATTTGATTGTTGATTCTAGTTAAGAATTTTTGAGAATTTGAATTGGCCTAAAAGTTTTCTTAGCACTGATTCACCCCCTCTCAGTGCTTGTGATATCCAAAAATTGGTATCAGAGCAGGTCCTTTTGATGGAAGCTTAACATCTTCAAGGTGATCCTCTCTTCACAAGCATGGAAAACACTCAAGCATAAGGTGGATTATCAATGTCAAGATCACCTCTCTTCAATGGAACAAACTATGCATTCTGGAGGATAAGAATGAATACTTATCTCATGTCACTTGGTTTTGACATATGGGAAAGTGTGGACAAAGGCTACACTCCTCCAAGAACTCCAATTACTTCTATAGTAGACAAGGAAAAATATGAAAGCAATTCAAGAGCCATGAATGCCATCCTATGTGGGTTGACTGAAACTGAATTTTTGAAAGTAATGCATTGTACCACAGCCAAGGATATGTGGGATAAGATTCAAAGCATTTATGAAGGAGATGAAAAAGTCAAACTTTCCAAGTTACAGACCTATAGAGCTCAATTTGAAAGCTTAAAGATGAAAGAGGATGAGAGCATTGCATCCTACATGTAGAGGGTGGATGAAGTGATCAATATGATCATAGGCTTAGGTGAGAAGCAAGAAGAGACCATCATAGTACAAAAGGTCCTAAGATCCCTAACCCCTAAGTATGATGTAAAGGTATCAACTATTGAGGAAGCAAAAGACATGAAAACATTGACATTGGATGAACTACAAAGTATCTTATCAACATATGAAATGAGGACAATTGGAGCTAAATATACCAAGAAGGAAGTAGCATTCAAATCCAATAAAGAGACTCAATCCAAGCAAGAAAAATAAGAATCAGATTTGGAGGATGAAGAAGATGATGAGAATATTGAAGCAATGTTTGTGAAAAGGTTAGGAAGAGGCTCAAGAAAATATAAAGGTAAGCTCCCATTCAAGTTCTTTAATTGTGGAAAAATAGGCCACTTTGTTACCAAATGCCCAAGAAAAATAAGGAAACTCAGTTTGAGCATGGTGAAGAAGGTCATAGGCATGGCAAGAAAAATATGAATTTCAAGAAGAAGGATGGTAAGAAGAAGTTTTTCAAGAACAAGAGAAACTTCTACACAAAGGAGAAGTCGAGTGGTTCTAAATCAAGTGACTCAAGTAGCTTGGAAAGTGAGGATAATGGAACTCATTGTGAAACCTTATTCATCACTTTGAAGATCCCTCATAAATACAACACCAAAGGTAAGGACTGGTTAATTATGAAGATTTTGATGAAGAAGAGGCAAGAGTGAACCTAGAAGCTAAACTTGTAAGTGCCCTTGAAGAACTACAATTGTGTAGAAGAAGGAACCAAAATTTGAGATGCACCTTGAAAGATTATGAAGAAAAAAATTCACATTTTTAAAAGAGGCAAATTCAAAAGTAAGAGGAAGAAACAAATGAGCTCAAAGAAATTGAATCTCATCTTGAAAATATCTATCAAACCCACAAGGAAAAGGATGATGAATGATTAAGCCTAAGGTCTGATTTAGAACTCCTAAAGGTTGAATTGGAGAAAATGACTAGAAAATTCAAGGTGTATGAGAAGCTAGAAAAGATCTCAAATGTCTTGGCTGATATTTTAAGCATTCAAAGGGATACAAATGAAAAATTAGTAATAGGTTTCAAGGAAGAAGGAAAAGAAGTTGAACCAGCAAAGAAGGAGGAGGACAAGTCTACACCAAGCATCTTTCAAACCACAAACAAGGAGGCCACCAAATTTTTCAAGAAGAGAAAAATTCTCCTAGAATCACCTATGCTATGAGGTATTCACATTCCTTCTATGGTTATTGCTTTTCATGTAACATGTTTGGACACAAAGCTGCAAAATGTAGAAGAAATGCTAGAGGCAATAAGAGAAACTACAATTCACAAAGTACAATAATGAATCATAATCTTGTTTACTACAAATGCCAAAAGGATGGTCACATAGCTAGCATGTGTAATCAACAACCACCTAAACAAAACAAATGGATGTATGTTGTGAAGGAAGGATCTAACAAGAAGGAAAACTTGGTTTGATAGCATAAATTGCTATTCATGTGCAAGATGAAGGAATGATTTGGTACTTAGATAGTGGTTTCTCTAGTCATATGACAAGTGACAAAATAAAATTCATCTCTCTATCAAATAATGCATTAGATGTTGTAATATTTGGTGACAATAATTCAGCAAACATTATGGGAAAGGGAACTCTTAGTCTTGATAATGGCAAAACAATCACTGAAAATGTCCTATATGTTGAAGGGCTCAAGCACAATCTTCTAAGTGTAAGTCAAATGTGCAAACATGGCTACAATCTGACCTTTCATGATAAAGGATGTGAAATTGTTGATGGTAAATCAAGAAAGAAAGTAGGAAGAGCCAAAAGGACAAATAATAACATGTATGTGCTCAAGGAAGTAAATAAATAAAAATGCTTTACAAGTAAACTTGATGACAACTGGTTGTGGAATAGAATATTGGGACATATAAGCTTTGAAAATATTGTGAAATTAAGTGCTAAAGATGGTGTTAGAAACATTTCAAAATTTGTAAAACTAGCAAACCCTCTGTGCAATGCTTTCCTACATGATAAAAAAATAAGAAGATCATTCAATTCCAAGGAGTATTCTACTACTCAACCTTTGGATCTGATTCATACAAATATTTGTGGGCCTACAAGGACTGCAAGTATGCAAGGAGATGAGTATTTCATGATCCTAATATATAACTTTACTAGGATGACATGGTAGCTTGCTTAAAACACAAATAAGAAGCCTTGGATAAGTTCAAAGCTTTCAAAGCACTTGTGGAGAATGAAAAGAACACCAAAATCAAATGCTTGAGATCATACATGGGTGGAGAATTTTGGTCTAATGAATTTTATGACTATTGTAAAGAGCATGGAATATAAAGACAATTCTCAACTGTTAGGAAACCTCAACAAAATGTGATGGTTGAAAGAAAGAACAAAATTGTGTAAGAAATGAATAGAACTATGCTAAATGAATCAAGACTTCCTGATAGTTATTGGAGTGAGGCAATTTGTATAGCTTTCTACATTCTAAATAGAGCTCAACTGAGAGTGAACAACATAAATACACCTTATGAGCTTTGGAAAGGGAGGCCAGCCAATGTGAAGAACATAAGAGTCTTTGGAAGAAAATGTTTTATTAAGAGGGATGAATAAAATTTAGGAAAATTTTCTTCTAGATGTGATGAGGGCATATTTCTTGGGTGCTCATCAGTTAGTTTTGCCTATAGAAGCTACAATAAGAGGCTTCAGATGGTGGTTGAAAGCATGAATGTGAAGATTGATGAATCTCATCCTTCAAATATCATAACTTAGCCTAAGGACAGAAATGAAGATGATGCTCCATTCATTGATGATTAAGAAGATGATGATGAAGTATAAAGTACACATGAAGAGGTGGAAGAAGTGGAATAGAGACAAGACACCAAGGCATCTTCGAGAAAAGTTAAGAGGTATCATCCAACAAATTAGATCATAGGAATCAAAGAATGAGGTGTTCAAACAAGAAGAAAGTTAAGAAATCAACAAAGTGATAAAGAGAAAACCCTCTTATCCATGCTAGAACCCAAGAATGTGATAGAAGCTAGCAAGGACCAACATTGGGTGGATTCCATGAATGAAGATCTTGACCAAATTGAGAAGAATAAAACTTAGGAGCTTGTACCTAGGCCAAAGACAATAATTTATATGAACAATGGGTGTTTAGAAAAAAAGAATGAGAAAGGTGAAGTGACAAGAAACAAGGCAAGACTTGTATGTAAGGGTTATGCACAAATGGAAGGGATTAACTTTGATGAAACATTTGCACTAGTGGCAAGGATGGAAGCAATTAGATTGTTCTTGGCATATGCTACTCACAAGAAAATTAGAATTTTCCAAATGGATGTCAAGTCTACTTTTCTAAATGGCCA
This sequence comes from Taxus wallichiana var. yunnanensis, assembly GCA_018340775.1. Classification (NCBI taxonomy): domain Eukaryota; kingdom Viridiplantae; phylum Streptophyta; class Pinopsida; order Cupressales; family Taxaceae; genus Taxus; species Taxus wallichiana. The sequence continues at coordinate 683,549,848 of CM031236.1, read as the reverse complement.
CCTAAATGAGGAGGTATATATTGAGAAACCTAATGGATTCTATCTAACTGAAGGCAAAGACTATATATGCAAATTGAAAAAATCTTTATATGGACTCAAACAAGCTCCTAGAGCTTGGTATAGCAGGTTGGATGCATACCTCATTGAGCAAGGTTTTAGAAAGGGAGTGGCTGATAGAAATATTTACACCAAAGAAGAAGGATACCATCTACTAATTTTCATAGTTTATGTGGATGACATCATATTTGGAGGGGATCATGAAAATATGACTCATGAATTTTCTGATGTGATGAGAGAAGAGTTTGAAATGTCTATGCTTGGTGATCTCTCATTCTTTCTAGGCCTACAAATAAGTCAATCAGATCAAGGAATCTTCATATCTCAAGCTAAATACATCAAGGAAATGCTCAAAAGGTTCAAAATGGAAGAGTGTAGACCTATAGGCACACCAATGGAGGTGGGATGCAAGTTGAGAAAAGAGGACAACTCACCAAAGGTGGAAAAAACCTTGTATAGGTCTATGATAGGCAGCCTTCTCTACTCCACTACATCAAGACTTGATATTATGCAAGTTGTGGGTCTTTTTGGGATATTTCAAGAAGATCCAAGGAAACACACCTCAAGGAAGTCAAAATAATACTAAGATATCTCATGGGAACATTAGAATATGGCCTTTGGTACTCTACAAAAAGGATTTCAACATAAGAGCATACATTGATGTTGATTAGGTTGGGAATATTGATGATAGGAATATTACAAGTGGTGGTGCCTTCTTTGTTGGAAAGTGTTTGGTATCTTGGTTGAGCAAGAAACAATCTTCATAGCATTGTTAACTTTGTGAAGTTAAGTACATAGTAGTTGCCATGTGTTGCACTCAAGTTCTTTGGATGAGGCAAACATTGGAGGACTACAAGGTAAGGTTTGATGGCCCAACTCCTTTTCTTTTTGATATCACTAGTTCCATTAGTGTTTCCAAGAACCTTATGTTCCACTCAATGACCAAACACATTCCAATCAGATTTCACTTCTTGAGGGAACAATTAAATGATAAGAAGATCAACCTTGAATATGTAAGTAAAAAAGAAGAGATTGTTGATATAATGAGTAAACCATTGCCTAAGGAAACCTTTGAGCACTTAAGAGATGAATTGGGGGTCATTCCTTGTCCCACCAACAGCTAGGAGTAATGAGACAAGTAAATGTGCATACAAGAGAGAGACCACAAAAATAAGGTTTCAAACATGGGACATCGCTCACAATGTCATAAGACAATCAGGGACAAAGCGTCCAAAAGCATACATTATGCATACAAAACAAAATTCATAGCCTGCAAACAATAGCATACAATTAAAACAATGACAAGCAAATTGTAATAGAGAATCATGGTGGCATATAATCCTGTAAATTAAATGTTGCACATGAAGCACCCATTAGCATGTTAGGAAGATAAGTATGTAAAAGCATGTATGTATCTATGTACAATATTGTACTAGTAAGAATAGGAAGTATTATGAAATGAAATAATAACACTTGTGATGTGTAAGAGTATAAATGTAGATGCACCTAAGAGCCTTAGTAGGATTTGGTAAGAGGTATAGTGTTAAGCACCATTGTTTCATGTAAAGATCTATAGAAGTCTACATCCACAACTAGAGAACAAGTGAACGTGTATGTGTATATAGAAAAGATAATGACATACTAGATATTTGTCTATTATAGTAAGTAAAGTGTACATGTGAGTGTAAGCAAAAAATAATAAGTGCAACCAAGATATGTAATATGCAATGTATGAGTGAGATGAAATGGTATGCAAAGTGAATTTGATAGGATCATTGTGCCCCTCAATGAATGTGTATGAATGTGAGATGAGATTCATTTATAAAATACCCATCAATAATCAAGAACGAACCATAGAACAAGAGTGTGTCATCGGGAAATAGTTTTATAATATGTTATAGATAGATAGATCAATGAAGCATAGAGCGTAAAGAGTGTGAGTGAGGTGAGTTTCATTTCAGATTTATACCCTTTCCATTCGAGTATGAACTGTGGAACTAGAGTGTGTCATTTTATACACAAAATCATGTACTTTGGGTACATTTCTAGGTCCTAATCATATACTACTATTCATATGATTCCTAAGTGAGAAAACTAGTAATTGACAACTATATTTGGCATTTTATCTATGTTTCATGTCTTCTTTCTGGCCTCTTACACCCAACATCCCAATCGATACTTCACTTTTTTATCTTTATGACTCTAGACACCAAGTACCCAGACAGGATGTTAGTGGCCAGGCACCCCTGTCATTTTGGGTGCCATGACCTCTCTTTACTTTACTTGTACCTTTTGGGAATATTTTATCTTTTGGGCATCTTATTTTCTTATGGGTCAGCCTTCCAGTTGTCAATTGTGAAATTCAACCAAGGGAATCATATAAATATAAAGTTATGTGACCATAATAAAGGACCAAGCTCTAAGCATATATTATCACCACCTACGGTTACATCCAAATTCATTCCAAGAGCATCAAATCATCCATCTAGCACTCACTCAAGGGACAAGGACTGCATTTTTTGCATACACGCATAGGAAGGGAAGTTTGTGTTAGCATCCACACATCTATTTACATTGCTACATCTAGCTATCACTTGTTATCAAGTGCATCTTGCACAAGAGCTTCCTAGGGCATGATTTATACACACATACACACACAAGAACTACATGGAGTCTGAAATGTAGTCCACCACTCATTTGTAAGTTCACTCAGCTGGGTGACCGTCGAGGTTAGTACAAATCCCCATTTGCATCTTTTATTTTTAAGGATTTGATGTGTTTTGGGGTTTTATAAGGTATCATTTGTTTTGTAGGTTACATGTGAACTCGATGATCAACCAAAACATGCAGGTGACAAATAGTAAAGGTTAGGGACCACTTTGTGACACAAGGAAAACAATTTTCTGAGCTTTTTGCAGTCATGGGCACCTAATAGAGGTCTCCGGACACTAGGCACCCTAGTCCAATCTTGTTTGGAAATTACATAATTTTTTGTGTTTGCTTACGAGAATCTCCTCCTCATGTTCATCAATTTTCTAGTCCAGCATACTTCAAGATTTATTGTGAAATAATCTAAGTCTCCTATTCCTCCTCTTACACTTAGGGTTTTATATTCCTTTAGCTTATTGCTTGTGTCCTCTTGTATTTAATAGTTATTGTTCATACTTTACATTTTTGTTACTCGTAATATCTAGGATTTCACAACTTGATATTTGTTAAATCATTTGGTGAACCCACATTCGAATACTCTTAGATCCTAATTTTTCTTCTTTCATGGCTTCTCAAGTCCCCTTGTATCAATTACTTCAAATGCACCCATCTTACACAAATTCTCTACAAAAATCCATACACACTATCTCGCCTCCCTATCAATATGCCACCTTCACAAATAAGTTCCCTCTTAGATAATTTCTCCAATGATTCTATTAGTTCTAATTCCAATCAATCTATTTATAAATCAATTCAAGCATTACATTATTTATTCCAATACAAATTTTAAGCTATGGAATCAATGATTACATCTCTAAAAACTTAAATCTAGGGTCTCAAGGATGCTTATCAAGATCATGTTATTTCTTCTTCTACATATCATTCTCCACATCCTAATTCTATGTCTTCTACATGTGCTCATATCAGTGAACCCCAAGTCTTACCACTCCCCACACCTCTCAAGTTTGATCACAATGCTAAGCAAAATGATATTCTTCCTCAAATCCTCACTCATCAATTGATCAACTTGCCATCTACTCATTGTTATCCTCTTTATCATCTTGTAAAATAGAAAGGTCATCCATATTATAACTATCATTAGATCAACTGACATAATTATAATGATTTTTATTCTCTTAAGAAAAAATTAGCCACCTTCAACATTATGGTCTCATCTCATTTGCTACACAAAATGCTACATGTTCATCTGCAATTGCTACATCCCAATGGGTTCCTAAATCTGATTTATCTATGTCTAATGAACATCATATCATCACTTCTAATGTTCCTTCTTCGGTCTCTCGAGTGTCACCTATGCAACCCATTACAACTAAGCAATCACCTCTCAAGGTCTTTCCTCCATCACCTCCTCCTACTAAGTCTTCTACCGCATCACCAACTACTAAGCAACATCCTCTAAAAATCAATGCCACACCTCCTCTCAAGTATTGAATAAGAAACCACTCACTAAGCAAGACCAATAACCTCTAGCAGGCCTCTTTCAACATCCACCGTTCAAGATCCTTTCACAACTTCCACTTCAGCAACCAATCATTTTTGTCAAGGAAACTACTCCTTACATTGATCCCTTTAGCAACATTGACTAGATCTCTATATCTCACACACTTGGGGGCATCATGCTTACTTCTCTCCCCCTCCTAACATCATCAGTGTCTACCATTTCTACTCTTACACTATGTGCTTTATTCTTCCTATTTCTAAGCAATTCTACACATCTTGATACACTTTGTATCGTCACTACCCTATGACTTACTCTAGTTCCACGGGTCATTCTCAACTATTGAGGGTATGAAATCTGAAATGAACCTCATCTCTTCTACACTCAGTTCTCTATGCTTTATTGATCATATCTTTTTAGCGCACAATTCAAACCATTTATGAATGACACACTCTTTTTATATGGTTCATTCTTGACTATCAAGGGGCCTTTTATAAATGAACCTCATCTCATACATACTCATACACATTCATTTGGGGGAATGCTACCCCTATCACTTTCAATTTATATACCATTACACTCATAACATACTGCATATCTTGGTTGCATTTATTTTTGCATATTTTTTCTCACTTCTACAATTTGTTTTGCATACTAGACAGATACATTATATGTCATTATCTTTCTATATACACATACATGTTCACTTGGTCTTTAGTTGTGAATGCATACTTCCTATAGATCGCTACATGTAGTAATGTTGCTTGGCATTGTACCTCTTACCAGTATCACTGAGGCTCCTGGGGGAATATAATTTCATACACATTATAGGTGTTATTGTTTCATTTTATACTAATTAATATTCTTACTAGCACACTACTCTATCGATATATACACGTCTTGACATACTTTTTATCTTTCTAACATGCTAACAGGTGCTTCATGTGCAACATTTTCTTTACAAGACTATTTTCCACCATGGTTTTCTAATACGTTATTTTCTACTATTTTTTCTTTATCTTCCATTGGTTGCATGTTATGCCCTATATATTTCTTGTATGATTTAAGTCGCTTGAGACCTGATTGTCTTTGACATTATGAGTGATTCCCATGTTTGAACCCAATTTTTGTTATCTACATTGTCTTTTTGCTTGCTAGATTACATGTTATCTTTGGTATGTGTACTTGTCTTATTTGCACTAACACATGTCATGGCCACTTTGTTTGCATGTGCCTTGGTTTCTACCTACACATTCTCTCCCCTGTAGGGTTATAGTTTCATATCAACATTGGGTCCTCCTTTGGGCTGCATTCTCCTAACAATGTCACATGCACTTTGATGGGGGAATACATTGGGTGAATCAATCACCCCATAAAACAGCTCAAATATTTAGTATAGGCCTGCACAGTACATGAACAGAACAAAGTTACGAACATAGAACAACCCAAATTCTGAATAGGATCCTTAGTTAAGCATAGACGCCAGTGCCCAGATACAAACACTAGCACTCAGGCACTCCTGAACTTTCTTAGGTGTATGACCAAGGAACAGTTATAGTTATTTTCTCAAATTTACATAGTCAACAGTAGTCTACATAGTAGTTTACATAGCACATGCACAATCCTCCAACAATCAGAATGCATTTTATCTCCTTTTTCTACCTAGATCAAACTAGATCAAATATGGAACAAAGTAGGATCACACCCTCTACAGTGGTGTATAAACTTTGGGAAGAAGTCATGACTGGAGAGTAAAACAAGACCTCTCTCCCCAACACTTTTCTCCCATGGTGTGAGATCACCCAAATAAATTGTAATTGGCATGAGATCACCCAAAAACTCACTCTTGGCATGAGATCACCCAAAAACTTGCACTTGGTGTGAGATTGTCCAAAAAATGCGTTCTTGGCATGATATCACCCAAAAAACCCATTCTTCTATAGAATTTTCAGGACCTTTTATATCCTTTTCACTCATCACAAATTGCATGCACACTTTCCTTTTCTTATTGTTTCACATATTTACATAATTAGATTGAACTTTTCATATACATGATGTTGACAGAAATCCTTAGCAGATGAACCGTCAGAGTCGTAGGAAACCTTAGGTTAGTGGGACATGTGCCCTAAGGTGACCTCCATATTTTAAAGAAGTTGGCTATTCTTTTCGGTATGAGCTGAGGGTCAGAGAAAATGAACTAAACTTTAAACTTAATGGGGGACATGCACCGAAAAAAAAGGAAAGATTTAATTTGTAACACAATCTGGATGAAATAGAGAAAAAGGTGGGAAAAGAAAAGGATGGACAAGATGCACCATAGAACAGAGACGATCCACATATAACACTACTCTAAACTATCCAAGCACAACTTCTGAAGATAGAAATAGCAACAAAACGTGCATAGTTATCAACATCAAAATAAAGGCTATCAGAGATAATATAGATTACGCAAAGGATGGATGAATTGCATCACATAGGGCATATTATATTACTCCAAACAACATGCATAGTATTACAATAGATAAGAGGCAAAATGTCATTACAAATCTCAGAAAAGAAGGCTAAAGCTCCAGCCTCCTACCTTTTACAGTAGAATAACTGAGACAGAAGAAGAAACTAACTCCAAAAGTGTCTCTCTTTTACAAAAGAAGAACTAAGATAGAAGAAGAAACTAACTAACTCTAGAAGTGTCTTATTTATTTTGAAGCCTTCGGTTTCAATATATAGGAGGAGAAGGGTGTGAGAGACCCTTCTCGAACTCTTTTAATTATGATAAATGGTGCGAAGTGATAGAAATAGATTTTTGATATCTTTGTCACACTTTCCCATTATCTTTTCTTTAAAGAGTGAGAGCCATGCCTATTTAATGCATCTCTTAACTATTTTGCAACCGAATCCCTTGAGAGCGGACTTATTCTTCCAAATCATTATTACATATTTGGATCTTTAATTGCTTATGCATTGGGTCCTGAGCTCATGATTCAAGTGGTGCCTATCCATGTTATTTTTATGAGAATGACACTTTGAATGTAGGTGAACAAATTAAGTATTCCTAGGTTCGCACTCTTTGCATGGAACTATGCATTAACTTCATCCCTGAAAAGACAAGTCGAATGACCCCTTGCCTTTGATCTTTTCAAAAGATCTGAACATTTAAACTTTTAGATAGGCATCATAATTGCCCCTACGTGGATTTTGGCTTATCACCAATCTTTTAGCAATCTTGCCTCAAACTGGAGCTGATTTATTATGAAATCCACGTGGAGGTCAAGTGCTTCTCTAGGGTCTTTGCTTCTATTGTAGCTTTTGGGAGTGCGTTGGGCTGACACCTGGCATTATTTGTGATTGGGCCACTTTCCTTTGGGTAAGTAATGAGCAAGCCAGCATATATCAATGTGAAGACTTTTACTTTGGGTGGGTCATCTACAGTTGACTCCATGTGTAAGCCATGTGGGGCTTCGAGGTTTTCGCTTCCTTTTCTTTCTGGAACTCGCACCAAGTTGACATTTAGCAATGTATGTGAGATTTTTACTTCCTTTTGAGTTTGTATTGTCCCAATATTGGCTTTAATCATGGATTCGGCTATATTGCCGAAGGCTTGACCCCTAGTGGGCTTTGAAACTGTAGGAACCATGATTAAGCAGAATATGCTTGTTATCTAATCTTAGTGGACAATGGAAATTAGATAATAGTTTGGTGACTCACGGGACCATTAGCCTGCTAAATGGAAAGAACCCATAATCTCCCGCTATCCATTGGGTCTGGGCCGTGTTATGAGCTAATTTGAACCTGGTCCATAGTGTCTAAAGGGTTGTCAAGCCTCTACAGCCGTTAGTCGATCCTTTTGCTTTCCTAATCTCATAAGGAAAACTTCTGTCATTTGTTTTTGTGAGAGTATAAAGTTGAAGAATCCATAATGTCACTTTGTTGACTGATTTTAGTTGCTCTACATTTTCTTGGAGTGAAGACTACAACCACTACAGATAACTGTGAATTCTCCTGTGAGCTGGGGTCTCCTTGGGGAATCTAGTGCCTCTTAATGGAGTAATACAAACACGGGCCTATACAAAGAGACAAAACATACATGACTCAAATGAGTCATGCAGAGTGTGCATATGCACTTATTTTATAGAAAGCAATCTACTCCTACTCCTAAGCTAACTGGTTTTTGAAAAATCTAAACAAAACTTAAAACTGGCAGGGAGAAATAACTTCCCTTCCTTATAAAGTGCAGCCATACAATTAATTTAGCTATAGGCATGGCCTGTAATAAGAGTGAAAATTTACCTTTCACTCTTCCCCCGTGGTATCAAAAAACAGAATGAATACCTCCTCGAGATGTTCATCTTTTGGTTAGAGGTGTCATAGCTAACCCTTGGGGCCTTGAAAATTATCCTCATGCCTGAAGTGAGCATGACTGGTATTGAAAGTTTTCCTCGGTCTTGATGAGGACCATCCTCAGTGGGGGTCAATCGACCTCTATTCCTATCCATTGTTCGGATTACATCTTTTGGAGCGAGATTTTTTTAGAAGCTTCCTAAAGGGTGTCATCCTTATCTCCTCCCTCCTTTTTTTTTAGCTTTCGCTAGTAAATCTAGGCTCTTGATTGAAAGAAAAATCTTTCAATGATACTTTTTCTAGAGCCCTTGGACTAGTTCTAGGGGAACTGTTGTGAGCAGAAGATTGCTTTTGTTGTGGGGTTGATGAAGCAGCAAAGGTTGTAATTTCCACAGGATCTTCTTCATTGAGGCATCCCCCAAATTTGATAAGCAATTGAGCTTATCTTCTTCCTCCTCTGTCAAAGTCTCCCACTTTTGTATGATGGCTTTTGAGTCTACAAATTTTCCATCATGTGTGGCTTCATCTTGCAATATGAATCCCATTGGCCCAAACTCTTCTAGGGGCTCTACTTTGTGGGGAGGAAAATGGAGGCAATATCTATACTTCTTGAACACTCAGCTCGTGATACTGAACCTCGAGTTCATATCACTTCTCACCATATGCTCCTCTTCTTTTGGATTTGGAGTCATTACTTGTTGGTGCGAGGGGTATAGATGCTCGAAGAAAGGGGAAGGGTGGAATGGATGGCTTGGAGATGGAGAAGGGGACAATCCCTTGGTGGTAATGAATTCATGATTACACAACTCCATAGGATGAAGAGAAATGGAAGATGTGGAAAGAAAGATGAGTGGAAATGGATGAGAGGGAGGTCTGTGAGCTTTTGTAATGATTTGTTCGGACCATGTGGAGTCACCGGATGAGCTCTGCAACTATCTCCATTAAATTTTGAACTTTACCAGGAACAAACCGAGTTGATGCAATGATAAAATACCACTTTGAGTCATCCCACCAAGGCGTGCCAGGAAAATTGTTGACAAAAATCCTTAGCATACGAACCGTCAGATTCATAGGAAACCTTAGGTTAGTGGGATGTGTGCCTAAGGTGACCTCTAGATTTTAAAGAAGTTGGATCTTCTTTTTGGTATGAGCTGAGGGTTAGAGAAAATGAACTAAATTTTAAACTTAATGGGGGTGATGCACCAAAAAATGAAAGAGTTAATTCGTAATGCAACTAGTTGAAATAGAGAAAAAGGTGGGCAATGAAAAGGGTGGACAAGATGCACCACAAACTAGAGATGATCCACACAGAACACTACTCCAAACTATCCAAGCACAGCTTCTGAAGATAGAAATAGCACCAAAATGTGCACAGATTATCTACATCGAAATAAAGGCTATCAGAGATAATACAGATTACGCAAAGGATGGATGAATTGCATCACATGGAATATTATATTACTCCAAACAACATGCACAATATTACAATAGATAAGAGGAAAAATGACATTACAAATCTCAGAAAGAAGGCTAAAGCTCCAACCTCCTGCCTTTTACATAAGAATAACTGAGATAGAAGAAGAAACTAACTAACTCCAAAAGTGTCTCTCTTTTATAGAAGAAGAACTGAGACAGAAGAAGAAACTAACTAACTCCAGAAGTGTCTGTTTATTTTGAATCCTTTGGTTTCAATATATAGGAGGAGAAGGGTGTGAGAGACCCTTCTCAAACTTTTTTAATTATGATAAATGGTGTGAAGTGACAGAAATATATTTTTTGATATCTTTGTCACATTTTCCCATTATATGTTCTTTAAAGAGTGAGATCCATGATTATTTAATGCATCTCTTAACTATTTTGCAACCAACTCCCTTGGAGCGGACTTATTCTTCCAAACCATTATTACATATTTGGATCTTTAATTGCTTATGCATTGGGTCCTGAGCTCATGATTCAAGTAGTGCCTATCCATGTTATTTTTATGAGAATGACACTTTGAATGCAAGTGAACAAATTAAGTATTCCCATGTTTGCACTCTTCACATGGAACTATGCATTAACTTCATCCCTGAAAAGACAAGCCGAATGAACCCTTTCCTTTGATCTTTTCAAAAGATCTGAACATTTAAACTTTTAGATAGGTGCCATAATTTCCCCTACGTGGATTTTAGCTTATCACCGATATTTTAGCAATCTACCTTGAACTCAAAGCCGATTTATTATGAAATCCATGGAGGTCAAGTGCTTCTCTAGGGTTTATGCTTCTATTGTAGCTTTTGGGAGTGCATTGGGCTGACACTTGGCATTATTTGTGATCGGGCCACTTTCCTTTGGGTAAGTAATGAGATGACCGCATATCACTATGAAGACTTTTACTTTGGGTGGGTCATCTACAATTGACTCCACGTGTAAGCCTTGCAGGGCTTCGAGGCTTCCGATTCCTTTGATTTTGGAACTCGCGCCAAGTTGACATTTGGCACTATCTATGAGATTTTGCTTCCTTTTGAGTTTGGCTTGTCCCAATCTTGGCTTTAATCATGGATTCGAGTTGTATTTCCGAAGGCTTGACCCCTGGTGGTCTTCGAAACTGCGGGAACCTCGATTGAGTAGGAATCTTCTTGTTATCTAATGTTAGCGGACAATGGAAATTAGATAACACATAACTTTGACTATTCTTTTGATCTTGTTTGTGCAGGACCGTCCTTATAAGAAGTAACATCTCAAAAACAACACAAACTACAACAAAATAGGTACAACATGGTACATACATTACGTTTTTCATCCCTAGGGTCACTTCCACTTTCTTAGCTTTCATGCTTCATTTTTATCACTCCACGCTTTCACTTTTCTCCTCGGCACACTTTTTCCATCGATCTACAAGGAACTAAGGATGTAAATTTTGAGCTACTTTATGTTATCGAGTATTCACTCAACAACATAAAGTGGGGGCAAATGTAGACACTAAATCACACACTTTGGGTACATTTCTAGGTCCTAATCACATACTACTATTCATATGATTCCTAAGTGAGAAAACTAGCAATTGACATCTATCTTTGGCCTTTTGTCTATGTTTCATGTCTTCTTTCTGGCCTCTTACACCCTACATCCTAATCGATACTTCACTATTTTATCTTTTATGACTTTGGACACCAACACCCATATGGGATTCCACCACCCAGGCACTCCCATCTTTCTAGTCACCCCGACCTCTCTTTACTTTACTCGCTCCTTTTGGCCATCGTTTATCTTTTAGGCATATTAATTTCTTATGGGTCATCCTTCTAGCTGTCAATTACAAAATTCAACCAAGGAAATCATATGAATATAAATCTATGTGACCATGATAAAGGATCAAGCTCTAAGAATCTATTATCACCACCTAAGGTTGCATCCAAAGGCATTCTAAGAGAATCAAATCATCCATCTAGCACTCACTCAAGGGACAAGGGACTATATTTTCTACATACATGCATAGGAAGGGAAGTTTTTTTTCCATCCACACATCTATTTACATTGCTACATCTAGCTATCACTCACTATCAAGTGCATCTTGCCCAAGAGCTTCCTAGGGCACGATTTTTACACACATACAAGAACTACATGGAGTCTAAAATGTAGTGCAACACTCAATTGTAAGTTCACTCAGTCAGGAGACCACTGGGGTCAATCTGAATCCCCTTTTACATCTTTTTCTTTTTAGGATTTGATGTGTTTTAGGATTTTGTAGGGTATCATATGTTTTGTAGGTTACATGTGAACTCGGCGATCAACCAATGACATATAAGAAAAAAATAGCAAATGTTAGTGACAACCTTGTGACACAAAGAAACCTAGTTCCTAAGCTTATGTGCAGTCACTGAAGCCTACCAGAGGTCTCTAGCACCTAAGTGCCCTGATCTTATTATAGGCACCCTATTCCAGGATTTTTCAGTAATTACAATTTTTTTGTGTTTGGTTACAATAGTCTCCTCCTCCTGTTCTTAAGTTTTCCATTCAGGCATACTTCACGATTTATTATGAAATCAGCTAAGTCTCATATTCCTCCTCTTGCACTTAGGGTTTTATATTCCTTTAGCTTATTGTTTGTGTCCTCTTGTATTTAGAAGCTTATTTTCATACTTTATATCTATTACTTTGTAATATCTATGGTTTCACAAATTTGATATTTGTAAATCATTTGGTGAGCCCGCATTCGAATACTCTTAGATCCTCATTTTTCTACTTTCATATCTTCTCAAATTCCTCAAGTCCTCTTGTATTAGTTACTTCAAATTTACCCATCTTGCACATATACTATATAAAAATACATACACATTATCGCCTCCCTATCGATATGCCACCTTCACAAATCAATTCCCTCTTCAATCATCTCTCAATGATTGTATTAGTTCTAATTCCAATCAATCTATTTGCATATCAATTCAAGATTTACATTCTTTATTCCAAGACAAATTTCAAGCTATGCAATCAATGATTACATCTCTAAAAACTAAAATCAAAGGTCTCAAGGATGCTTCTCAGGATCATGTTATTTCTTCTTCTACATCTCATTCTCCACATCCTAATTGTATGTCTTCTACATGTGCTCATATCAGTGAATCCTAAGTCTTTTGCTCCCCACACCTATCAAGTTTGATCATAATGCTAAGCAACATGATATTCTTCCTTATCTCCTCACTCATCAATTGATCAACTTATAGTCTATGTATTGTTGTCCTCGTTATCGGCTTACAAAATATAAAGGCCATCCATATTGTAACTATCATTAGATCAATGGACGTAATGGAAATGATTGTTATTCTCTTAAGCGACAAATTGGCCACCTTCAACATTATGGTCTCATCTCATTTGCTACACAAAATGCTACATGTTCATCTGCAATTGCTACATCCCACTAGGTTCCTAAATCTAATTTATCTGTGTCTAATGAGCATCATGTCATCACTTATAATGTTCCTTATTTAGTCACTCAAGCGCCACCTATGCAACCCACTGCAACTAAGCAATCACCTCTCAAGGTCCATCCTCCATTACCTCCTCCTACTAAGTCTTATTCTATGTCACCAACTCCTAAGAAACATCCTCTAAAAATCAATATCATGCCTCCTCCTCCCAATTATTCTATGACATCCCCTAGCCCAAATAAACAACCACTCACTAAGAAATACCAACAACCTTTAGTAGGACTCTTTCAAAGCATCCATTTTCCAAGATCCCTTCATTCTACTTCAACAACCAATCATTTTTTTCAAGGAAACTACACCTTACATTGATCCCTTTAGCAACATCAACTAGATCTATATCTCTCACACACTTGTGTGCATCATGCTTACTTCTCTCCCCTCCTAGCATCATTAGGTGTCTACCATTTATACTCTTACGCTTTGTGCTTCATTCTTCCTATTTCTAAGTAATTCTACCCATTTTAATACACTTTTTATCATAACTACCCTATGACGCAATATAGTTCCATGGTTCATACTCAACTTCTAAGGGTCTAAAATTTGAAATTAACCTCATCTCTTCTACGCCCTATGCTCTACACTCTATGCTTCATTGATCATATCTTTCTAGCACACAATTGAAACCATTTCCCGATGATGCACTCTTGTTATGTGGTTCATTCTTGACTATCGAGGGTTATTTTATAAATGAGCCTCATCTCATACATACTCATACATATTCACTCAGGGGCACGTTACCCCTATCACATTCACTTTACATATCATTACACTCACAACATACTACATATATTGGTTTCATTTATTTGTGCATACTTTTTCTCACATCTACACTTTGTTTCACATGCTAGACAGATACATTGTATGTCATTATCTTTCTATATACACATACGTGTTCACTTGGTCTTTAGTTGTGAATATAAACTTTCTATAGATCACTACATGCATTAATGATGCTTGGCATTGTACCTCTTACCAGTCTCACCGAGGCTCCTAGGGGCATCTACTTTCATACACATTACAGGTGTTATTGTTTCATTTTATACTACTTTATATTCTTACTAGCACACTACTCTATCGATATAAACATGTCTTGACATACTTTTTATCTTTCTAATATGCTAACAGGTGCTTCATGGGCAACATTTTCTTTATGGGACTATTTGCTACCATGGTTGTCGATACATTATTTACTACTATTTTCCTTTGTCTTCCATTTAATGTCATTGGTTGTAGCCTATGCCCTATATCTTGCTTGTTCATTGTTTTTATGCTTTTGGCCACTTTGGCCATGATTATCTTGTGACATTGTGATCAATCTCCCATGTTTGAAACTCACTTTTGTGGTCTACATTTTCTTCTTTCTTTCTAGATTACACATTATCTTTGGTATGGGTACTTGTATTGTTTGCACTAACACATGTCCTAGCCACTTTTTTTCATGTTCATTGGTTTCTACCATGCACATTCTCTCCCCCCTGTAGGGTTATTCATTCAGATCAGCATTAGGTCCTCCTTTGGGCCGTATTCTCCTAGTGATGGTGCATGCACCCCAAATGAGGGGGGTATACATTGGGTGAATCATTCACCCCATACAGAATCTCATAGCTTCAGTAAAATCCTATATAGTACAAGAACATAACAAGAGTTACAGACATAAAATGAACCAGATTTTGACTTGGGTCCTCATTTCAACATAGATGTTAGTGCCCAGATACAAATACTAGTGCCTAGGCACTTCTAACCTTTCTGGCACCTATGACCGGGGAAGTTAAAGTTACTTTCTCATATTGGCACACGATCAATAATTTTCTACCAATCAGTTTACACAACACAAGCATAGTCCTCTGGAAATCAAAATGCATTTTATCTCCTTTTTCTACTTGGATCAAACTGGATTAAATACAAAACAAAGAAGGATCACACCATTTGTAATGGTGTATAAAATTTGGGAAGTAGTCATTGATGGAGAGTAAAACCATATCTCTTTCCCCAATACTCTTCTGTTGTGGCATGAGATTTCCTAAAATACTCACACTTGGCATGAGATCTCCCAAAAACTCACTCTTGGCATGATATCACCCAAAAACTTGCACTTGGCATGAGATCACCCAAAAAACTAGTTCTTGGATTGAGATTGCCCAAAAAACTTGCTCTTCTACAACATTTTCAAGACCTTTTCTATGCTTTTCACTCATCACGAATTAGGTGCACAATTTATTTTTACTACTATTTCACACATATTTTTTTACATACTTGGATCAAAAATTTCATATACACAACTTTGACTACTCTTTTGCTCTTCTTTTTGTAGGATCATCCTTATAAGAAGCAACAATCTCAAACACAACACAAGCTACAACAACAATAAATACAACATGGTACACACATTACACTTTTCACCTCTAGGGTCACTTCCTCTTTCTTAGCTTCCACGCTTCATTTTTATCACTCCATGCTTTCACTTGTCTCCTCATCATGCTTTTTCCATTGATCTATAAGGAACTAAGGTACGTAAATTTTGAGCTACTTTATGTTATCAATTATTCACTCAAAAACATAAAGTGGGGGAAAATTTAGACACTAAATCACACACTTTGGGTACATTTCTAGGTCCTACTCACATATTATTGTTCATATGATTCCTAATATCTTTGTCTTTTGTCTATGTTTCATGTCTTCTTTATGTCCTCTTACACCCTACAGCCCAGTCGATACTTCAATGTTTTATCTTTTATGACTCTAGACACAAACACCCATACAAGACGTCAGCACCCAGGTGCCCCCATCCTTCTGGGTGCCTCCGACCTCTCTTTACTTTAATCACTCCTTTTGGAAATATTTTATCTTTTGGGCATCATATTTTCTTATGGGTCAGCCTTCTAGTTTTCAATTACAAAATTTAACTAAGGGAATCATATAAATATAAAGCTATGTGACCATAATAAAGGACCAAGCTCTAAGAATCTATTATCACTACCTAAGGTTACATACAAAGGCATTCTAAGAGCATCAAAGAATCCATTTAGCACTCACTCAAAGGACAATGGACTATATTTTCTACATACATGCATAGGAAGGGAAGTTTGTTTTCTCATCCACACATCTATTTACATTGCCACATCTATTTATCGTGGGCTATCAAGTGCATATAACACAAGATCTTCCTAGGGCATGATTTCTAAACACAAGCACAAGAACTACATGGAGTCTAAAATATAGTAGTACAGTGCTTAGTCATAATTTCACTCAATCAAGTGACCACAGGGGTCAGTTCGAATCACCATTTGCATATTTTATTTTTTAGGATTTGATGTGTTTTGTGGTTTTACAGGGTATCATCTATTTTGCAAGTTACTAGGTAAACTCACTGATCAACTAGTGACTTACATGTGACAAACAACAAAGGTTAGCGATCACCTTGCGACACAAGAAAAACCATTTTCTGAGCTTTTGTGTGGTCTTTGGTGCCCATGAAATGTCTCCATCACCTAGGTGCCCTGATCCTGTTCCAGGCACCCTATTCCAAGCTTGTTTAACAATTATATAATTTTTTTGTTTGGTTGCAATAGTCTCCTCCTCTTGTTCATCATTTTTCTAATCCATCATACTTCAAGATTTATTGTGAAATCAACTAAGTCTCCTATTCATCCTCTTACACTTAGGGTTTTATATTCCTTTAGCTTATTGTTTGTTTCCTCTTGTATTTAGTAGTTATTGTTCATACTTTACATATTTTACTCTACAATATATAAGATTTCACATATTCGATATTTGTTAAATCAGTCATAGGGTAATATGATGTTTGAGAATGTAGTGATAGAAAGATGTATCATGAATTGTAGAGTGTGAAATATGTAGTGTGTGAGGTTCATGGATGTAGTATTCCCTCAACAATCAAGTGTAAACCTTAGCACAAGAGTGTGTCATAGGGTAGTGATGATGTGTGAGAATTGAATGCTAGAAAGATGTATTGTAAATCAAGGAGCGTGAAATGTGTAGTGTGTGAGGTTCATGGATGTAGTACGCCCTCAATAGTCAAGTGTGAACCTTATCACAAGAGTGTGTCATAGGGTAATGAAGATACGAGGTGTATCAATTTGTGTAAGATGGATACTTAGAAATAGGAATCATAAAGAATGAAGTAATATTAGAAATGAGAGACATATGATAATAATATGAGGGGGAAGAGAGTGAGCTTGGTGCCCCAAGTGTATGATGATGATCAAAATATCCAACAAAAGTGAAGGGTAAGGGTCCTCCACCCGATGTGTGAGGAGATAAAGGTGTGTGATCATGCTCTAAGATCAAGTGGAGTATGAGGCTAATGTTGTATATATGAAGGAGACCTAGGTGGTGAACACCTATGTGAAGTAGACATATGAGGTGATGAGAACCTATTTGAAAGAGACTAAGGAGGTGAGGAGCACCTATGTGAAGGAGACTTTGGAGGTGAAGGAGGTGGTGAACTCCTATGTGAAGGGGTTTCTCGAGTGGGGGACTTAAGCTGAGACTATGGTTTGGTAGACCGATGAACATGGATGGGTCATGTGTGAATAGGTGAACTAGGTATAAAAGATGCTTTAGATTTGAGAGGACGAAGGGGCCTACATTCTATAGCTAGTGAGAGGACTTCCTCAAGATATGGATGTGGTAGAACACCTTTTTGAGTGACAACATTTTTATTATGAATGAATTTGAGACATAAGTGGGTCATGGAAAATATATCCTTAACAACACGGAGCTAAAAATACCTATGAGCATGTCACAACCTTTGATTGAAGGTGCCATAGTGAATGGCACAAGCATGGTGAGAGGCCCAACTATAACTGGAAGCTTTATGTAGCCATAAGATTTTGGAAATGGATAATTGATAGCAACTAGGAGTGTAAGAGAGCATGCACCAATAGGATCTAATGGATCAATCATGGTGTTATTGATAGTATAAGATTTTATAGAAGCATTGATGTGTAGCATAGTAGAAGAAAATGTGGCATGATAATCATGATTAGAGAATGTAATGAGTGGTGGAGATGCATCAGTATGAGAAAATAGAAAGTAAGAGCCCCGATGAAGGAGGCATGACACGATATGTATGATTAGCTGAAGAATCAACAACTTTTTTATCATGCTTAGGTAATGGATCATTTAATATTTTGAGCTTTTGGAAATAAAAGGCATGAAGCACAAGGAAAGTTTTTAAATGTATGTTTTGGAGGTTTCCATTGAAGCTTTTCAGAGTAGAAACATCATTAAGAGTATATTTTTGTTCAGTGGGCTTAGGAGATGACTTGAAAGTAGATTTTCTTTGAAATCGATTAGAAGATGATGAAGCTTGATCATGATATTTGAGCTTTCCCATAAATAAGAGTTTTCTTTCACATAATTTAAGAGTATGGCATAGATGATCAAATGAAGGAGATGTCTCAAATATGACAGTCTCTTGTAATGGATATAAAATACTTTGGATAAAAATATATTGCAATTCAGAATCCTCGAGGACATTGGACATATTAGCTAAGTTATTCTTATATCGTAACACATAATCCACTAAATTCTCATTATATCCTTGTTTAATTTGTGCAAGTTGAGCATAGGATATTTTATAACTGATGTTGATTGAAAAATTTGCAAGAAAAGCATCGGTTAAATGCGTAAAGGATGTTACCGAATAAACTAGTGGATTGTAGAACCAACACATGGAATAATCTTGAAGGCTTCTAAGAAATAGATTTGCTAGTAAAGTATGATCATCCACATAATCTAGAGATGCCACATGAAAATATCATAGATTCTCTTGAGGGTCACCATGGCCATTGAAGGTGGGAAACTTAGAGGTGATGAAGTTTGGAGAAAGTGTATAAGTGGAAATAGCGAGTGCAAAAGGAGTATGGAGTAAGGTGGAATCAAGAGATGGAGATGCGTGAGAAGTAGCTATTTGAAGCTAACAAATTTAAGTTTACATATCTTGATATAAAGAAGTTAAATTATGAGTGTTTAGTGAATATCCGAGCTGTGCAATAGAAACATGAGGTTGAATGATCGGAGCGGTAGTAGTGGGAATGAAAGTAGGAATATGAAGAGGTTGAGTGGAGGCCATGACAGCCAAGGAAGAACCAACGAGGGGTACAAAAGTAGCATCTCAAGATTTTTTAATAGCCTTCAAATCATGGAGAATATGTGGAATATGCATAGGATTGTCACGTAAATCTTGATGATATTTGGTAATCTTATCAAGTTATTCTTGATCAACATTGGTGTCCTCATCATAGGATTGCTCACTATCAGATGTTTCAATGTCTTCAAGAGGAACATATTGAGATTTGGAAAAGGGGTTATCAGATTTAGTCATTGATTTAGAAACCCTACGGGAAGATGGGGGGAGCTCGATTTTCTCAAAATACCCAAAATGACCACTATGGGTAATGGGTAATGATGCACTATTTTTAGCAAAAACTTGAAATGGTCATATCTTTTGATCCGGGTGTTTGTTTGAGTCTATTTTTTTAAACCACTTGTTTTGATGAGACGAACGAACCATACAACTTACCCTTCCATTTGGAGCCATTTTTAGCACATTTTTCAGGGCCGAAATCCACCATCTAGTGGCCAAAAATTAGGATTTAAGTTGTAATTTAAGTTTTTTCCTATTTTAGGGTATTAGTTAATTTTAGTCTCTTGAATGCATAGTAGGTTAGAAAGTTGGAAATTCCTCTAATTTAGGCATGTAGAAGATGCATGGAATTTTTTTTCTGTACAAATAAGCATGTGAACTTACTAAGAATAGTAGGTTCTAGTAAACTACTAAAAATAGTAAATTTCGCCATCTAGAGTAGATTTATTCAAAGTTGGTTAGAGTTTGCTTGGAAACTTGAGTTGGGAGTTGTTTTCTTATTTATGAGTA
Source organism: Taxus wallichiana var. yunnanensis (assembly GCA_018340775.1). Lineage (NCBI taxonomy): Eukaryota > Viridiplantae > Streptophyta > Pinopsida > Cupressales > Taxaceae > Taxus > Taxus wallichiana. The sequence goes on along the minus strand of CM031236.1, from coordinate 683,529,417 downwards.
ATTATAATTCATCATTCAATAATAAAGAAGAAGATTTATTTTCTTTGTGTTCAAGCTATTTGCACTATATTGTGTGTGTGCTACAATTTGGCTACATTAGAAACCCTACGGGAAGATGGAGGGAGCTCGATTTTCTCAAAATACCCAAAATGACCATAATGGGTAATTGACATACTGGAAATAAGATGGAATTTGAGCATCAGGTTCATTAACTGATTTAAGAAAAATTGAATAAGTGTTAAACCCTAATTACATATTAACTGATGTAAAACTATAATAAATAGCTATTGGAATATAGATGACACAAGCAATAAGCTAGATAAATATGAAACCCTAAGTGTAAGAGATGGAAAGATTGAATTATCTAATTTTTCATTATCCTTGGAACTTATCTAGACAGAAAATTGATGAACAAGAAGGGAAGACTATCACAACTGTGCATAATAAATTTTGTAACTGTCGGATGAAGTTGGACCATTGCGCTTGGACTAGGGCAGGGGCGCCTAGGCATTAAAGACCTCTGTTAGACACCTATGACTATGAAAGTGGTTGAAACTTGATTTTCTTGGTGTTGCAAGGTTATCACTGATGGTCATTGTTGGTCACCTATACATCGTTGGATGATCGGCGAGTGTGCCTGAAACTTGTAAAGAGATAATGACCTACAAAACCCTCAAACTACATCAAATCCCAAAAAGAAAAGATGTAATATGGGAGTCATGCTGAACCTGATGGGCGCCCGAATAAGTGAGCTTACAACCAAGCATTACACTACATATCAAACTCCATGTATTTCTTGTGTATGTGTGTAGAAATCGTGCCCTAGGAAGCCCTTGTGTAAGTGCACTTGATAGTGGGTGATAGCTAGATGTATCAATGTAAATAGATGTGTGGATGGAAAAATGAACTTCCCTTCCTATACGTGTATCCAAAAATATAACCCCTTGTCCCTTGAGTGAGTGCTAGATGGATGCCTTTGATGCTCTTAGAATGCCTTTGGATGTAACCTTAGGTGATGATAATAGATTCTTAGAGCTTGGTCTTTTATTTTGGTCACATAGCTTTGTATTTATATGATTCCCTTGTTTGATTTTTTTATTGACAACTAAAAGGGCGACCCATAAGAAAATAAGAGGCCCAAAAGATAAAAGAGGCCCAAAAAGAGCGAGTAAGATGTAGAGAGGTCCGGGATGCCCAGAGGGGATGAGGGTGCAAGGCTTCGAGCATCCTGGATGGGTGTTGGTGTAGAGTGATAAAAGATAGGAAAGTAAAGTATCGAATGGGTTGTAGGGTGTAAAATACTATAAATAATACAATAAATTAATTAAAGAGGCCAAATATTGTTGTCAATTACTAGTTTTATCACTTAGGAATCATATGAATGTAAATATGCTTTTAGGACCTAGAAATGTACCCACGTGCATGATTTTGTGTCTACACAGACCTCCATGCGAGGGAAAACTATTTTATCTATTCATATTTGATATTGACCATGCCCTGGGTGCTATGATTTCTCATCAATATGTGCAAGGTAGAGAATAGGTTGTTTATTACATAAGCCAGACCCTTCGTGATTACAAGACCCATTATACTGAAGCAGAAAAGTTGTGTTGTGCCTTGTACTTCATGACTTCCAAAATTTACCACTATTTACTTAATAATAAAACATATTTCATCACCAGTTTCAATCCTCTCAAATACATGCATTCTAAACCATATCACAGTGAGTGTATCACTCGATGGATCATGTTCATGACTAAGTTTGATCTAGAATTCATATCATAGAAATACATCAAGGGGAAATCCATCACTGATCGACTCGCAAAGCTCCCTTTCTTGAAAATCAAACACCTCACGAATAATTCCTCGATGAATCCATCAACACCATTGATCAAGAATATACTCCTATCAGAATGACACTTTTCTTTGATGGATTTAAGTGTCAGCAAAGGGAATGTGTCGATATTATCATCATACCTCCTTGGGGACTTCTATCCTTTACATTAAAATTCAAATGCACTAAAAACATGGTCGAATATAAAGCTATTATCATGTTTCTCTAAACAACAGTCATGCTTGGTGTTCAAATCCTAGACATCTACAGAGAATCTCAACTCGTCATCAAAAAAATTAAAGGAATTTACCAATGTAAAAACTAGATTCTACAAAAACACAAGAGCATCATTGAATTTCTCTTAGAATCCTTTGATCAATACACAATCCAAATTATACCTCGATCATCAAATAATTTTGTGGACACCATGGCTTCTCTTACATCACTCATCCCCCTATCTATTGATGCTTCCAAATTGTTCATGGTTGTGCATAGAATTGATCAACCATCTCACATGAATGAACTCCCCTCTATCAACCTTATCAAAGAAAATTAGACAGACTTTTGGTACACTCAAATCTATGACTACCTCTCTTAATTAAGAATACCATCAAACTTATCTAGAAATTCTAAACAATATTTTTGCAACCTGATACCCAATATGTCATCATGGATGGTGTTCTTTACAAGTGCGGATTTGATGCCCTCCTCCTTTGATGCCTCAAATCTTAGGAATCCACTAGAGCTATACAAGAATTCCATGATGGTATATATGGTGGAAATTTCAATGGTTTAACCATTGTTAAATAGCTCCTATGGATGGGATATTACTAGTCCACCTCAATCAAGACTATTGCACATATCTCAATAAATGTGCTAAGTGTTAGCAACATTCCAATCTTACTCATATACCTAGTCAAGCTCTACAGCATGCTCAAGATCTATGACCCTTTTCACAATGGGGGCTTGATCTCATTAGTCTCATCAACCCTCGTTTATCACAACGATACCACTCCATCATCACCGCTACTAAATATTTCACTAAATGGGTGGAGGTTATCCCTTTGGCCTCTACTAAAGTAAATAAAATTATCGACTTCATATATCAACATATCATATGTCACTTCGGCATCCCTCATAAAGTAATCATTAATAATGGAAAATCCTTCAAAAATAAGGAAGTGAGAAAATTATGTGACACTTTCAACATCAAATTGAGCTTCTCATCCCCTTATTATCCACAAGTAAATGGTCAAGCAAAATATTCTGACAAAACACTCAACAAAATTCTCATGAAAACCATCAACCAAGTAGGCAGGGGATTGGTAGCTCCAAATCCCCTTCGCTCTATGGGCTTACCGAACTAGCATCTGTACTCTTACAGGCTATGCCCTTTTCTTTATTCTATGGATCTGAGGTGGTCTTACCCTTGAATTTCAAATACCATCTCTCTACGTGTCCCTAAGATATTTTATTTCTAATGAGGAATATCATCAAGAATGTTTATCATAACTTGAATTATTAAATGAACGCCACTTAACAGAACTCAAGCATCATCAAGTCTATCAAGAATGCATTAAACAAGAATATAATAAATATGTCAAAGAACATGACTTCAACATTGGTGATCTTATCCTCAAAGAAAATCAATATGTCACTACTCTAGAAAGGAGAAAATGTGGAATTTTTCCCCTAACTGGATCAGTCAATATATCATCACTCATAAGTATGTGTTGGGATATTATCATCTAGCTTCCCTCGATGGTAAACCTGAAAAGGAACCTTTAAATGCCTTACACTTGTGGCCTTTCTACTATTAACATATTTATTGTTATGACATTAGTCACATCAAAGATCTTATTCCACCACTAGCCTATCATTCACTATAGTAATGATTTGGAAGTATGTGGTCCATTGTCAGTATCTTATAAATCACAACCTTAAAGATAAACACTACGACTTTATTCTTCACATCTTTCATATGGACAAGTTACTCCTTAGAAAGTACCCCATAATAATTACTCTCATCTACCCTTTATCTACCAACTAAAAACATATTAAGGGATCACATGTGTAGTTTGTACACACATCTTTTCCCCTTCTCAAAATGGTCTACTAGGCCTTCCTCGGTGCAAAAATAAAAATTCAATAATATCCATGGATGCACATTATAAAAATATATAGTGATCCCTTGAAGGATAGTTATTAATCGTATTAGAAAAATTAGATTGATCCCTCAAAGGAAAGTTTCCAATCAAAATATAAACCGATCCCATGAAGGATGGCTATCAAATATTAAAAATAAAAATTGTAGACCACTCGATCGAAGGATGGCTACCCATATCACTATAAAAAGGCTTCCTGCATCGATTAGCCTTTAAAAAGTCAAAATACCAAAAGCATCCTAGGAAAGCTTCTTGCATCGATTAGCTTTCCCATTAAAGAAAACTTCTGCATCGATCATTTTGTGCATTAAGAAAATATATGGGGCATAAGCCTACAAGTCATCAATTGGAGAACCTACTCTCCCGTACAAGCTACATATCAACCCTTCTCATGTTATAAGAAGGTATATAAACTCATTTTCATCTATATCCATGATCCCACATGTGACTAATTATTGTTAGTTAGATGTTAACATTTGTTACAAGGCCTCAAGTGCAGTGTCATATTTACCATCACAACATATGTATTGAATCCAGTTCAAAAGTAAAGAAATTCATAATTTATTCTTAACCATGATTGAAGTATATTTTGAAATATATATATCAAAATCATTATATTTGGAGTCACATCATATCAACATCAAAATCAACATATCAAATCAAATTTACACATCTAACATCATAATCTAAAAACTTCTCATCAACACAACTCATATGTAACTTAACATCAAGATTAATCAACATCACATAAATCATAAATTATAATCATATATATATATATATATATATATATATATATCATCATGGGGTGTGTCAAAAATATACATCAACATAGGCTTCAAAGAGATCCACATACATCAAAAGATCATCACATCCATATCTACCGAGTGAACTAAATATCCATCAACCAGATACTCCATCGAACACTACTCCCTTGATCACCATCAATACCTCTATTTAGTCCTCTATCATGACCTCTCAGCATCTAACCAAAACTCACAGTGCCGCCCACCTTCACACTAGATACACCACGTAATGGGGCTCATGTGGTAACCTCTGTCATACTATCTCCTCATAATATTCGATTCCCTTGCATAATAACTGGTAGTTGGCCAAACATGCACTACCATGTGGTCCCAAATGACCACTAGTCTAAGCTCTCTCCACATGTAGCTCATATCCTCAAATAGAATCAGTTATTACTCCATATGTCTTTTGCAAGACCTCTCAATATTATCGATATCGATCACGGTCAACTGTAGTCTGAGTAAGCTCTACTTGTATAGTGGCAAGATGCCGACCTAATCCATCTCTCTCAACCATCAAAGTGGCCTTCTCAAGCTCTAAATAAGCTATTATAGCCTCTAACACCATTGCCCTATCCCCCATCTACACCCTCACCACCACCAACCTCAGATACCAACACCTGAGGTTCCTCCTCCACACAAGCCCGCACACGTCTATTAAAACCACTTAGTTTCCCATTTAATCATGTATCATAGGCCACGATCACCTCTACATCATCACGCCCATCACCACTCCTTGGGAATCTACCACTATACCAACTCCCTCCCCATTTACTATATCCATTTCCTCCCTAACAACTTGTAGTTGCACATCTATCTCATCATCCTCTCTCTGGTAATCCACTGCATCTTCTAGCATATCCTATACTAAACCAAATTATCATCTGAGATGACCAAATCTGACCAACTCCCACTCACCATAGGAGCTACCTGTAGTGATCCTCATCTCTAACCGGCCCTATCACCCCATGATCTAATCTCCATCTCATAAATATTAGTGGATAATATAAATCCACCCACCTCATCCATGAAAATCCTCTCTTCCAAAGCACTAAAATATGCTCGTAATCCCATAAATCTAACAAAAATGATACATCAATACCAAATTTGTGGTTGGTCCTCCAGGACCACAACTCCTTGTAAACCTGTTCTAACAAAGTAGGGGCCCATGAAAATATTTTCCTAAACTCTAGCATATCTCCTACCACACCTTTCAACATCCATGTGTTCTCATGCAATGTGTGGAAGAGTTTGCGAGAATCGTATCAAAAATTGTGCACCACGATGAAGTTACACTCCAAAGGAAACGTAATAGCTCCAATATAATCACAAGGAGGAATCGATCAATCAATGGAAGAACTTGCATAACAAAACAAATCTTGCACATAGAGAAAGATAGCGGAGTGTCTTGGCATACTCATAAATGTCAAATGAAGGGATACATATAGGGTGTTGAGTAACCCTAGTGCATGACACACAAGCAAACCCTAAACCTAACCCATGTGAGATGACCCTCCATATGTGTGTGGAGGACATATAGGATCCCACACACCAACACCCCCTTCATCGAAGCTAGGGTAGTGGCTATGATGAGTCAGACAGAACAAGAAGACACTCCTAAACAACTAAGAAAGATGTGTCAATGGGGCCCAAAACTAAAGGCCTGATAAGGTGCCCATGTACAAACAACATCTTCCTAGAAGAAGAAGAAGAAGAACATAAGGACTATATAGCCCAAAGAAGATGAGCAGCTACATAAGACCTCACCCCAAGAAGAGACACAGTGAAGAAACTTCACTTCAGTGAAGGGCTTGGTGAATATATCTATAATCTGATCAAGCTTTCTAAATGTATTGAATGTCAATGATACCATCATGAATAAGCTCTCGTATGAAGTGCATATGGATCTCAATGTGCTTTGTTCATTGATGATGAACTAGATTTTTGCAAATTGAGATAGTTCGCATGTTATCACAATAGATAATGGTAGGCCACCGAAAGTGGATGCCAAACTCTGTCAGAATTCCCTATAGGAAAATAGCCTCTGTGGTAGTGTTAACTTCTCCTCTGTATTCTGCCTCTATAGAAGATATCGCAATTGCATTCTGCTTCTTTCTAGACCAACTAATAGGACCGAACCAAGAGAGAAACTATAGCCAGAGGTAGATTTCTGATGATCTAAGTCATCGGCCCAGTCAGAATCTATGAACCCAATCAAGTCAATATCCACCCCTCCAAAATAGTGAATGCCATCAGTATAGGTGCCACGAACATAATGAAGGATCCACTTAGCTACTTTCCAATGCAACTCATGTGGCTCCTACATGAATCTAGACATGCTCCCAATAGCATAAGATGAGTCTGGTTGAGTGTGAGTCAAGTAAATCAAGCTCCCCACCAACTGTCGATAAAGGGTACCATCAACCAAGGGAGTAGAGCAATCAGAAACCAACTTAACCCCGGAAAGAAAAGGAGTAGGAGAAGACTTGCAATCAGACATCTGAAAATGAGCAAGCAAGTCAAGAGCATACTTAGGTTGCAAAATCAAGATTCCTGAGTCAGATTGTGAAATTTGAATCCCAAGGAAGTAATGAAGAAGACCTAAGTCAGTCATGGAAAACCTATTGGCCAAGGTGATCTTCACAGAATCAATGATAGAGGAAGAGTTTCGGTGATCAAAAATTCATCAACATAGAGAACAAGAATGAGTATAGAGTCATCTTTCCGTAGAATATAAACATTTGGATCAGAATGACACCTAGTAAACCCTGATGTAAGTAAAAAGGAGTCCATCTTGGCATAGCAAGCCCGAGGGGCTTGTTTAAGGCCATAAAGAGACTTCTTTAACTTACAAACGAGGGAGGGATCATGGACATAACCAAGAGGTTGTTCCATGTAGATCTCTTCCTCGAATCACCATGAAGGAAGGCACTCTTAACGTCCATTTGATGGACTTTCCATCTATTTGTTGTGGAAATGGAAATGGTTAGTCGAATAGAATTCATCTTTGCAACCGAAGAAAAGGTTTCAGTATAATCAACCCCAGCTATCTGGGAGAAACCCTTAGCTACTAATCACACTTTAAACTTTTCGACATCTCCATCTACTCCATACTTTGTTCGAAACACCCACTTACACTGAACGATTTTTCTTCCTTTCAGAAGAGGGGTGAGATCCCAAGTATCATTCTTGATGAGAGAGGAATACTCCTCATCCATGGTAGAATCCCACTAAGAATACCAAAAGCCTCCCAGAAACATTGTGGATCAAAAGTAGAGGTGAAGAAAGAGTGGGGTCTAAAAAATCTGAGCAAGTACATCTCATAGCCGAAGTATCTCAAACTACATCTCCAGCACTTTGAAAAGTTTTCCTAGCCCAAAGAGGACCAGGAGGATCAAGCTCAGAGTTGGAAGATTCTTCACTCGAGTGAGAAGGGACATATTCCTCATCATCACTACTATCAAAATTGAAAGACTCATAGGTCTGATGGTTGGGAGGATCAGGAAGAGGAGCACGCTCAACAACATCATCATCGATGAGTCGAATCAAGCAAGTGAAGAACCTCAATAGGTAGATAAGTGGAAGTCGAAGAAGACTCATCGAACTTAACACTTCTCTCAATATAAAGCTCATGAGAAGTAGGATTCAACAATTGATATCCCTTCACTCCATCAGGATACCCTACAAAGCTACAAGGTTTGGATTGTGGTTTCAATACCTTACGTTTCTTCTTGGGAATCTAAGCCATAGCCTTGGATCCGAAGACTCAAAAGTGCTCAACATCAGGCTTGTGTCCAAACCAGGCTTCAAAGGGTGTCATCCCTCTTACTGCCTTGTGTGGAACATGGTTCTGAATGTAATTAGCACAATTCACTTCTTCAGCCCAATACTGCGGATGAAGAGAGTTCGAGTGAATCATACAAGTGGCCATCTCTTTAAGAGTATGGTTCTTTCTTTCTACTACTCCATTCTGCGAAGGGTTGTAAGAAACTGTATGCTGCAAGGAGATCCCTTCAGAAGTATAGAAATCCATGAACCTATTGTTTACATATTCACCTCCATTGTCGGTTTGAAGAACCTTAATAGAATTTTCGCCTATTTCTTAGCAAGAGCCTTAAAGTCCTGAAAATGTTCAAAGACTTCAAACTTAAGCTTAAGAAAATATACCCAAGTATATCGTGAATAGTCATCAATGAAGGTCAGCACATAAAGAGCTCTAGTAAATGAAGGAGATGGAAATGGACCAGAAATATCGTTGTGAACAAGATCTAAAGGACGAGTAGCTCTCTAGGATTTTCCTTTGTCAAATTTCTTTTCAGGATGCTTTGTAAGGGTACAACCCTCACAAAGACCCTTAGAAATATTGACGGGGTAACCCATTGACCATTTCATTTTGGCTTAATTGTTCAAGGTAGTGATAATTTAGATGTCTGAAATGCTCATGTCATAGCTTACAAACCTCATTTGCATGAGTGAGCAAGGTAGTGGGCATATAATCAAAAGTAAAGTGGGAAAAGGTATACAACCGTGAATGGTGATCCGCCTTCCCTCAACCACTATAGTGTCATCATTAAGCTCACGAATAATCACCGAGTTAGGACAAAATTCCACTCGCATTCCTTCACCAAGGTGAGTAATTTGGTAAATCGATAGGAGATTGGTAGAGAGATTAGGAACACTCAACACTTGGTTGAATGTTCCCCCATCCATCTCTACCGATACACTACTAGAAACCTAACATTGTCGTGTCATTACCCATCGTGATTTGGGACATACCACAAGGCTTGATGTTGGAGAACTCAACATGCAAAGAAGCCATGTGGTGCAAGGCACCAGAATCTATAATCCACATCGATGAAGGAGAAACTTTGGCTACAAGGGCCTTTCCTTTCTTCTTATCAGATTTAGAACCTTTTACAAAGTAGAAGACTCAACCTTCGAGAGCATTTTGTTTGATAGACTCAGGAACACCTATTTGATTTTTCTCAAGTAAATGAGTAAGGTGATCAATTTGTTTTCTCATACACATATTCTCTTTATGACCAGACTTCTTGCAATAGGAACAAAAATACTTGTCTTTCTATGCTCTAGGCTCAGAAGTCAAAGCGTTTGTGTTAAATTTAGTTTTGGTCTTGGTTTCCTTCTTAGGTTGGTCCTTTCTTTCTTTCTTCTTTTTAGTCTTCTTTTCCTTACTAGTACTTGCTACAAGGGCATGTGACTTGGACTTGAGAGACCCCATTTGAATGATTTTGTCCTATTCTTGAATGAGTTGGGATGAAAAATAGTCAAAGGAGGGCATATTCCAATCCTTGCCCAAGGCAACTTTTGTAGCGTAAAAAGTTGACACAAAGATAGAATATTCAGGACCTAACTTAGAGAGAATCGACAAGATCAGTTGAGAATATTTCTTCTCTACTTGACATTCCTTTAACAACAATCTAGTGTGGACAAACTTAGAGAAGAATGCTTGTAGGTTTTCAAAATCACTAGGATTTAACCCTAGTAGTTCATTTTCCAACTCATGCACTCTCATGTCATCTTGTTGTCCAAACATTCCATCTAATGTTTTCCACACAAAATTAGGTGTTTTGGATGACTCAATGTGGAAGAGCAAGTCAAGAGAAACGGACATGCAAAGAAGACCTAAAGCTTCATCACTATGGTTTAACCACTTAGATTTTTCAGGGTCGTCATCTAGTTCAATCTCAATTCCCATGGTGATGCGGAATAACCCTTTACCCCTTAGTTTCATAATTATTTTCGATCTCCATTTGAAGAAGTTGAATGGCGTAAGAAAAGGAATTGAAAGTGCATCCATAGTGAAGAGAGAGAAAGAATGCAGAAAAGAAACACAAGAATCACAACCACCCAGGACAATATAATAACCCCCCTACTTTCAACACTTTATAGTTTAGTGCATTGAATACAATCGGGTCCAGAGCGTGCATCTTGAAACACTTGGTAACATGCCTTGCAATCAGCGTAATAACACGTAAGAGAGGACACCACAATCATGTTTTTCGTGGAGCACAACAAAGTGACACCGTACATAAGCACAATTGCAAAAAACTAGGAAGGAGGTAAAATCAAATCTTGGTTGTGAGAAAAAGTGTCTCATGTCGTAAAGGATACCCCCTTGCTACAAATTGTGGCGGATGCGCTCACTAGTCGCAAGCAATAATAAGGGTAAAATACAATTTTTAAATGAACTCAAGATGAGTCCGAGAGATCTTCAGAATGCCGAAAAAGCACGTGGAAGACAAAAGGAGCTCAGAGTGTTACTACACACTTGAGCGCATGATTAGTAAAAACAAATCGACAATAACGCTTAAAATTTTATCACTTTGAAACACCTAATTTAGCTAATTTTAAAGCTATGGGAGTTAAAAAATGATAATTAATGTTATTTTGAAAAGACGATTTTTAATGATTTAACTAATCGTAAATGAGAGTTAGATTTGAAATTAATAAAACTAGATTTAATTAAATCTAATTAATTTCAAATAATAATAAAAAAATAATTAAGATCTAATTAAATATTTTAAATACTTTCCTTTTTTAAGAAATCAAAATTAAATTGTTTCCCAATTACAATTTAAAATTTTCGGATAAGATCTAATAAGATCTATTAAAAGAAACTTTCTAAGATCTATTAAATTTAGATGAGACTAATTTCTATTAATAGAAATAAAAAAAAAAAGCTTACCGTTATTTTAAAAAAGGCACCCACCAAAAAGAAATGTAATAAACTTACCAAAAAAATGAGTTTGAGTTGTGCAGTCGTGGAGGGAAAGCCAAGAATGGTCGAGTGTTGTGGAGACATGCGGCATGCTTTGTGGAGGCGGTAACCATTGGGGTAGATGGAGAGCTCAGGGAGGAGCTCGCAGGTGAAGGACTCATGGCCAACAACATATACAACAAACTACAAACCATGACCACGCAGGACTCATGGCCTCGCAAACCACAACCACGTAGGAAAGGAAACTCATGGCCTCACAGGTGATAGCTCGGCCACGCAGACCACGAGAGACCTCGGCAGGTGGTGAAAGAAACTCACATCCATGGATCACGAGGAGGGTAGAGAAGAGAAAACTGACTGCAGCCACCGTGAGGGAAGGAGACGGCTCGCCAAAAAAAATGACTCGGCCAGGGGTTTGAAGCTCGGTCAAAGCAAAAACACACGAACTCACCCTTGGTTTGAAAGAGTTGAAGGAGCTCGGTTGTAGCTTGGTTTGGTGGAGTGAACTCGGGACAAAGCACAAAAACCAAAATTTCAAAACTAATTTTTTTTTGACCTGAATCTCTATTTTAGCTGATCTACTAGATTTAGTTGCAGCTAGCTAAATTTAGCTACAAAACCCCTAAAACTCAAGGAGATCTGCACATGCACGAAGAACACAAAAAAAAGCTCAAAATTTCCAAGAACAATTTGTTAAGAACGTTAGCAATAAAATTCAGAATATAATGATCAAAAAAACTTGCACGAGGAGTAAAAATAATGAAACCAAGAGTGATCGCAACTCAGATGATGAATGCACGTTTACCCGATCTCAGCTCTGATACCATGAAAGAGTTTGCAAGAATCGTATCAAAAATGTGCACCACAATGAAGTTACACTCCAAAGGAAACGTAATAGCTCCAGTGTAATCACAAGGAGGAATCAATCAATCAATGGAAGAACTTGCATAATAGAACAAATCTTGCACATAGAGAAAGACAACGGAGTGTCTTGGCATACTCATAAATGTCAAATGAAGGGATACATATAGGGTGTTGAGTAACCCTAGTGCATAACACACAAGAAAACCCTAAACCTAACCCTAAACCTAACCCATGTGAGATGACCCTCCATATGTGTGTAGGACATATAGGATCCCACACACCAACAATGTGCAACAAGTAAATTCCTAATTTTCTTGCATCACAACCATACCCTACTCGAAATTTTGATCAAAATTCATCTTGAGTCCTCCTTGATATCACCCCAACCCTCAAGTCAGTCCTATCCCATCTCTCTGAATCATTCTTAAGTGTCATTTCAATTTTTTCTTAGGTGATTTAGGGTTACCAATCATTTCAAGTGCTTCCCAAGAAAAATTCATCAAGACAATCTTTTTGGCAAGCCTAGGAAGGACCTTTTACTAATCTTTGCAAAGTGGTGCATGCCCCGGAGCGTAACAAAAGGAAAAAATACATCATGGATATGTACCTGAGATATAATTACATTTTTAATCAATTTTGGAAGGTTTTGTGAAGTTTCACAAGTTTTGGAGCAAGTTCAACAAAAGTGGGTCTTGGAGGCCTAAGCAATGCACAATGCCAAAAAAGCTACTGAGCTTCAGGAAGTGATTCCAAGATCTATGGAAGGAGTTAGGAGTCAAAAATATATCTTCAAAAATGTGTTTCATATCCCTACTATATGGTAAAATCAAATTCTTCACAACACCTAGGTGCACTATGTCCACATCCATTTTTTTTTTTCTCATGCACAACCTTAGAGCTAGAACAAAATCCTATGTTCAAGGATAAAATGGCTGAATAAAAATATTATACCCCTACCAATTGATTAATAAGGCCATTTACATATAAAATCATATAAAATTTCATCAATAAACTCCTCTGGAAGCTCAAGATATGGTCCCGACAAGTGACTCCCCAAGGTAAAGGCTCCAACAGTTAGTCATTTTTTGAGTTGAAAATCCAACCAATCAGAATGAGGCACACTTTTTTCACCAAGTTCACCAAACCTTGGTGCATTTTGTGAAAAAAATGTTCCCCCTCCCTCTTAAGCCCTCAGTCATGCATGCGACCCTGACAACGACTTAAAGTGATATTTTTCAACCCCATCTCTCATCCCCAACGACAAATCACGCAATGACAAGTGGCCCAATGGGGATGGGGTGCACTTTTTTACAAAAATTTTAACAATCATTTGGTGTAATTTGTTCACAAAATTTTTATTCTCCCCAAAACAATAAAACTATGCAAATTTTCTAATTGTGGGGATGTCACTAGCTGCTTCAAGTTTTCCTGCACGCACGCTCAAGTTTTCTCCAACTACCGGATTCTTCTTCAATCCTCCATTTTTTTGTTTCCACACATTCTTACAGCATCCCTATCCATCATTCCATGTTTCTAAAGTGAAGAAACAAAGGGTTTTCAAGTAAAATCCATGATTAAGAGTTGTCATAAACCCTAGGGCACAAAAATGAAGAAACGATCATATCTCCCAAACCATGCATCCGATCCCTGTGAAATTTTGGGCAGATCTCCCTCACCCAGGTGCCTTGGAGAAGAAAAATATATAAATCTCGGATATGGTCTAATTTTTTTATGGCATCCTTTCAAAAATTTCTGCCCTAAAATGCTTTTTCATCATGTGTTGTCAAACCGTGAAGCGGATTGAGCCAAATTTTGAACAGAGCATCTGAAGAAAAACATAGAAAGAATCCATTGTTTTTTTGTCAATATGACACCCAAAATTTCAGATTCTAAAAATAGCAAGTGTCATTGGTTCTCACTTTCCATTTTTGGTAAGTTTCCAAAATGGAAAACTCCTCCAGAAGAACAAATACTGAAAATCAAACAAATCAAAAACTAGGGCACATGAGTCAAAAAGAAAAAATTCAAAAAAAAAAAAGAAAAAACCAACTTTCCAAAAATGGAAAGTGATTTGAATTGACCCTAAAGTATCTATGGCAAGATTGGAACATGAAAGAAACACCTCAGTACCTGCAATGAGGAAAAAAAGTAACACTGCCTAAAATTGCAGCTCCTGGGACCAACTTTCTAAAAATAGAAATTTTTGGCTCCAGTTGCAAAAATTTGGCACCATCTCCATAGTAACTTATATCACTACTTTTTTCTTCCTCATGGGATTGCAAGATGATTCCAAGGCTCAAAAAGAGCATTGATAACTTCATATTGGTCTTGGAAGCATCATCCTGAATTCAAGTGTGCTCAGAAGTAATGCAAGGCATCATGAGCGCAGCAGATTTATTCATCTTCATCACTCAAAGAGTTGGGTGATTTGAAATTAGTATCTGGGATATTTCAATACATTGTAGTGGCTCATCAATTAGGTATCGAGGAGGATCATTGTGAGTTGTTTATGTCCGTCTCGAGCTCACATTGAGAAGTCCTGAAATAGTGTTTCTCAACACTCATTTCATGACCCGAGATGTCCAAGAATCATGTAAAAGGAGTTAAAATGTGGTCATAATTCATGTAGATAAACTTTTCAATCTTTTTAATGAGTATAGTAGTGTGGTTATGTAGCAAAATTCATTGGATATTGGTTTTTATCCTCAAACTTCTTCGGAGTGGACCTCAGTGAATGACGTTTGCGGTCATCAAGGTGATCATTCAACAAAGTGTTTCTAAACACTCAATTCGAGGTATCTGTGTTTCATCTAAGGAGGTTTATCATGGTATAAAAGTTCAAGAGATCCATTGTTCACCACATTGGGATATTTCATTATATCAGACATGAAATGAGGTGAAGGCGGCATGGCATTATCTACATTAGAATTCCTTCTTCCTTTTATTCTTGAATTCTTCCTCCTCTTCTCTACTCCCTTTCTAATTATTCATTGTGAGCAATCATGATGTTTTTCCTATTCATTTAAATGTGTCTTTAGCAAACATTGTAATAAGTTTCCCTTGATTAATATAAAAGGGAACTTAATTTCATTCCTAAGAATTTCAAGAGTCACATTTTGTGAGGACAAATGAAAGGTCATATGGGGGTAGTTGAAGAGTCGTTTCTTGGTCTATATAATGTAACGACACCCGCATTCTTAGGGTTTGTCATTTTTTACACTCAAGATATATCTATTGAGCAATACAAGAGAGATAACATTCTTCAACTTTCCTCCACCATTTTTCCTGCATTGTATAACTTGATGAAAATGGCAATAAAGAAAGGGATTGTTTATTTTCATGGCTTATGAATGTGTACAAATTTATGTGCATGGTTTCATCCAGTTAATTTTTTGTCTAAATTCTCTAGCTCCCATCCCCTATCTTCCAGTAAACTCTTCCCTTACGATTCATTGTAAGAATTTTCCACAGGTGCAGTGGAGTGTGCTCGTTGGATCCCCAGCCTCCTAGCCAACAATGAATTTTTATTTCTATTCATTCATAATAAAGTGGAGTTATACCACCCAAGTAGAGGGACCTAGATTCCCATAACCATGGCTAGAAACCCATAAATTTTTCCTCCAAAAAATTTTATCGCCAATAATTTTTGGCACCCACCATGGGGTAGACTTGATAGCAATCTGCACCCAAAATACAACCACAAGGTCCAAAATCTAAAAAAGTAAAATATTCCAAAAATTCAAAAAATTGAAAAAAATAAAAAGAAAGAACGATTGGAATTCCATTGCCAAAAGACACATTGTTGATTCTTATACGTGACCTTTCACATTCCACAGTGTCTTTTCATATTCCTATTACAAAATTTTCCAAAAGTTGGTCAAAAGGAGAAACACCAAATTGAATAGATCAAGAGGAGTTTCAACCCCACTTTCGAGGCTTTACAAAACCAACAAGAATGAATCAAATATAATCCATACTTCTTCTCTCAAACCTCATCCCCATTCAAACATCTGTTGATATCCCCCTACAAATTGTCCCATTGTCCAACCTTTGTTGAACATTGAATTCCCTGGTGAGGAAGAAGAAAGAACATGAGAAGAATTTAAAAAAGAATTTATAGAAGCATAATCTGAAGCTAAAACAGAAACAATAATGGAAGATGAAGCAAAAAGACCTCAATCCATTATTCCATGGGGAAGAAATACAGGCTCTCTTGTTCTTGAACCCCCTCTTCACAATCTACTAACAGGTTCTTGCAATACCTTCCTAGATTTTAAAGGAGACAATGCACAAATTCCTGAAGAACACATTGCCGCCTTCACCACATCATGTGGGATTCTTGGAGTCAAACATGAAAATTTTTTGTAAGGTTGCTCATGGAATCTCTCCAAGAAAAATTAGCAAAATGGTTCTACCTCCTACCCGCTAGATCAATCACCTATTTGAATGATATCAAGTCCAAGTTTGAAGAAAGATACAAATCTATTGAGGACTGTCAATATCTTCTAGTTCAATTAACACAAATGAGGAAAGAATCAAATGAAGCTATGAGAGACTTTATGGCTTGTTTGACCGGTTTCTCTATAGGATACCGGAAGAAGATTCACCATCTGAAAATAATGTCAAGATATTCTTCATTAATGATCAATAGTCGGGGGTAGGATTCTCCCTATGAAGGTTTCAACCAAGGAATATAACAGAATCACAAATAATGGTCATTTGACTGGATGATGATCTCATCCTATCTGAAAAGATTAAAAAATCCTTCAAAGGGCAAGGCCCAGTGTCATCCGGAGATGAGAGAACTGATCCATTTTTGTAAAAAAATGGTAAATGAAATATCGTCACTAAAGAGGGAAATTTTTGAACCAATATCTCCTCAAAGAAACAACAAAAATAAGATTACAGGAGCACCCTGAAGGCTTGTCTTGGAGGCCCCACCCACCAATGCAAGTTATAGGAGTCAAGAAGATGAAGAAGAGCTCGAACAAGAAAGTAGAGATGATGATCTCCTAGAGGTTGAGGAAGTAGATAACGACACAAAAATCAGATTTTTTGAGTACTCCAGAGGTGATGAAGATGATGGTGAAGATGAACCTAGTCTCTCATGTGCAGTGTTCACTCATTCCCAACCTAAAAAGGAGCTTCTTCTTCCATTGTTGATAAAAATAGAAGATTGAAGATCCTCCTATGGTGACTCCAGAAAAATAAAATAATAAGTCAAGGATCTCCATTTCCACCTTACATGGAGTCCACATTGGAGAAGCCTAATATTTTAGCAAGCATGAGGACACCCTCAATTCCTAGTAATTCTTCCAATGCCCCTTCTAAGTTTAAATCTACTATTGTAAAATCTGGTACTTTAAAAGTTCCTAGTGTACCTTTAAAAATACCCTTTATTCCCCAAACATCTACCCCTTCTTTTAAACCTATCATGGCTATAAAAGTAGTACCTTCATCCCATTGTCTACATATGCTCCTTTTTACTTCATAGAATATATGAAAAGAACCAAATTTAGAGTTCTGAAACCGAATATTTGTGGACTCTCCCCAAACAAATTGAGAGATTCTTCTGATATATCAGGAGTGGTAGTTTAACACCCAATGTGGTAACTCTCAGTTCTAAAGGAATATTACCAAACCCACCTACACCTCCATCATAGAACATGCTTACATTGAGTGCATCAAATACCGATAAGGTCAATCCTTTTTATGTCTCCCTTCTCATTGGAGAATATGTATTGAATAATTGCATAATAGATTATGGTGCCTCTGGCAACATGATGCCCACGAAGGTTGCCAAGGATCTCAAACATGTCATGACCCCTCCTGGTGGCTATTATTACTCCATGGAGTAAAAAGAGGTCCCACTTCTAGGAAGGTCAAAGATGCACAAGTGGCTCTCACTAAATTTCCAGACAAGAAGGTTTCAATGATGATCTTGGTAGCAGACATTCCAATTTCATTTGGAATATTACTCAATAGAAATTTCTCTCAACAATTGGGAGGAAAAATTTAAATGAATTGGTCTTCTGTAACCATCCAAGTGAAAGGAGACATGGAAAAATTTCTTCCAAAAAAGAAGATGAGGTACACGGTGCAAAAGGTGGGAAATATAGGAGCAAACATTTTAGACCAAAATAACATGAGGATGAATCATTTTGTGACAACTAAAGAGGAGGATGAGATCCCAATCTTGATATGAACAAACATTCCTTCCCAAAGGAATATTTATTTTGAGGAAGCATTGAGGAAATTTGAGTTACAAGAGGGTAGCCTCGAATTTCCAGACAATGCAAACCATGAAGAAGAGGAAATGGTTCTTGGTGAATCTTAAATGGAGAAACCAGCTCATATGTTTACCTAGGAGGAGGAGATATTCTCATTTCCATTTGGGGATGAAGAGGATCTTGATCATGCCATCCATGGAGAGACAAATCCATCCTGTGACAAGCCCTCAAAAGGTTTGAAAGAATGGTATGTGTAAAAACTGTTAAGAGCTACAGAAGAAACAAAAGACCATGAGCTCAGACTAAAACTCCTAATGTGAGTTATGGATCTACTAGACAAGCATGAATCAAATCAAGTATGCTCAATTGATGCAAAGGATGATCACAATGAAATAGATCAAGGTGAAGAACCCAACATTCCTCCTGAGCCAATGGTTGATGAATACAACAATGAAATGGAATTATTTTCTTTCCCATTTGAAGAATAAGAATCTTTCCATGATGAAAAATATGAAATAAAGGGTGTTGACGTCATTGAAGATGAAGATCCCCTTGACAAAGGAGTAGTGGAATGTAATAAGCTTCAGGGAAAGGAAGTAACCCCTCCAGATAGTTTCCTTGAGCTTCAAAATGAAGATTATTCAAAGGCGTATAAAGATGAGCTGCATTAATTAACAAAGGAGAACTTTGTGCAAGAAATATTGGATGCAGTAGAGAGTGTGGAAGATCATAAGATAATTCTTGATCTCTTAGCTCATGTTATGGCCCTACAGGACAAGTAATAATAATTTGGTCTCAGTTTTGCATAGCAAAATAATAATAATGATTCAATTGATTATATAATATCAAACATGCGAATAAATAGGAAAACCATAGCCTACTAATAGGGAGTAATGTCGACATTAAAATTTTCCTCCGTAATTTCTATTTTATTATGTATGTATTAGGAATAGGATGTTGTTAAGTATGATTAGTAGTGGCGTCTGATAGAAGATAACGGCGCCATCAGTACGGTGCCACCAATAAATTAGAGTACGGTAATAGTCAAAGTACAATAGGAATGTTGTGGTAAAAAGTAAATATTTGTTGTAAGTGGTCCGATAATGTTAAAATGTCAAAGTTGGGGTAAGTAGAGAAGTAGGGTCTACATGATTAGGAATTAGAAATATTATATTTGTAATAAGGAAAAAGAGTGATGTCATAAATATTTTGTGTATTTTATTTGTGGAAAAGACTAAAAAGGTGGAACCCATGTGAGATGATAAGGTTTATCTTATCTTAGAAGATAAGCCTACATGTAAAGGCAAGAGTTTAGGCATGGAATATGATTGGCCGGAAGATATTTCCTATCCTATCTTAGAGATAGGGTGGATAAGCTTGAATTCCTATAAATAAAGAGGTCACCCTCCTCATTTAGCATAGAGGGAAGTAGTGAGAAATATTGTATGAGTAAGTGTGTAAAGGAAGCCATCATTTAGAAGGTGTGTTAAAGAATCCATTGTGAAGTTTCTCCCATAGTTATTGTTGGAAGGCAAGTGAAGTCAGTAACACTTGAAGTACCTCATGGGTGAGATTGTAACAATTTCATGTTGATATTATAATTTACACCTATATTTTTAGATTTTTCATCATTCCTTCATATCATAGTCTATGGTATTCTTGTGTTATGTTTGTTGTTGTGTTTCCAGATTACATCCACCAAACTAAAGGTTGTGCATTAGTAAATAATCATAGCATGAGGAGTTCCCGGTGGATAATTATCATAGTGCCGGATTGGTGATGATAGTAAACAACCCAAGATTCTAGGAGAGAATCATGTGGTTGTTTAACCCGTAATACAAACATCAAACTAAATACATGAAGTTGTTGAAATAACTTCACATTATACATAACATGAACACTAATCATAATATTTCCTAACATTCCCCTCCTTAGTGTGAATGTGGGGAAGAACACCATCTTCAACCAAGCAACATACCACTCCATAGCCTTGCACATGGTCTCGATCCTCAACACTGACTGTGGGAACTACATCATCCAAGGATTGTTCAACCTATTAGATGAATACATGAATTGGGACCGTTCAACCAATTCACATCAAACACCAAGTCAATTTGATCAAGAACACTTCTTATTATAGTATCAATGGTATAAATATCCACATCATTATCATCATGGGGAAACAAAAATATTGTACTACACACAGGAACAGGGAAGCTCATCTATTCTTATTCATCACACACAAAGCAAACAAATGTCACTAAAGCAAGTATGTGAGCTCTGAGGTAGTGAAGAACTCGAGGACACTGATTTTCCTCCTACCTCCGTTGCCTCCAAACCTCCAAACATATGTGTTGTTAACTTAGCGAGAATGCGAACATGAAGATTTTTTTTCACATTGAGCCTATTATTATTTTTTATTCCCTCCCACAATGTGAAACACTTTATTTTTTTGGACGTCGGGTAACACCGAAAATGCATCCGCAAGGTAATTTTTATTTTTTTCGAATTTTGACTTTGACTCACAATGAACTTTTGATGAGACTCTTGAGGTCGATGATACAATTTTAACAACACAAATAATTTTCTTTTGACAACAACAATGATATAAACAAATGACTCATTTGACCTAGACAATAATATTTGTCACTAATATATTGACAATTACAAACATTGACTTAAAAAAATATACGTTTATGACTGTAATACATAATGACTCATACATTTATTTTTCATATCGATTAAGGATACACATTCTACTCTTAATGATAAGAATTTTTTTAAAAACTAGATTCACACCTAATAGTACAAAATCTAGTTTATAACAATATGCCCGAGATGAAAAGGCTATTAAACAACAAACATAATAAAACTATACTAGACTAAATACAAACTGCGTGACTTACATGTATTAGAAAATTGTGGTCATTTGGGAGAAATCAGTGGGTGGTTTGTAGGAATAGTGGAGACCAGATCCGATATGATTGCCTTTCCCCAAAAATTACTTTGTGCTATAACACATTAATCGGATGCTTTAGTTAGACACCAACCAAATGAATTACTCAGAGTGACGAAGACTATTTTTCCATTCACAGTCTATAGTTACATTGATTTATGTCATGAGTAGATGGTTTGTAATAGGTAAGTGCATATAGGTCTACTCTAATAGACTTGAAAAATTGAAAAATTGAATGAACACTACGACTTTACTATGGAGGTAAAAAAATTGACATTACTTTGCATGCACCTTTTCAGATGTTTGCTTCTTAGATGAACACCTCTTTCATGACTGTTAAGTACTCCTCATGTAAGAAGAATGATTCCTGAGACTGAGATTAGATCCTTTGATAATGAGATAATTGTTCTGAACATCTCCAAGATTCAAGCCTGATAATTTCAATACACATTTACATTAACATGTGTCTAATTGATAATGGACAGGTCGACAAGATTCAAGACTAGCGCATGGACTGCACATCGCCTGCATTCGGATGAAAGTTATTAAATACGAAACACGTAGGATCTGCAACATATATAGGTTGAGATCACAATCATATTTGATCCGATGACACTAAAGTGAAAACCAATGCAGCCTCTAATGCAGTCATGCCAAATAAGATCCAAATTTTATGTCAGTGAAAATCTCTTCTATCCAAAGCAAGAAGTTATCACATTTAAATGGTGTTGGCATACGAATAGATCTAATGATATCAGAAAGTCTTCACATTGGTTGCAACTGCGCCCACATATCTACATTCTAAAAGAATATGGTGTTCCCCAGAAACAATAAACTAGGAATACCAAATGAAGTCTAACTAATTCTCAAACTCAACAAATTATCTCTCCATCATAGGATGATCAGTAATCGCTCTGATACCAAATAATAATTTGGTCTCAGTTTTGCATAGTAAAAAATAATAATGATTCAATTGATTATATAAGATCAAACATGTGAATAAATAAGCAAACCATAGCCTACTGATAGGGAGTCAACAACCCAAGATTCTAGGAGAGAATCGTGTGGTTGTTTAACCCGTAATACAAACATCAAACTAAATACATGAAGTTGTTGAAACAAATTCACATTATACATAACGTGAACACTAACCATAATATTTCCTAACAGTTACTTCTGATCCTCCAGTCAATATTCAAGCACCTCATAGTGCAGTAGAGCGAAAAGATAGATCTAAGGTTTCTCATGGAAAAGAATTCAATAAGCATAGACCTGGGAAAGAAAAGAACTCATAATATTCAAGAAATTTGAATGAAATTCAGCCTTGGGGTAGCGATGGGATGCTAAATGAAGAATCAATGATGTGGGTAAGAATAGAAGGAAACTAGCACTATGAAACTGATTTCAAAGGAAATGAAGGCAATGTAATTTTTGAGTGAAGGCCAAAGCATAGAGAAGCTCATGTAGGCTTACTCCTACCAAGTACACAAACAATCGTGAAAGCACATGGATTTCATTAATAATTAAGGAGAGGAGGCTACTTTCTCAAACCGGTCAATGGCTTCATGGAACAACATCACGCAGTGTTTCCTACTCGAGGTAACCTCTAAGAAGAGAAGAGTGCTATAGTGAAAGTGGGTTATCCACCTGCCTTATACTATAGGTGATTCAAGTTTATTTTTCCCTTTTTCCCTTGGTGTGGTGTGTTTCCTTTCAGTCATGTGTTTTGTGTGTGTGTGTGTGTGTGTGTGCATTTTCCCTTTTTGTTTATCTCTTGCAAGTTGTGTGTGTTCTGTAAGGCCCAATGGATAAGGCACTAGTCAAATTTTATGAATGGAGTTTCTATAGTTTACATGTGATGTCCTCACTACACTTGATAAATGACATTTCCCCAAGCTAGATCTAGTTATTCTCATGCAATGTGTAATAAGGAAATTCCCAATTTTCTTACAGGACAACCATACCCTACTCAAAATTTTTGATCAAAAGTCATCCTAAGTCCTCCTTTATATCACCCTAACCCTAGAGTCAGTCCTATCTCATCTCTCTGAAGTAGTCTCAAGTTTTGTGTCAATTTTTTCTTAGGTGATTTAGGGTTACCTGGTCATTTTAAGTGCTTCCCAAGAAAAATTCATCAAGACAATATTTTTGGCAAGCATGGGAAGGACCTTTTTTATCTTTGCGGAGCTGGTGCACACCCCCAGAGTGAAAAAAGGACCAAATCCATCATGGAGGTGTATCTGAGATATAATTACATTTTCAATCAGTTTTGGAAGTTTTTTAGAAGTTTCACAAGTTTTGGAGCAAGTTCAGCAAAAGTGGGCCTTAGAGGCGTAAGCAGTGCATAGTGCCAAAAAGCTACTGAGCTTCAGGAAGTGATTTTGGGAGATCCAGAAGGATTTAGGAGTCAATAAAAATATCTTCATAAAGGTATTTAAAATATCTAGAGGATGGTAAAATCATATTCTTCACAACACCTAGGAGCACTATGTCCACGTCCAATTTTTCTCATGCACTGACCTCGGAGCAGAACAAAAACATATTTTTTAGCGATAAAATGGATGAATAAGGAGCTTATACCACTACCATTGGATTAATAATGCCATTTTCATATAAAATCATATAAAATTTCATCAAGAAACTCCTTCGGAAGCTCAAGATATGGTCCCAATCGGCAACTCCCCAAGGTAAAGGCTCCAACAATTAGTCATTTTTGAGTTAAAAATCGAACCAATCAGAATGTGGCACAATTTTTTGAAAAAATTACACAAAACTTAGTTCATATGGTGCAAAAAAATCCTCCCTCCTCCCTCTTAATCCATCATTCATGCATGCGACCCGGCAGCGGCTTAAAGTGTTATTTTTCAACCCCCTCTCTCATCCCCAATGGCAAATCACACAGTGATAAGTGGCCCAATGGGGATGAGGTGAAATTTTGCACCAAGTGCACCAATAATTTGGTTCAAGTGGTTCTCAAAATTTCTCTTCTCCCCAAAACATTAAAACTAAGTAAATTTTCTAAGCTATCGGGTTGTTCTTTAGTTGTTTCCATTTTTCCTGTACACATGCACCTCCAATCTGTCGATTCTTATTAAATCCTCCATTGATGTTACCACACCTTATAAATCATACTCTCCATAATTTCTCCATCATTATATATTTCTATAGTGAATAAAAAAGGTTTTTCAAGAAAATCCATGATCAAGAGCTATCAAAAACCCTAGGGCACAAAAATGAAGAAACGATCAAATCTCCCAAACCATGCATCGATCCCTATGAAATTTTGGGAAGATCTCCCTCACCCAAGCACATTGGAGAAGTAAAAAATAGAAATATCTGATACATTCCATATTTTTTATAGTATCCTTTCAAACATTTCTGCCCTAAAATTTTTTTTCGTCATTTGTCGTCAAACCGTGAAGCAGATTGAGCCAAAAATTGAACAGAGCATCTAAAGAAAAAACCGAGAAAGAATCCATTGATTTTTTGTCAATACAACACCCAAAATTCCAGATTCTAAAATAATCAAGTGTCATTGGTTTATACTTGCCACTTTTAGTAAGTTTCCAAAAATGGCAAACTTCTCAAGAAGAACAGATAATGAATATTATACAGATCAAAAACTAAGGCACGTGAGTCAAAAAAGCAAAAAATCAAAAAATCAACAAAGAAAAAGAAACTTTCCAAAAATGTAAAGTGCTTTGAATTGACCCATAGGTATCTGTGGTAAGCTTGGAAAGTGAAATAAATTCCTCAATACCAGCAATGAGGTAAGTGACACTGCCTAAAATAGCAACTCTTGGGTCCAACTTTCTAAAAATAGTCATTTTCGGCTCTAGTTGCAGAAAGTTTCTACCATCTCTTTAGTAACTTATATCACTACTTTTTTCATCCTCATAGGATTGTAATATGATTCCAAGGCTCAAAAAGAGCATTGATAACTTCATATTGGTCTTGGAATCATTGTCTTAAATTCAAGTGTGCTCAGAAGTAATGCAAGACATCGCAAGGCGCAATAGATGAATTCATCTTCATCACTCAGAGAGTTGGGTGAAATGTGTTTATTAGAGAGTTCAATGAATTTCAATGTCTCATCAATCAAGTATCGAGGAGGATCGTCATGAGTAGTTCTCGTGTTTATCTCGAGGTCACAATGAGGCAAGTGACACTGCCTAAAATAGTAGCTCTTGGGTCCAACTTTCTAAAAATAGCCATTTTCAGCTCTAGTTGCAGAAAGTTTCTACCATCTCTGTAGTAACTTATATCACTACTTTTTTTCATCCTCATAGGATTGTAATATGATTCAAGGCTCAAACAAAGCATTGATAACTTCATATTGGTCTTGGAATCATCGTCCTAAATTCAAGTGTGCTCAGAAGTAATGCAAGGCATCGCAAGGCGCAACAGATGAATTCATCTTCATCACTCAGAGAGTTGGGTGAAATGTGTTTATTGGAGAGTTCAATGAATTTCAATGTCTCATCAATCAAGTATCGAGGAGGATCGTCATGAGTAGTTCTCGTGTTTATCTCGAGGTCACATTGAGAAGTCCTGAAACAGTGTTTCTCAACACTCATTTTGTGACCTAAGATGTCTAAGCATTATGTAAAAGGAGTTAAAATTTTGTCATCATTCATGGAGATAAAATTTTCAATATTTCTGATGAGTATAATAGTGTGGTTATGTAGCATAATTCATCGGATATCGGTTTATGTCCTCAAACTTCTTTGGAGTGGACCTCAATGAACTACGCTCGTGGTCATCAAGGTGATAATTCAGCATTATTTATAAACACTTAGTTCGAGGTGTGTGTGCATCATCTAAAGCAAATTTCTCATGGTATAAAAATGTCAGAGATCCATAGTTCATCTCATTGGTACATTTCATCATATCAGTCAAGAAATGAGGTGAAGCCGACATGGCATCATCTTCATCGGTGTTCCTTCTTCCTTTTATTCTCTCATTCTTCATCCTCTTCTCTATTACCTTTCTAATTCTTTGTTGTGAGAAATCATGACATTTTTCATATTCATTTAAATGTGGCTTTAGAAAACAATGTAATAAGTTTCCCTTGATTAATATAAAAGGGAACTAAATTTCATTCCTAAGAATGTAAAGAGTCACATTTTGTGGAAAATGAAAGGTCATGTGGGGGTAGCTGAAGAGTCATTTCTTGGTCTATATAATGTAAAGACACCCTCATTCTTAGGGGTTATCAATTTTGTACACTCAAGAAAGAGATCTACAAGATAGATGGCATTATTCCACTTTCCTCCACCATTATTCCTCCATTTCTTGCATTGTACAACTTGATGAAAATGACAATAAAGAAAGGGTTTTTTTATTTTCATGGATTATGAATGTGTTCATCATTTTCTCTTTATTTTCAACATAATAATCGTGTTGTTTCTTTCTAACAAATTATGGATTTGAACTTTCTAATTGGCTCTAGTGAGAATCTAATTTTCTACTCACAGGGTTAATTTTCCTTGTCTAAATTCTCTAACTCCCCTCCCCTATCTTCCAACAAATTCTTCCCTTATGATTCACTATAAGTATTTTTGTGGGTGCAGTGGAGTGTTCTCTTTGGATCCACGTCCTCCTGGCCAACAACGAATTTTTATTTCTATTCATTCATAATAAAGTGGAGCTGCACCACCCAAGTAGAGGGACCTAGATTCCTAGAGTGTTGGCTAGAAACCCAAAAAATTTTCCTCCGAAAACTTTTCTCACCAACACCATGAAATTACCCCCAGTTGAATCACTAAGGCGTAATAGCTAATACCCAACATCATCATAGTCACCAGAACTCAACCCTCCTCATCATCATGATATAAGGATCCATACGAGAACCCTCTAACATAAAGCACAACCTCCAAACCATCATCTCCATATAAACATTGCATCATAGTGTCTTGTCCTCGCCTCATCAACAATATAAATATACTCACAATTTATTTGCAAGCGTATAATCTGGTGAAGATCCTCCAAATTCAATGTCATCTCCCATGTCAGCAACCAAAAATTTCATGTAACAGGGTCCCATATCTCAAACAAATCTAATAATAATCTAGTATCCCTATGAATACATTAGTAATGATGCATCCCACCTAACCCCACCACCTCTAAATGTCCCCACTCCTCATTTGATAACTTATCGTAAACCTCATCAAGGATCTTTGAGACCCTGTCTTGTGTCGTCAATCAGTCTCTAGCTTACATCCACACAAAAATATAAACAAATATCAGATACAACACCCAATCAAAATCACTTAATCCAATATGACATTTATCTAAACATCTGAATCGTTATTGATCCCACTCAATTGTCTACAATCGCTACCAATCGTCATCGATCCTATGAATCGTCGGCAATCTCATAAAAAATTGCTGACACTTCTATAGATAAGATTGGAAAAAAATTATAAAATAATAATGACAAAATTTAAATACATCACCTACCTCAACACGAGTGGGTCTCTTATGTCTCTTTCTAACTCTAGTTGCCTCCATTTTACTCAATTTAACTCAAAATAACACAATCAATACTCTATAAAATCTTAATCTCAAAAAAACACAATGCTTCAAATGAATCTCTTGCCCCTTATATATTCATTTTTTTCCCATTCACCCAATTACGGTGATCTACATTTAATCATTGGAGGTTTTTTCTGATTGTCGATGATCTCGTTAATCATCGGTGATTTATTCCTTTTCATCAAAACTCAGCCTCATACGACCCTATATCCTTATTCAATTATCATTATGTCATAACTTGTCAATCAATACAAATATTTCCCCTATCAAAATTCACCTCATATCTTGCAACCTCATCCCTTGCAAGTCATATGTCTATAGGACACAAACCCCTTGGTTCCCCTATCACTTAACTTTCTAGCGTTAGAATCCCACCTTTGTGGAAATGACATTTATCAAATCTATGTGGATAGCATACCCATCAAATCATTTCCGAGTTGTTTCCAATGATTCATATGTATATCGTTGGAAACCCCTTGGTTCCCCTATCATTTGACTCCATAGTAGCATAATTCCACCTTTGTGGTAATATTGTTTTCATTCCTACTCTTGGGGCATCTTAAATTGAAATGTAAACATCATATAATCTCATTTAGAAACTCTTTTAAATTGGTGATTATTGCACTTCATCATAATCACCCCATTTTGAGGAGGGGCCTCCTAACCAAGCACAAATCAAATCATCTCACTCATTTTTTCCATCAAAAACCACTTGAAAAAAGGGGAAAATGTATACATTGGGTCTTCGTTACCTTAGGTAACCTGCCTACACCCCACACACACACACACACATTACATAAATAAAACTATTACAACCTGATTCAATCCCTCATCCTGTAAAATCATATTTTTACCCCCAATAAACCTACTTTAAACTCACTAACCATCTACCACCATTCTAAACCCATTTTTACCCTCATTACCCAACTCCCTAACATCCTAATCTCCTCACCTCACATCCTCACCCATGAAATCCTAAGTTGGAAGTGGTTAAAACCACTTCCAAGTTGTTTTCCCATAAATATCCAGATCATTAGATATCCTAACCGATCACCAAGGATTATAAATAGGACCACATAACTCTTATTTTAGGGTCCAGAAGCATTGTAGCGAAGCTTTTCTACTTCAAGAAATAAGGAAACCTTGCTACGTGCATCCAGACATCCCCAATGCCTTTTTCACATCATCAGAATGTTCTACAAACTCCTGTAAGCCTCTATAATATCATCAGTCCATTTCCACATCCACAAGTAAGCATACTATCATTTATTTGTTTTTTTACTTACGCATCAGAAATGAAGCTAAATCAATCATCCTAGTCTCTATTTTCTATCAATTTAGTATTTTTATCAAAATATCAACTTTTCACATCAATCACCAACGACCTCTATAATCACCAAGAATATCTCGTGATCACCTGTGATCCTTCCAATCACCCACGATTCCTATAAATCATTAGTGATATCTGTCAAAAAAATCATTTTATTTATTTATTTCATCTTTATCATCTTTTATCAATACATATTTGTCTAATCAATTATTTTCAAGCATGTCTATTTTATAGATGACAGTTCCAGGTGCTTCGCATCCCATTACTAGTATTTACGACCTTCCAATCATCCAGCTTCCGTTCGTGTGGGAATAGTTTGATATCCTCCACGAACTCACATTTTGTGTTATTTCATTCACACCAAACATTGAAGATATCAATACTAGGTCAAAATCATCCAAGAAGAGCGAGAAACAACTAAAGAGTTCTAGTACAACTATTTCAAGGACTTTGAGCTTGTCACCGCCCTAGTCTGGGCCACTTATGAAGTTGAACATGATCTTATTATCCCCCTTAAGTTATAGATTTTTTATCATCTATCTCATTATCATTATCAAAATGACTTAATTGTATCAAATGGGTTGACACCCTTTAAGGAAGTCCCTTTGGATTCCTGGGATCAACATTCACCGAGCAACTTGTTATCATCTTTCTCTAATATCTTTTTGTTTAGTTGTCTTTGTATACATGTCTTCTCACTTAGCAAGAGGATTAATTTTCACATTGCTTACACATCTCATCATCTCAACATTGAGAATGTTGGCAGGTATTGATAAACCATGTTTATTTGAGTTTTTGGTATTTTTTTGCATTTTTAGCACTAGTTGAAAAACACCTCAAACACACGGGATCACATTGCAGAGCCAAATCTAACAATGGTGTTTTCGTTGCAAACTAAAACTAGAAAGTACACTTACTGATAATAGAACATGCTCTATACATTGACTTACTAAAAATAGTAATCATCTTGAAATAACAGGCTCCCATCACTTAGAACATCTAGAAACAATGCAAAACAACAAACATGGTAAAATAGGAAAATTTCACAAAATAACTATTTTAGAAAAAGTACCCTGCTAACAAAAGAAAATTCCTTAAAAAATAGTAAAGCATCATCAGTGGAGGTTTTCTGAGTGTTCTAGGATCTTTGGAAAACAAATTTTGTTGCAAAAATTAAAATTTCTCAAAATAGCAGCTCTTAACCCCACTTGCCCAAAATAGAATGTTTCAATTTTTAGTGTAAAAGTGTTTTTGGCTCTATTTTCACTCATATAACTGATTTTTTCCATCATCACATGATCATAAAGTTTTTGCATAGCTAAAATGATAAAATTAACTCTTCGCAAGAATCCTGAAGCATCGTTCTGATCACATTTGTGCCAAGGAGCATGACAGAGCATATCGAGGCATAACAAGTGAAATCAAGAATATTGTGATGGAAAAAATAATTTAAAAAGAGTTAAGATCCCCATTTGAACTCAATATTCATTAAATTAGGTCACCAAGACCATAAGTGAAATTAGGAACTCATCGGGAAAGCTGAGGAACATCGAGTCCCTGAATCCATTGTCATATCTCTAAGAAGCAAGTCAAAGTGATCTAGTCAAGTCATCTGAGTATTCAATCCATCATGTGTGAAGAATCAAGAGCTCATATTTTTCATGGGAAACATATGAACAAGAAGGTATGCAAGCTTTCCCAAATCTGATTTCATCCAGAAGTGATTTGGAGTCAAGAGAGGTAGATAGGTGATCTTCATGTGGGGCACCTTATATGTATTGGGACAGCAATATTGTCACACGAAAAAAAAAAATATTGATATTGTATTCGACCAATTTGAATTACATACACAGGCTATTAAATAGCCATATACATAGGAAAACTGACTTCCTATAAAATAGGAAAGTGTTACAACAAATAAACCTATTTAGTTGTGATTGTTACTCCCGTAACAATACACAACTCAACACCAATAATATATTATTGTTTATATAACAATAATATATTAATAACACATTAAACTAACCATATAAATAAACCATGTGAATACTAATTCCTAACATTCCCCCCCTTAGTGTTTACATGGTAGAAAAACATCCACACACTCCTCTGCAGTATGCTCACCCCTGTGGCATGTCCAACTCTGTGACTCATGACCTTGATCCAAAAGAAAGGCTCGCTCCTTCCATGGTTTTAAACAGGCTTACCACAAACCTTGATGCGACAGGAACCTCATCAACTGTCGACCTCGTGTGGTTTTCTGGATCCTCCCACAAACCCTTTCAAGATCCATGAACTGACTTACTCTGGTGCTACTGTTCACCACTATGCTTATACATCAGGGAATTATGTAGGAAACACAACTTGCATATCACAAAACTGCACAATAGAAGAAATAATGAAAAAATTTCACATTACTTCCTATAAGAATCGTAATGTTCTTAATTGTAGTCTCTGTCTTTGATCGCTGCCACTCGATCTCGAACAGCATAGAAAACTACCACTGCCACTGGAAGCTTTCCTTGACTAAGCCGTTTTGGGTGCAGAATGGGAATGGAACATTGGTATGTATTCCCCCCCACAATGTGAAATTCCACTCATATAGATACTGAGAAGCAAAATGCATCGAAGAACATACTCCTGAATGGATCTTGCTAGTTAGGTCTTGCTGCACATGGTCACTAATGCTAGTGAACGTATTCTCCTAGCTGACCATCTTCCAATGAAGTACGGCAGTCAGAGGACCAAGTCGGTCGAGAGGATCACGCGATCATCATGCGCTCAACACAAATCTCTTTCCAACATCCATCAAATACCAAACAAAACAGGAACTCTGAAAAAGAATCACACCAAGCTGAAACTGGAACACTGCAAAACTCAAAAACAAGTACTCACACTGCACACCTGTGCCACCAAATCATTCTGTGCGGCCCCGTCATTGGTGACTGACGAGAGGTCGTTGTTCGACCTCCTTCCTCCGATGCCTCCTTCCTCCATCATATGGGTGCTTAACTCAGCCGGATCTGAACATGAGACTACATGGTTTCCACATTGTATTTATTTAAGCTTCTCCCCTCAATGTGAAACCTTTTATTTCAGGACGTCGGGTACAACCGATAATGCGTCCACAAGATGGCCAAAATAGAGGGTGATTTTCAATTTTTTTATTTTCTCCCAAAATTAGAACCACTAGGACGGGAATAAAAAAATATACACTTTTGGAAAAAACGGCGCTCGATTTCGAGTTACCATGCAAAAGTTATTGAAGTTACAATTTCCCGTAAAAAGACCCAATTTAATTAAAATTGGCTCAACGATTAAAAATTTACTCAAGATGGAGAGAAAATTTATCGTGTGACCACTCGTTGGAACCGAGAGGAAATGTAGATTCCAAAAATATTTATAACCTCAAGAACTCGCGCCAAACAAGTATTAATTTGGCCAAAAATGTATTATTTTCCCTCAGTTTGCAACTATTTAAGCAAAAACTATAGAAAAAATAAATATTTTCAAACTATAGTTTTGCAAAACTATAAAATAATTAGCCAATCAGAAATGGCTGTGGTAAGGCAAGAAACTCACGGCTGCTTTTTTTTGAAGTGACCAACAATGATTTGTTCATAACTTGAGAACCAGAGCTCCGATTTGCAAACCGTTTAATGCGTGGGAAAGCTTATTTCCAGAGCTTTGCAATGGTACTCATTTTGTTTTATTTCATTGCATGATATGAAAGCTGTTCTTGACTGAGTTTGACGCCTAAACCGGCTAAAAAAACATGCTTTCTTCCTCTCTTTTTTTCTTTTGACAGCTGCAAGAAGTAATACGTGTGGAAACAATATTCTGTAGTTTCAATAACACCTTTCAAACGCCTTTTATTTTTCCTGATTACACTGTCTAAACAATAATCTTTGAAAAAATAGAACAGATGATGCAGGTCAGTTTGAAATGCAATGAATCCAATAAAGAGCACGCCTATAGGTAAAATAATGATGCAATAAAATCACTACCATAACAAGGGCGACCATGAATAACTTGGATCCACCCCACATAATGCTCAGGAATCCATAATCGCTCTGATGCCAAATATTGGGACAGCAATATTGTCACACAGAAAAAAATAATATTGATATTGTATTCGACCAATTTGAATTACATACACAGGCTATTAAATAGCCATATACATAGGAAAACTGACTTCCTATAAAATAGGAAAGTGTTACAACAAATAAACCTATTTAGTTGTGATTGTTACTCCCGTAACAATACACAACTCAACACCAATAATATATTATTGTTTATATAACAATAATATATTAATAACACATTAAACTAACCATATAAATAAACCATGTGAATACTAATTCCTAACAATATATACGAATGAAAAACCATCCAGGATTCATTTGATGAAATTTGCATAAAAATATTCTTAAACACTCAATAAAACACCTGGTAGTGTATTCAATCTCAAAATATGAAACATTGCAAGTGCAACCAAGAGCCATTGAACATGAGCCTTCAAAAGGAAGATAATGAAAACAAGATGCATAGTGGTTCCATATTCCAAGAGGATTCATAATAAGGTAATGTTGATTATAGATCCCATAGAGCCTCTTGATTCAAGCAATAGTGATCCATTGCATCCTCCTTCTCTTCATGAGCATCCAAGTATGTCTTCCCTAGTGGCAGAACTTTTCCATGATGAACAAGATGTGATCCTACATCAAACTCTTGAAAATGCTCGATGACTAACATCATGTCTACCCCTGAAGAGCCATTCCCATGGATTAAATAATTTATCAAAATTGAACCAAGAACAACACAACAAGATGCAATGCTTGAAATTAGATCCATCACAAAAATCTCGAGATATAAGTGGAGGAAGAAGACACAGGTGGCTTCCAATCTCTTCAATGGAACTTCTGGTGACCAGTACTTAGAAATTACCCAACCTAATAATGTAAAGCACATTAAGGATATGACTCCATCAAACTATGATATTATGAAAAATCCTTGGGAAAATATACACATGAGGTTGACTCTCATTTGTTCAAGGAATCCTCTACTCACCTTCTTGCTTTAAATGAAGAGTATATGCAAACAATTGAGAAATTGGAGGAGCATGTAAAAACTCTCAATGCTTGACATTCAACCTTTCTAGAAGCCCAATTTAGTACCTCCACTCCCTGTGGAATACATTACTCTAATCAGTAGCTTCAACCTTGAGGTGATCAAGAAGGTACAAGGGCATATTATGTAAGGGAAGGCTAATAAGAGATGGGTTGAGAAGATCATTGAGAAAGGTAAGACATTTTTTCCAGAGGTTCTCTCTCTACTAAAGTATATTCTCACCACTTTTTCGAAAGTGAAGAAAGAGATTGAAAAAGAGAAGACCCACTTGGATGATGTGTTCCCACTTGTGCCCACGATGAGCTCCCTTGACTCTCACACCCTCGTGAGTAAAAATATGTTTGCATCAATTGTTGAAAATTTGTCTCCAGTTTGGGTCCGCATCATGGATGCTAGATATGGTATGATTGAAGATGCCATCTCTCGAACTTGACTCTAGTGGGAAAAATACTTTTGATATTTTAAATAAGGTCAACAACTATGTTTAGAAACTTGGATTCCCTTGACTCACCGAGAATTCATTATTAGAAGAAATCATTAATTTGTTTCAAGATTTGGTCAAGAAAGAGGCAGGTGATTGTCTTTCCTTCAATGAAGATAACTTAGAGTTCCTTGCTAGCATAAAAAATTCTATTTCTGACCTTTCAAGACATCACAAAATATGGCTCATTCAATGCAAGAATATTAATGATGTTCCCTGGACATGGATCAAAGTGTTGAGTTAAATTTGCATTTCAGAAGTAGATAAGGTAGTACTTGTGATAACTTGGTTTAACATATAATTTAAAGGATAACAACTCGTTCTAGAAGCTCTCCTCAGGGATCATGAATCAACAAGTTCTCCATCATATTAAGCTTTGTCTTCATCGAATTAGACAACATCTCTCTCTCTCTCTTCCTTCTTCTCTCTCTATGTTCTAATTTCTCATTAAGAATGTACTTTTTCTATATTGTCTTATTCACTTAAGTGACCCTCAATTAAACATTGTAAGAGTCCTTTTTCCAATAATAAGAAAAAGACTCACTTCCTAAGAATATGAAATGTCACAAGTGATGGGGATAAGTGAAAGGTCATGTGGGGGGTAGATGAAGAGACATGTTTGTAATGTTATAAATTGGAGTGGCTTCTCCATTCTAAGGGGTTGGTAATTTTTGATTGAATGTATGTTGTTGAGATTTATCACTACTACATCAAGCAATAAAAGTTGCAATTCTTCTAGTTCTTGTAGGATGTTCATCTACTCTCTCTCTCTTCAGATTTGCATACATGATAATCTTATAAGACCAAGAAAGGTGTATATGCCTTTGATAAATGAGTCAATGGAATTATGTTTCTATGATTTTTGGTCTTTTCATTGTTAGCATTGTTGTATTCTTCTAATTGAATGTTGACTTACTTTGTTTATTGTATGTGAATTTTGTATACCTACTCACAATAGTAACATCCTCTCTCCTTATTTCCCCAACTCCCCTTTACCTCTCTCCATTACAAATTCCTCCCTTTTACCTCATACAAGTATTTTCCATAGGTTTAGTGGAGTATTCCTATGTGATCCCGACCTATTGGCCACCCTACAACTTTTAGGTAATTTAGGTAGTTTACATTCAATAATGGGAGCCTCCCATACACAAAAAGGAGAATATTAGCCTCGTATCATTAATGAAAACTTGATAATTTACAACACGACAAATTATTTCACCAATAATTTTTAGAAAATCTGGGGGTGTGAGATATTCCCTCGTACACCCTTAAAGATCTCTAGAAAACACACCACATTATTTAACACACTTTGTATTTGCAGGTTTCGATTAAGAGTTATTGTTATCACCGAATCACAGCACCCCTGTGCATGTATTTGAACTCACAGTGTGATTGGATAACATGGGTACTATCTCCAAGTTGTGGGACTTGCTACTTGAGATAGACCTCCAGAGAAAGCTGGTTCTTGCTCCTAAACTACCTGCCACAATCTACTCTAATGCAGGATAAGCTAACTGTTCTAATCTAAATTTCCAAGGGACCAGGGAAAGAGAATACATAAAATGAAAGCCTACACTAAAGCGGTGATACACCAGAAAAGGAGGATGGGAGAGTAGTCTCCAAATGTGTGAAATACAGAGGCAAAGTGCACACTAGAAGAGGTGATGACAGTTCTCCATAATCTAGCAAAATGCATTCACAGCAATATTCCAAGCACACACAATGATAATGAGTTCCTGCAAGAACATAATAAATAG
This sequence comes from Taxus wallichiana var. yunnanensis, assembly GCA_018340775.1. Taxonomy (NCBI): domain Eukaryota; kingdom Viridiplantae; phylum Streptophyta; class Pinopsida; order Cupressales; family Taxaceae; genus Taxus; species Taxus wallichiana. The sequence goes on along the minus strand of CM031236.1, from coordinate 683,492,588 downwards.
ACACAATATACTTGTAGAAAGATTAAAGGGGCAAGAAGAATGCAAGAAAACACAGCAGGGGAAGATACATCCACAAACTTGTATTTTATTGCTTCCTGGTATGCACAATTCAGTCTATTACAAGATAAGGGCCTGGATCACCATGCAAGGAGTCCACTACAAGGGCCTGCAACACACTGGCTTCACAAAGCAATTTTGACAGAGCTTTGTTACCCAAAAACTCTCTCCTTTACAATGAGCCCAACACTCCAATTTATAGAAAAATGAGAAGGAAAAGAGAAGGGAAAATGGAAATCCCGAAATCTGTCCTTCAACCACCTATAAGAGGCATTAAATTGAGTGGAATGGGTATACATTACTTGCAAAAGGCTCCCCATACTGTCCCATGTGCTGCAGCAGAGAAGGAATGATGACCATGCCTCTTAATTGCACTCCCAGCTACCAAATAAAACACTGTTCTGAACCCGGCCACGTTTTCTTAAAAATCTCAATCAATTTCTGATCAAATCTAGAATTTCTTGATTGCTGTGCGTCGGGCTCGGAACCACGATTCCAACGGTACCAATTTTGTGTGATTTCGTTGAGAAATGCAAAAGTTATGGCCTTCTCGATCTTGGCACTGTTTTGGGCCAGCGCAGTGTTTTCTGTCATTTGACGGGAATGAGCATTGATTGACTGGAGCCGAATATGTTTCTTTTATTTAAATATATCTACCCTCATTAAAAATAAGAAATCTAGTTTTTGTGGCGTAGAGGACGTCGTGCTCGTTCCAGAAAGTCCAATTTTATCAAAATCGGAGCTCGGAGTCAAAAGTTATGGCCGTTTGAAGTTTCCGGACCAAACGTTGACTTTTCCTCCTGCGACACGTGTCATGATCTGATTGGTCCTCGGCTCCTTCGGCTCCATTTGTCCCGGATGTCCCATTTGATTAGTGCTGTCTTGACTGATTTCGGCCGATCCGGCCGGTTCGGGCCCATTTGTCCCGCTTGTCCCATTTGCCTTCGGACTGACTCGACCTTTTTCGCCCGGTTCGGCCGGTTCGCGCCTTTTCGGCCCAGATGTCCCAATCATTTTTGACTGCCTGTGCTTATTTCGGCCGGTTCGGCCGGTTCGGGTCTTTTTGTCCCAAACGTCCCGAGCAACACTTAGCCAATTTTTCTTCCTCTTTCGGCCGGATCGGCTTTTCGCGCCCGCCGCGTACTTTTGTCCCATTTGTCCCTGCTGCGTTTCGGACTGTTTGTGCTGATTTCGGCCGAACCGGCCGGTTCGCGCCTTTCTGTCCCACACGTCCCGGAGGCGACCTTGAGCAGGACTTAGCCAATTTTCACGATTTTTCCTGGATCGACCTATTTGCCTTCTTGAACCTTTTTTTCGCATTTTCTCAGAACTTACTCTCTTCCTCTTGGACAGGGGAGTTAGACAAATATGAGGGGACCCTAGAAACATGACTTTTTGCCCTGAATCAATATAATTGCTTGCATGTTATCAAAATTACCTTGGGGGTGAATTTTGGATAATGATTATGGCTCGCTTGCTTTAAATTGGGGGAAGTATCTTGGCATAAGCCATAAAACTCATTGTGAGGATTACCCTAGGAACCCTAAAGTAGTTCACACCTTGAGATAAATGGTGAATGAAACGGGAAGTGCTCCGCTACCCAACTGACTAGTACGCCTTTGTGAGATTAGCATCAAAATTATCTTCACACGACCCAGTGAGATACAACTGAATGTAATTTATTTCTCATTGTATCAAAGGGGGTAAAGTAAATTTGAGATACTCCTTGATTTATTCAAGTGCAAATTTCTTGGCAAACCATGCTTGTAGAGATAGTTTGTGACACCTAGAGAGTGAAACAATAGGAAGCTTATGGCTTGGAGCCAACTAGACTTTATCCATCATGTTCTACAAAGATCTCATGAAGTGACAAATTTTTCAGAGTCATAACCTTGTTATTCGAACAAGGGAGATTCCATTGAAGTTGGAGCCTAGTGTTATTCATCACGAAACTTGCGAAGTGTTACTTTGTCCTAGTTTTTCACTTGTCCTAAAGACAAGGCAAAATCTGTGAAATTTACACCTAGTATTTTTCATCACCACTTGGTCTAATCCTTTGTTGTTTTGTTGCCCATTTTTGGACAAAAGAGAACATATATTTATAGTGCTATCAAAGATTGTGTCCACCAATTTTGCACCCGCTTACATCCTTCCTTATTACGACTATGATAGTAAGTGTTGAAAGTGTGTTGGTACATCTTTGTATCTTGGTATCCATTATCTTGATACCCACATCAAGATTATCATTGTAGTTAGGTTGTCTCATCATTGACTTCCTTTGATTTGTTACGTTGTGCCATTATAACCATATAATGTTGATACTTGTGTCTTGTTCCTTTGTGAAACTAGATCTAAGTCTCTAAGTTATATTGTTATGCTGCTAGCATAAATAAACAACTTCTTGATATACTTAGACTTATTTTTGATCCCAACATTTCCTTGAGTTTTGAAAAGTGTCGTTACTCTGCTCACATTGTGGTGACATCATTTTGATACTAAAATATTGATTTTTCTATAAATCTTGATTAACGTGTCCAAATAGTGTTGTTGTGTTGCTCGCATTTGTAGCCTCCTTTTTCATAACTTGGAATTTGTTTGTTTCTAAAACTTGTTTTAGTATACCTTTTTGGGATATCGCGTCAACACCTTCTTAGTATTTAGGTCTTGTTTATTTTAAAATTGACCTAAGTAGTGATATTGTGTTGTCACTATTTGCACTAAACCTATACTTAAAGAACGTAGGGAGTAACTATTTTGTGATTAGATAAAAGTCTTGTACTTGATCGGTGTGTCCTAGATACTTATTGCTACACGTACCTTTTGATAGTTTGTCATTATTTATTCATTGGTGTCCTTGGTGCATATTTCCTTTGGACTTGTTATCATTATTTATTTGACATTCTTTGTGACGACTTTCACATCGTTACACTACTTGATTTTAACTAGGGTCTATTTTAATCAAACTTATCAAAACTTTGCTCATTATTTCTCCTACAACAAGAATGGGGCATCAAAAATATGGTCAAATCCCTTTACAGATGAAAATTTAAATCCACTTTTATAAGACAACATTATGATTGATCATAGTGGTGGTGAGGAGAATTCTCTTTGAGCGGATTTTGAATTTAACCCTGCCCAAATAAATGACTTCTTGTTTCACAACAAACATGAAGTTCTTATGCGTGTTGTAGAGTTAGGGAAAAGTTTCCTTCCACGATTTATCCTTCTCTTCATGTCGGCATGGTTCAAGGAGAATAAGAAGTAGATCATCCAATTCATAATGTTGATGAAATCTTAAACCCAGGACACGCTTCTACTTCTAGCCCAAGGAATGAGGAAGAAGTGCCTTCTCAAAATGATGGTGGATATCACATCCCCATTGTCAAAATACATTATGAGGATCATGAAGATCATGTCAATCATGAATAACCTCCTTCTCATGAAGTTCATAAAGAGATACCAACCCAAGAACCAAGCTTAGAAGAACAAATACAAGCCCTTTCTCACCAATTGGAAAGTCTAGATTCACATGTTACTAAGGAATCCACAAAGACTCCTAGGAAAGAAAAACCTAGAGCTTCTTATTCAGAGTTTTATACCAAGACTCCTAGGAAAGAAAAACCAAAAGCTTCATACTATGAGTCTTATACCAAAAATCCTAAACAGAACAAACCTACAAGGGGTTATGAAAGGTTATATACAGACAACCAAGATGAAGAAATAACTAGGCTTAACAACTTGTATAGGCCTAACCCATTGACACAAGACCAAATCTTTAATCAAGAGTTCTTATCAATGAATAACACCCTTACTACCTTATAAGAAGGTAAGTTAGGACCTAATAAGAAATATCAATTTGAAGAGTTGTGTTTGTATCCTTTCAATAGGGCTATGTTACAAGTTCCTTTCCCTAGACACTTTGATTGTCCAAAATTTGACAAATATAAGGGAAAGGGTGATCTAAGGGATCATGTCAAATACTTCTTCATGGCTTGCCAAGAGGTCACCTTTAGTGAAAACTATCTTATATGCCTTTTCCTGCAAAGTTTTAGGGGGTCAAGCACTTGAGTGGTTCTTACATATACCAAAGGGATCCATCTCTACATGGCCACAATTGGTGGAAAGCTTTGTATGCCACTTCTCCTTCAACATGGAGAATGACATTACTATGATTGACTTATGCAATGTAAAACAACGTAATAATGATAACTTCACTAGTTTCTTACAATGATGGTGAGGGTTAGCTAGTCACTTCCCTTTCTCTATACCGGAGAAACAGTTAGTCAACATCTTTATACCTAACTTACACCTTGATATTGTTTTCCACTTGTAAATGCATTGTGGTAACACATTCAAGGAGGTTATAGAACAAGGTAGCAAAATAGAAAAAAATGTTGTTAACAAAAGGAAAGTTGAAACCCTTATTGCAAGACAACCATAATTTGAAACCTAACAATGATTCAAAACCTATTGACAAATCCAATTTTTTCACAAACAAGAATAAAAACATCGTAGGTGATAGAATTATAGATTCTAAATGAGTGTAGGTGGTTCAAAATCGTGCTCCCTTGAAACTTACTAAGGGACCTCTCCCCTGAGTACAAACATCATACATTTACTCCTCTATCTGACTCTATGTCACAAATACTTAAACCACATAAACAAACCCTTATCCCGATGATGCACCTAAACCATCTTGGTTTAGAGAAAATGATTATTACAACTTTCATCGTGTTAAGGGTCACAAAATTGATAAGTGCCTAAAACTAAAACACTATATCCAGGACCTAATTGAAAGTAGTGATGTGGAAATGGATTCCTTGGGCACTAACAATTCTACTAATGCTGACTTGGGAATCTATAAAGAACCTTTCCCTAAACATAACAAAGGAAAGGAAAAGTTGGATCAAGGACAGACGTCCCAAAATAAAGGTATTGGCTATATTTATAAAGATACAAACTATGTGGCCAAAAAGAACAATTCTTATGATGTCATAATTGGTTGTGTAAACCCATTCATTGAGAATATCAACACAATAAAGGTAAAAATGAGTGTTATGTGGTAACGTGACGTTTTCACCTTGTTATTTCAAAACCTCCTCTATCTACCCCTCAGGATAGTCATTATGATGTCTTGGAGTAATTTGAGAAGACCACCGCTAAGATCTCAATCTTAGATCTTCTTAATATCTCTAATGTACAAAAGGATATCCTTTATAATACATTACAAGGGTTAGGAGTGTCGGTTTATATATACCCTACCCACTTCCAAGAAATGGTTGCACAAATTACTCAATGGAGCATATAACCTTTAGTCAAGAGGAAATTCTGTAGAAGATCCTTCACACAATTTTCCCTTACACATTGAGGTTATTGTCAATCATAAGAAAATTAAATGGGTGCTTGTGGATGGTGGATCAAGCCTAAACATTTTTACCTTGAAACTTGTTCGGTAATTGGGTCATATTGAAACAAATCTGGAAACAAATTTCATCACCATCAAGGCATATGACAATGAAGAGTAGTAGTCGATCGATATGATAACATTCTCACTGGGAGTAGGGCCTACTACTCATGATACAAAGTTCCATGTTTTAGACTTGGAGCTTCCTTATAACATACTTCTCGACCAGTCCATGGATTCATGCCATGCAGGTCATGCCTTCTACATATCACCAGTGTCTAAAGCTATACTATGAAGGGAAAATTATAACTATTTAGGGATTCTCAACATTTTTCTCATTGCAGAGCATTATCAGGTTACTTCCCTAATTCTTTTGATTTCCCTTCCACAGAGATGGTTATTTCGACTCAATCTGAGGCTCTCACCTCACAGTTTTATCCAGATGCCTTGACCCCTAATGACAATGGTGCTTCAATGTCAGTTGTTCCCTTTGCTACATGGGAGATGAAGACCCTTTCAACTAGTTTCGGGGAGTATAATCTCCAACAGGCCCTTCTAGTTTCAAACCTTCCCTATCACCTAAAATAAGGGGTAGGCCTTGTCACAAGTATTAACATCCTAGGAGAATTACCCCTTTGATGAGTTCACTCATGGTGGTTTACAAGATGATGAACAATTGTTATATAACTCTATGATACCACCTCTTGTGGATGAGATGACATCATGTTACTAGGATCTTAAATATGTAATTCCAAAAAAATAATGTACGCCATTAGCTACCAAGGGTATGGTTGTGGCATACATGAACAAGGAGTGCATGAACCTCTTTTGAAACCCCACAAAAAATGTGCAAATATATTATTGGCCTTTGACCATATGGATCTATGTAATATGTATGTGATGTCACTACCTCTAAACGTGAAGATAGTGAGTCAGGTTATAAAATCAAAATAGATTCTGGTGTAGTCTTTATGAAGACCTTGCCTCCACCAATCTATTTTCCAATATGGATATATTGACCATATCCCCTACCTTACCTATCCCCGTTCCTGAATTAAACCTTGTTTATCCTTCCTTGGTGAATTGGGACCAACAACAACATGTACCGATTGACTTGTTTGCCAATGATGAGGCTATTTGTGATTTTATGGGTATCTCGAGATGACATCCTAAAGCAAGTGAACATAAAAATGATTCTCCATTAACTTGGATGCATGCACATATTTTGGGGAGGAGGATGAGTTTTGTGGTCATCAAAATAAAGTAAAAAGTAAGGGAAAATTTTCCATAGAGAATCCTTGCAAAAAGAACAAGTTGAAATCTTACACTAAAAACCTTTTTGAGGAACTGGTAGACAAACAAAAGGAAAAATTCAAGGAAAAATAAATTGACTGTAAAAGGGTGAAAATCTCATTAAGACGCCCTTAGAAGACAATCTCAATCTCCCCCTAATCATATGTGCATAGAAGTCAACATCGGAAGAGAGGAATTGCCTAGGGTGGTTAAGTTGGGAGATTTGCTCTCAACTCAAGAATAGAAGACATTTGTCTTGCTTTTGGGTGAATTCTTTGACATCTTTGTTTGGTCATACGTGGACATGTCAGGACTTGATATGGCACTAGTAGTGCATAATATTGTTGTGCACAAAGACACAAAACCTATCAAACAAAATCTCAGGAAAATGCATCCTCGTGTTGCCTTGTTAGTTAAAGAGGAGCTAAAAAAATATTGGTAGTAGGATTTATTTGGCCTATTGATTACTCAGAGTGGATTTCAAATGTTGTACCTATATAAAAAAATCATAGGTATCATAATTTTTACAGATTTTAGAGACATAAACAAAGCTTGTCCTAAAGATGACTTTCCTCTCCCCAATATCGACATGATTATTGATTCCATGGCTAGTTATGAAATGTTATCACTCATGGATGGATTTTTAGGTTATAATCATATTAAGATTGTGGAGGACAACCATAAGACAACTTTCACAACCCCTTGGGGGAAATTTTGCTAATTCATGCCCTTTGGCCTCAAGAATGCAGTCGTAACTTATCAGTGGGCTATGATTGTCATCTTTCATGATATGATCAACGACATAATGGAAGATTTTGTGGACGACATCCTGGGAAAAGTCTAGAATGAGAGAAGACCATCCAACTATTCTACGACGCATCTTTCAGCATCTAAGGGACTACAAGGTCCGTCTCAATCCAAAGAAATGTGTCTTTGGTGTGTTATCAGGGAAATTACTAGGTTTTATTATATCACGGAGGGGAATTGAAGTAGACCCAACTAAGGTCTCAGCTATCACAAAGATTCCTCCTCCTACAAACATCAAACAATTGTGTAGCTTGTAGGGGAAAATACAAGTAATCAAGAGATTCATTTCCCATCTCGTAGATAAGTGTCACTTATTTACGCATCTTTTCAAGAAGGATATCAACTTTTAATGGGGTCTAAAAAACAACAACAAGTGATTTCTTTGCTTAAAGAGTATTTGTTAAAACCTTATGTTCTAATGTTGCCTACTACAAGAAAACCATTGTTGTTAAATATTTCTTCTACACAATTTACAATTGGAGCACTCTTGGCCCAATATGACACAGATCAGAAGGAAAATGTTGTATATTATCTAAGCCAAACATTGATTTCTTATGAGCTCAATTACTTGTAGATCAATAAATCTTGCTTGTTCATAGTTTTTTCCTTTCAAAAAACAACGTCATTATTTGCTAAACAAAAAAATCAAGCTTATATCAAAGGTGGACCCATTGAAGTATCTAATATCAAAACTAGTGCTTACAGGAAGGATGGATAATTGGATCATCCTACTTAGTGAATTTGATATAGAATATGTCCATCAGAAATCAATCAAGGGGTAGGTATTAATAGATTAATTAGCTGAAGCCCCTTTACCAAGTACAGAACCATTGAGTCTAGAACTTCTAGATGCTTCACTCATGTATCTCGAGGAATCCATAACATGGAAAATGTCTTTTGATGGATCCTTCACATTCCATGGTTCAGAGCAGGAGTTGTGCTTATAACTCCTTCAGGGGACTTGATCCCACAAGCTTTCAAAATAGGATTCCCATGCACAAAAAACATAGCAGAATATGAAGCTCTCATTACAGGGCTGAAGATAGCTATACGTTGGGATATTAGACAACTCAACGTGATTGGAGATTATATGTTGATTATCAAATAGGTTATAGATGAGTATAAAGTTAAGGATGAAAAACTCATTCCTTATAAAAAAGGTTGATACATTAAAAGAGTTCTTTGTGCAGATCACATTTGAATAGATTCATAAAGGGAAAAATTGAGTGGCATATGCCATGGCTATGATGGGTTCTTTATTACACATCCCACCTGGAAAAAATGGTACACCTTTCTTTGTGGATCACTTACTAATGCTAGCATATGACATGTTAGAGTCTTGTCTGATATGTGAAGTTGTTGGTCCCCATTCACCATGGTACTTTGATATTTTCAATTACCTTCATGATGGAACCTTCCCTCTAGACATTTCTTGTTCTGATAAAAGAAACCTTATCTAGTGTATATCCCACTACACCTTACTTGGGGGCACTCTCTATCATAGAGGGTATGATGGGAATTTTTGCGTTGTCTTAACATTGATGAATCCATCTTAGCAATTAAGGAGGTCACATGAAGGTATCTATGGAGCCCATATGAATGGGATAGTCTTGGCTAAGAAGATACTAAGAGTAGGCTATTATTGGCCTACCATGGAAAATGATTGTTGCAAGTATGTAAAGAAGTGTTTGTTGTGTTAGAAATACGACAATTTGATTCATGCACCAACGCAATCCTTGCAACCTATTACAACACCATGGCCTTTTTCAAAGTGGGGGCTTAATCTCATTAGAAATATTACCCCAACATCCTCTAATGGCCATATGTTCATTATCACTACCACTGAGTACTTTACAAAGTGGGTAGAGGATTTTCCTCTCACCTATATCATAGGTGCATAGATATCTAAGTTTATAATGAACCATATCATTTATCACTATGGAATCCCTTATGTCCTTGTCACAGACAATGGAAAATCCTTTAAAAATAAACCGTGAAGGTGTTATGTTAGCTCTTTCAAATTAGTATCAAGTACTCAACCCCTATTACCCTTAAGGTAATGGACATGATGAGACCACAAATAAAACCATTATCCATATTATGAAGAAAATGGTGAGTAAAATAGGCTGCAACTGACATCTATAGATTTACCCAGCCCATTGTGCATACAGAACATCCATCTGCACCCCTACTGGTACAAATCCATATTCCCTAGTATTTGGCACTAAATTCATTTTACCTCTTGAGATCGAGCTCCCCTCTTTATGTATAGAATTGAGAGAGTATCTGGATAAAGAGGAGGATTATAGAGTGGCTCAAGCTAGCACAGTTAGAGCTATTAGATGAGAAAAGACTTCACACCCTTGATCACCTCAAAGTGTATCAGAATCAAGTGTGTATAAGTTATAACAAAAGAGTACTTCCTCATCAATTATAGGTAGGATACCTCGTGATGAAGGAAAATCAATTCAACACCACCAAGGACCGTGAAAATAAAGGCAAGTTCAAACCAAACTAGTTAGGGCCATATGTTGTGGTGTTAAATATGGTTCAGGTGCATACAAAGCTTGTTCATTCATATGGTGATGAACTAAAGGAACCCATGAACTTCATGCATCTCAAGCGGTTCTATGCTTGAGTATGGGGTTCCTAACAAATCATAAAAAAACAAATAAAAAATAATAAAATTGGAAAAAGTAAAGAGAAATCAATGCGTCCAAGTGTGAAAACCATGTAATTGTGGCACTTTGGACAAGTCCTTTGGTGAAAATCAGTTTTAGCACCATTGGAGGGTCCATTGTTCACAAGTATCTCAAAATGTAGGATTATGATGGCTTTATCCTAAGCTAGTCCTTTCTTTGTGTCTTGAGATACTTTTGAGCCTATCCCTCTTGGCCTTGATCCGGCTGATCCAACTTTTGTGTGCAAAGAGTTTTCCTTTGTATATTCCCACATCATGTTGGGGAAAATTTACATCTTCAATTCTTGAACATATGTGTGGCATTCTTCCCTTGTACATCCCATCTAACATTGGGGCATCCATGCTTCTTCATTTTCTTACACATAGCTTCAGAAAACTTTTGGAAAAATAAACAAAAACATTTTTATAACTTTTGAAAATCCCAAAACATTCACATATGTTAGTTAGAAAAATCAAAACATTCAAATATGTTTCATAGAAAACTCAAAAACAATAGAACATTGTCTTGAGATAATACAAAAACAACGTAAAACATTTTGAAATTGTCCCACAAAAACAAAGTAGTGGTTCACTTACTTTAGTTGTTTGATTGTACATAGTTTTGGTTGCATAGCTTATTCATTTTGTGTGCTTTAAATTAGATTCATTTTCTTACTTATATTGAGTGTTACTTTGATTTTTTGTGCATTACATTGAGTTCATTTTATCTTGCATACTTATACATAGTTGTGTTGTTTTGATTAGATTTGATTTACTTGTGCTTGTTGTTTGCTTGTACATTTTGTTGTCATCTCATCATCATATCATCTATCATCACATTTATACATCATATATCAATAAATGCTAAGCTACATCATCATGAAACAGAAAATTAAACATGTATGCTAAGCTAACATCATATGATATCACCAAGAGGGGCAAGAGGGATCACCTTTTATCCCCCTCAAACATAGACCATAATAAAAATGTGGACTAAACATGTTATCTCATACACAAAATGTGATAAGTAAACACAGTCCATCATCATCATATATCCATGTAAAATACAAATTTCCATGTATAAAACAATGTGTCTCGATATACATCGATACAATAAGCCATCATGGGCATGGATCAAAAATGTGCCTTCATCACAAGGCATAATTAAAATAATACATAATTACATCCGTACAAAAATGTGCCTTCATATTGAGGCACACATCAAAAATATACATCAATACAATACAAAAGTCATCCATGACACTCTCCCATATGGGGACTGTTTGTCCTGCTACTAGGTGGAGGCATCTGCTAAGATGGTCCTGTAGATGGTACTGCACTATGTTGTACTGATCCTCTATGATGAGAAGATGGTTGTTGAACCGATCTAATATCTCGTGATGACCTCTGTGATCTGGATCTAGACCTACTATTGGCTAACTAACTATAGTCCATGGCCCTCTAATCCACTGGAATGGCCCCATGGTATAACATCTTGTAATATGTAGCCTTGCTTGTGATAGCAACACACTCAAAAACTAAGTCCTATACTCTAGATGATACCCTTGCTTGCTTGGAGTATATCGCGCCCTCTCTACACCTGGCCAACTCAACTGAATCGTAGTCTCTGACAAGCTAGTTGATCCCTCTCAGTAGTGACCTGATCCATCTCAGAAATGACCTGAATTTGTTGTGCTACCACTTGTTATAACTACTACCTCAATGCAGCTAGATCACCTACACTTTGTGGAGCCTGCCTCGGAAGATACCTATGGAAACCTATAGTCTGTTCTCCATCCTCCCCCCATTAGATTGTGTGGTGGGGACCTCATCCATCCCAGCCATCTCCATCTCCCTCATCTCCTACTCCCCCATCTCCTCCCTCACATACATCCCCCAGAGGACTATGTGTTGGACTCGAGTGCATGCGGAGGTGATAAAGGCACTTGTAGTGGAACCTGTTGTAATGGTACCTGTAAAGGCACCTATAATGGAACCTACTGTAATGGTACATGTAGTGGCACATGTAATGGAACCTATCCCTGTAGACCATGTACCTAGGGGACAACTTGTTGTACTAGGTTGTTGTAGGGGAGGACCCTGTAGTAGTACCTGTGAAGGACCTGACTGTGGTACCTATATCTATGCACCTAATTTTCCCTGACCCCTGCACCTATGGATATGTATGTGCCCCTGCCTATGCCTATGCTCCAGGAACCCGGCCTTATAGGCCCTATTACGTTATTGTAATCGAGCTTATATGGCTACGTGGTATGGTGAAGTTTCCTTTTATAATGTCACATATCATGTTGTGTAGTCTCTGGTCTATTCGGGATCCATTATTTGTGGCTCTATAGGAACCCAAGGCTATGCAACCATCTACAGGAAACTATCACGAGCTCATCATGGTATGATCCATAGGCTAATGTCAAAGGTCTCCCTAGATCTACGCCCGTACCACATCTCATCTCCCAGAATCCCTTGGATGTGGCCTAACTGTCGTTGGACTCTATCAACTCTATACCACTCAATGATGTAGTTGTGGCTCCTAATGATAAAATGCTCGACCTCTATTACACTGAGCTTTATTGCATCCTCAGGACACTTGTATAATATATATGGGTGACATGTAACCATGTAGAGCTGTATATCATCGAATGCTCCACTATAATAAGTTGTGTCTTCGGTGTGGAGGTGAATATCATCACCAAATGGTACCCAACCCATAATATATGGCTCATCTGGAGCCTTGGCTCATAGTACTCCTAATGGGCATCCTATGGAAATGTGATCCCAGGCCTATATCTGTAATAATGTCATTGAAACCATGGTCTTCTGATCATGGTATGCTATCAAATGTAGATTTGAATATAGATGGGCTAGTAGACATTGGCCCCAACAATAAACCTCTCCACTGATGAGGCCATGAATAACTCCAATCAGGCCCAATGAAAAGTGTGCCCCAGTCTTGTCAGGTAGTAATATGCCGCTGAAAAGTTTCATTAAGTACACTGGAACCCATGCAAGCCGATGATCAGCAAAACATATATGTATGTCAACAGTCATACCTTGACACAGTATGTCCGCTTTGCTGAACATCTCCATGATATTCTACATAATATGGCCACAATCTCCATCGTATGTAACTAGACTACCTGGATTGGCACTTGAAGTATGCACCACACATCTTCCAAGGTGATGCTCATCTCACCGGTATTAAATCTAAAATTTTGACTCTCACTCTACCATCTCTCTGCTAAGTCCATGAGAAGGTTATGGTCGAGAGTAATCTATGACATGCAAGCCACATATGCAAGACCCGTAACATCTAAAGTCATCTCCAAGAAGATGTCACTCCGTCTCTCTATTTTGGGTAGGATAACTCTGTAAAAATAGGAAAATTACTAGTTAACATCATTTTCTTCTAGAGCACATCTTTAACTTATTATGAAAATATGCTCAAAATTCTACTAATCTTGTGTACAAAATAGCTCATATATGCAGTAGCGCACCCATTTCAGCACAACATGCATGATTTTGGCACCACCACGCCCTAGCGCTAGTGCCCCCTTTCTCACACCAACACTTGCGTTTTCACACAGACGTGCCCCTATTCCCCCAAACCTTCTTCAGCGCATATGCGCCCATCTCCACGCTAACGCGTATTTTGACGCTTGCGCACCCACAACTGTGTTTCCACACACATGCTTAGCTACATATATGTTTCATCATGCATACGTGCTCGTTTACACACATACATGACCACATATGTGCTTCTTTATGCCTACGTACCCCCGAGCATACCTACATGCCCCGAGCACCTCTACGTGTCCCCTAGGCATGCATGGGCACCCCGGGGCCGTGTTTGGTGTTACCGCATAATTTTCTACATGTCATAAATGTTATTAAAGGAGATCAAAATGAATTTTTTTGCTTTGTGTACATGCGGGCCATCCCCAGGAAGCCTCATGTAGTCTCAGACGATGTCTGCATGGTGTGTACGGTCCTGAACTCACGCCATTCCTCTCGTATTTTAGAGCAAAATCACCAAAGTAAAAGTGGTAAGGGTAACTAACAAATAACTAGCCGCGATGGTTTTTACCCCCGTGACTTGGTATTTATACCCATTTTGACCCACTATGTCATGTCTCTTGTAACCGAAGCACTCTGGGACCGCCATGATTCTTCCAAATTCCTCTAACACTTGTCGCGATGATTATTTTTAATAAATAATCATTTTTCACCCATTTTCGCTACGTTGGGACATGTTTTTGCTTCTGTCGACCCTTTCTGCTACCTGGGGCATGTTTTTGCTTACCAGCGTTATTTGGTGATGTTCCAAGATATTGTCATTTTTATCAATTATTTTCTTCTTGGAAATTTTTAAAATTCAAAAAATTCAAAAAAACACCCAAAAATGGTAAAATTATTCAAAAAATTGTAAAATTTAATTTTTTCAAAAATTGGTAAACGGTATGCACACAACTAAATCTTGTATCAAATGCATTTTCCTCAAACATCACAATTTTCCTACAAAACATATTTCTTATGTTCTTACTTGTTCTCGCACAACGACTTGCGATTCATTTTGATCTACCTCCATTTACAAAGTTTTTCTGCTTACTATGTTTGTACTCCCTAGCAACAACGAGTTATTTGGTATTGTTTCATAGTGAATGAATCTTTTTCATAGGACCCAAGAGTCCTTTGTTATTACCCTTGCATGTATCCTTTCTTGGGGCACCATTTTTAACCCTTGTCGTTAAACATGAACATTCGGGAATTAAAGCTCGATAACAAAAACATTCATGCAACTATCTTGAACGTTGTTTGTTTAAGTACGTGTGTTTGTACTTGTCTCCTTGTCAGGTTAGCTTGTTTACTTTCATTTATTGCATTGCAGTATGTATGTTGCATAGAGTTAAGCATTTTTAGCAATGAACAAATGTTAGTATTATAGCTTTTCATGTTATTTTACACGTTTGTTGTATGCGTACATTTTAATAAGGGTCGATGATGTAGATCATATGAGAAAAATGATGAAATAAAGTTGTTTATTGAACAAACTGGATGCAAAGGCTATTTCCATATTCTTCATTATCATTTCTTCTCACTATCAAAGTTTCTTCCACCTGGATTCTTCTATCATTTCCTTCCTATTTTTTTATTGTCGATTGACTTCTTCTATCACCCCATTGACACTTGAGGGGGAATCCTTCATTCTACTAATTTTTCTTCCAAAAATTTCTTGTTTATGCTTGTCTACTTTCTTTGCAGTGGTGTCACTTACACCACCCCAAAGAGAGGAAAATGTAGACACCTAAAATCCACTTCGCAATTTTAATGCTAAAGTGGTACCAATTATCCTCTATCTCATCATTTCCATTATAATTAGTGTTTTCCACTAATTAACTAGTGTTTCCCTCCATTTTGTTCAATTAATGACACTTTGTTAATTAACTAGATCATATTAGATTATGGATGCCAATTAATGACACTTCGTTAGTTATAATCCTCTTTGTATCAAATAACTAATTAAGCCTATTTAACATGTATTTAATCAATAAACCCTTTTATTGGCTAAATCTCGCTTTCAAATGCTTCCAATATTATCAAATTCCTCCTAAATCACCTCCAAATAGCCTAAAATATTATTCTAGCCTATTAATTAATCTTAATTGATTAATTAAAGCACTCAAAACTCCCATGAGTTGCTAACTCACTAGTTAAATCATCTAATCATGGTTAATTAGCCTAGAGTTACTTTATCGTTTATCCCACATTCATTATGATTCAAGCTTTCCCAAATAGAAAGTTATTAAAAGGACCAAGCTCCTGTTGAGATTGTGGAGCTTAATTTCTTCATAGATAGCATCTTTAAAACTTGCAGTTTACATAGTAAGCAAAGCATCGATCGGCCCGATCGGCGTCGGTCAAGCTAGTAGGAACCAACATCGGTTGGGGTAGCCGGCATCGGTCTCTTGTGCGTGAAATGTTTTTATTTAAGTCATGAGATTAGATCTAACATTTGATTAAAATGTGATCTAAAGGTTTTAAATGCATAGCTATGTTGCCCTAAGTTTGTATATGTTTATATAAGCTAGAAAGCTAGGGTTAGAAGCTAGAATTAGAATAATTATAAGAAGAAATTCTTAGAGTGAGAAAAGAGAAGCTTGAGAAGGAAAAGTATTGTACATCCAAAGAAGGTGTGGAATATTGCATATCTTCATTGTATATCCTTTGTGAAGCTTTGAATCATTGATTGGATGTTTCTTAGTGGACGTGGCCCACACTAGGTGAACCACATTATATCTTGTGTACTTATCTTTTAGTATATTTCCATTTTTTATTGTTTGAATGATTTATTCTTATTAATATATTTGTACAAAAAGTGTGTGCTAACCCTAATAAGCGGTATCGAGATTTTTTTGCTTGAGGGTTTTGTGTGTTGTGAGTTACTCACGAGAGGATTTCTCGATTGAGTGGGAGCTACAACAACGGCGTAGAAAATGGAAAATACAGAGTTGAGAAATTTTACGGACATAATTATCAATTATGGAAGATGCAGGTGGAAGATTATTTGTATCAAAAATATCTATACTTACCGTTGGATGAGAAGGCAAGACCTACAAAGATGACTGGTGAAGAATGAAATATTTTTGACAGAAAGACTCTGGGATCTATAAGATTGAGCCTAACAACATCCTTGGCTTTTAATATTACCAAAGCAACAACCACGATAGATTTGATGAAATATTTAGCTAATTTATATGAAAAACCAAGTGCTTCCAATAAATTTTATTTGATGAAGAAATTATTTAATTCAAAAATGCAAGAAGGTGGATTTGTATCAAACCATTTAAATGATTTTTGATCCATTGTACATCAATTAAAATCAGTTAATATTTTGTTTGAGGATGAAGTGAAAGCACTTTTATTCTTGTGCTCTTTGTTAGATATTTGGGATAACTTGGTAATGGCTATTAGTAATACAATTTCTACTACTAATATTTTGAAGTTTGATGATGTGGTTAGTATAATCTTGAATGAAGAAATATGCAGGAAAAGTATAGGAGAGTCATCATCTGGAAATGATTTGAATGTAGAAATTAGGGGAAGGAAGAATGAGAGATCCAAGAGAAATAATAATGAGAAATCAAAGTCTAAGAATGGTAGATCTAAATCTAGAGGTAGAGGAATAACCTGCTGGAATTGTGGAAAGAAAGGACATGCAAAGAAGGATTGTTGGTTCAAGGAAAACAAAGAGAATGTACCAAAGAAAGGTAAAGAGGAAATTTTTGAATCTTCAGAGGTAATGCAAGATTCCCTTATTCTCTACTTGGATAATAAAATTGAATTATGGGTTTTAGATTAAGGAGCTTCTTTCCATGCTACCCCTAATAAGGGTTATTTTAGAAATTATGTCCAGGATAATTCTGGGCATGTTTATTTGGGAGATGATGAACCATGCAATATTAATAGTAAAGGGAAAGTCCATATAAAAATGTAGAATGGAAATACATGGATATTGAAATATGTGAGGCATGTGCCAAGCCTTAGGAGAAATCTAATTTCTACAGGACAACTAGGTGAATCTGGTTGCATGGTTATTGTACGCACCCAAAATTGCGTGTGCTACATTGTCGAAAAATGGTTATAAAAGTCCCCAACAATGATTCATGTCCTTTAAGAAGGTGTTCAAGCTCCAAAACCCATTCATAGTGTATATTTATAGCCTATACATCCGTACTTAACTTTTCCACGCTTTCTTCTAGCTTCCCGCTCATTTCTATGCATGTTTTGGCCTTTAGTGCCGGGATCGCCCCTCCGCCTAGGTGACGGATCTGAAACCGCCGCCTAAAATAGGGTGGCGGTTTGGTCTGAACGACTTTTCAGATTCTGTCATGCATGTTTTAACATGCGACGATTCACTTAACTTCACTTTTAGCATGCATCTATGGGTCAAATTGTCTAAAGATAGTTTTGATTGCTTGGTTCTTCTTCCCTCTTCTATTTTGCATGTTCTTTAGTTAGTTGGAACTGCCTCTTCTTGCCTTATGCATGAAGGAAAATCCTAACCCCAATTCCTATATATTCCATGCTTGTGTTCAAGAAAAAGGCCTGAGAATTTTTGTGTATCTTGCATTGTATTGTTGTCACATTCTTGCTAGGAATTGCATAGCCAAACTCAGATCTCTTGTGTTATCTCTCTTCTAATTGCATTACATCTAGACTGCCTTCAAGCTGCCATTGCTCAAGTGACATCCTCTTGTTTTTGTTCTTGCATTCCCAATCCCTTAGACTCATATGGACACATAGAGAAAGAAAGGACAAACTAAGGGGAAAAATTACTACACACCTGGATTTACCTCTATTATGTGAATTCCAGGTTGGATTTGTTGTTTGATTTCCTTCATTCTTACAATTTATCATTGTTACATCATATCAAATAGAGTAGAAATCAATTTACTTTCATTTGCAAGTAATTATTTAATTTCCAAGAGGGTTTGAATCTTTCATAGCAATCCCCGGTGACGGATCCCCTTCTTCCTATCCCTGTGGATTTGAAGGAGAGAATATCTGTAGGAGGTTGTCTACATATCATAAATCACTTGGAAAAGTTATTGTTTTAATTTAGTTTAGTTTTAATACACTCAGCACAGGTGAATAACCACACCAGGTTATTTTTCTTGTTTAGTTTTAGTGTAGAAATATTTTAATTATTTAGAATAGAAGAAAATTGTTGTTTGTGATTGTAATATTTCAGTTTTGTGATTTTTTTAGATTATTTTCCTTTCAGCAGTAGCATAGATTGTTAATTTCATTTAGTTTACATGGACACGTCAAACTAGTTTAACACTTAGATCCAAGTTAGGAAAACAGACCATAGGAAATTTACGCTACTCGTTCATAGCCTCTAAATATCCCCTTTGCCAACTCAACTACTGGGAGATCACACTACCAGATCTTAGTCACTGATCTTCCTATAGTTAGCCACACACATTCAATATCGGCTGCTCCGGCATGACCTCAGGGGGTCGAGTGTAGTTGAAGGTTGCATGTCAATTTTCATATGTACAAATTGGTGAACCTGACGTGAAGGATTAATTTCTTCTTGTTCCCTTTCTTTCATTGTTATTACCTCACCTCTCCATTTCTTCCCGTATATGTCTGGAAGATAGTTTGGTGGGCCATTTGGCTCTGAAAGATATTACACCAACATTCAACCTCAACATCCCCCTTCTCTTTCGAGGTGGGGTGATAATTACACAAGCAATATTCAAACCTCCCCTAGTTACACTTCAAACCCCATTAGCTATGTAAGGATGGAGGAGGTTGATCAACCGTTAAACATGCAATATGGTCAACCCAATGCAAACCACGTTGTTATCAAAAATAGAATAGGTTCTTACCATAGAGTCTTGTCAAGACCTCACATTGCCATGCAATCAACAGAAGATGATCTATTTGCACGAATAGATAATCCTCTTTGTCAGATAGATGAGTCTTTGGATAGAATGAAGGCTATAGCCTCTGATATTTTGAATTCCTATCCTAAGATTCTTACTTCTAAGGAAGACAATAATTATAACACTAAACAATTCATAACAGGGTATCATGAGCCTGCTCAATCAAACCCTATGCCACAAGCACCCCAAAAAGGGACTCAATCCTCTCCCAATGATCTCATTTCTACTTTAGTAGGGACTATTAGAGAGCTAGAAATTTCCCAGACTTCACAACCAACACATGCAGTAGGGTAAAACAAAGGGTATCTTGTTGCAAAGGATTCATCCCTTCTAATGAGAAACCAACACAATATCTTATACACCAAGGTTATCTGGTTCATTCAAATCTAGGTGATCTTCTCATAGGGTTAGACACACTAGGGATGGGTCCTCATCCTTCTCAAGCTTATCCTATGCAAGGTTGGCTGAAAGTGCATTTTCAAATGCCACCACAACAGGCAATGTGATGTTCCCTAGTTTTACACCTGCTAGTTTATATCCTGGTACTATCCCACCTTACATGCATATGTATTCAAAAGCCCCAAATAGACCCATATGCCATTCCTACTCCCTACATGTCATATCAAGGGCCCCCATATGTTCCCATCAACACTTATAGTGTAACTTATCCAACTCCTCCTCCACCTCCTCATAAAGGATCTTCAATGGTGGAATCTTACACAATGGGTACATACACTAAGTACTTAAAGGATCCTTTTGAATTCACCATATGTGGTGTCATGCTTCCATGCCCATTGCCTGGATCTTCCAAAATTTAAGGGAGAAGGAGACCCGAATGCTCATATCAAGGCCTATGCTACTGCTATCAGGGAGTTGCTTCCTTGGGATGTTGTAGTGGCTAAGATCTTTCCAAATGCTCTCGAAGGAATCACATTGGATTGGTATTATTGTATTCGGAAGCTTCTATACATTCCTTTAAATATCTTGTTTCCAAGTTCATCAAATAATTTTACATGAACAAGTTGTTACGTATAGGGATTAGGGATTTCTTGCATATTAGATAGGAGAAAAATGAATATTCCACCCATTTCATCCAGAGATGGTGCCAAGTTCTCTATTCCTCTGCAAGTGTGCCTAATATGGACCAGATAGAACTTTGTGACCTTTTCCTTCACTCACTCAATCGAGAGACTAGGGAGGAAGTCCAAAAGTTTCCTTCGTAGTTATGAGGAAGTATTGGAAGGTGTGCTTGATTGACCAAGCCACTATTGATAGTGGGTGTAAGACTTACTGGTTCCAATGGGAAATTGGTATCCCCAAATCAAAATAATACAAATTATCAAAACAATAGTGCCAACAACCAGGGACCTAAGGGTGTGAATCATAATCATGGTGCTACCACAAATAATGATCAAGTCAAGAACGTTGGTTTTCTAAATAACAAAAACAATAACAATAACAACAACTCAGGAAATCAAAGAAGCCCTAACACCGTGTCATCTATCAACACAGTTGATGTAAATCATCTGCCATAAAAGTAGAATCAAGCCCAAGGCCCAAACCAGTATCAAAACTCTAGCCAAGGGGCAACAAATCATGGTTATAACAACCAATTTCAAAACTATACCGAGGTTATAATCAACAACAACAAGACACTTATCAAAGACCAAGAGATTACGACCCTAACCTATATTGTGGTTTCCATAAGGTTCGAGGTCATGATGATAGGAATTGCCACAATTACAACAAGTTTCTACAAAGATTTCCCGAAAACCAAACACAACTCTTTGTAGACATGCTCCTAGCAAATCCTGAAACAAACTCGTAATCTGATTATACAGGACTTGTAGCTTCTCATAACGCTAATGTGAGCATATTTCAAGATCCTCTCCCTACACATCCTGAAAATTTCAAGGTGAATTCACAAAACACAAACAAAGGCATTCCTATAGGAAACAATGGCTATGAAGCCTCAACTTCCAATAACTCTCGGGTCGCTCCTAACTTTGGTTCAAACGATAACACAAAAATATTGGGATTAGTTGATCTAGACGTTAAGCATGAAATTAATGCAACTCGGGAAGAGGGAGTACATTTCACAACCTCTACCCACTCTTTCCTTCCCAAGATGACGTTCCTATAATCTCAAAACCAGTAGGAGCCTATGATTTAATATCGGATTTGAACAAGACCTTTTCTCACATTTCATTTCTAGATTTGCTAAAGAATTTACCTATGCATTGCTCTACATTGATCAATTCACTAGGTATTGGTCATCTAGTCCATGTTACGCCACCTCATAGCGCTCAAATAAATCATATTGACTTTAACATACATCCTCTGGGATAGAATGACAGGGACACTGGGTTTGTTTTTTATATAGACAAGATGCCATTTGACACTGAAATTACCCGAAGAGGTGATCCTACCTTATTTTTACAACTCTGGGATTATAACAATTGCATTAAGAGATCCATAATTGATGACAAGGATGTCTGTAAATGTGGTTTCCTTCTCTTTCTTGTAGAAGTTGGGATATGGAGAGATAAATTGTTCCTCTACAAGAAATATATTACAGGGGAATGATAGTCTTAAAGTGACCTCGATTGGAACCATAGTTCTGCCAATCACGCTTGGTCCAAAAACCATCTTGTCAGAGTTTTACATTATCGACAGGGAAACAAGTTATAACGTGATCCTTGGGAGACCCTGGATTCATCGAATGAAGGCTATCCCTTCTACCCTATTCCAAGAGATTAGATTCCTCCATTTGGGAAGGTCTTCATTTCTCAAGGGTGATCCTAAGCCCTTTGATATACACTTAGAAAACCTCAAGAAGAAGAAAGGAGTCCATCCAGAGTATGAAATTCTTGCGAATCAATTGAACAAACCACCTCCATCAAAAGAGTTAGTCCGATTACCCCTGATATTACAAAGGCTGAATTTGTTAACCTAAAAACATTTGAGGTGGCAAAGGTAGAGAAAGGTAAATCAATATCTATGGAAGCAATGCCCAATAATACCACATCAGAAATTATAAAACTCTTAGAGAGTGATGATTCAGTCTTCCTCTCATTTCAGCCACATCGGATGGGTAGTCTTCTCAGTTTAGCATCTCTTCCCTCCGATGACCTAGGTCTAGGTGTAAACATGATAGAATTAACAAATGAAGAAGGGTAATTTGAGATCGAAATGATGCCCATCAAAACCATCTCTAAGGGTTATTCTATTATAAACCCTAGTTTTAACCCATGTGCATTTGAAACTAAGCTTTCCAGTTCCATGGGGAAGGCCTCATCATTCAGCAAGAGTCACAATTAAACATAACACTCTACATTGGAAACAAAGCCAAGAAGCATATCCATGTTCACCCACACACCAAATCTCAAGGACATGATAAAGAGGTGTATGAACTCCTCTTTTAGAAAAATTATTTTAATGATTGGACATATACACTTTTGGGCAAGGGTTGTAAGTTTAAATCCAGAATGGTAGGCCCTTGTCAAGAGAACAAAAATTTTGAGGATCACGGTCCTCTGTTGTGTACTTTTAGGGGTGAATAATT
>CM031236.1:683316989-683469212 GCA_018340775.1 Taxus wallichiana var. yunnanensis | reverse complement strand
ACGAGTTGCTATCTCATATAAGGTTCGCATCCTCACAAAGACTTCAAAATGTCAAGGGCCTAAGTGCGCACTTCAAAGTGATCCACAAAGCGTGTTTTAAACTATTTCTATGGCGCAAGGGCGCACTGCCTCGCCAAGATCCATTGTCATGCGCCACTTGCTACTTTCGCGCATCAAGTTTCGTTGTCGAGATATCCATTGTCGCGGCGCCACTTCTCAGGCGCCTTGGGCGCACCGCTTCAAGCGCCGCCGGATATCCATTTTCGTGTGCCACTGCGCCCTCGGTGCACCGATTTGCTCCCGTTGACATCCATTGTCGTGCGCCACTGCGCCTTGCAATGTCGTGGGGATTTGAGCTTCTTTGATTTCTCCATCTTCAACATTTACCATTGAATTGATCACACACTCTAGAATGGAATTATTTCATAAAAGAAATTACTTAAATAAAAGGTGAGTTTTCAAGTAATTCATTCATCAAAAGATTAATTATAGCATAAATATTGGTGAGGTGACAAATTGATTATTTAAGACTCTATATCAACTCTAATCAGGTCCATGAAATTAAATATCAAACATGTCATCTCTGCTTTTTTAACATTTTCGGTTTAAAATCTAATGAGTTAACAAATATTGTTTTCTTGTTTTCCAATATTTTAATATATTACAAATCTAGAATTATCTCATTATAGATTTGATTGAAAATTATAAAAGAAATCATTTTCATATTTCTTATGCATTTATTTCAAAACATTTATGGCGGATTTCTCAATCACACAAAATAATATTAAAAATAAATAAAGTTTTAGCTCTACAAATAAATGCTATGGGTGATTGATTTTGTAAGTGTAGAAATATAGATGAACCACTTCATTTAAAAAGCACAAACATGATGCCTAACCCTTAAAACAATTCAAAACTTTTTGGAAGAAGACTACTATAAATCGCATGGTTATTTCTTGGCATTTTAAAACTATAGGTATTTGTATGTAGATATAATGAAGAAGACATTAAAAATGTGTTGTTGTTGGTTTACATAAAGAAGCGAGAAACAATAAAAAGGAAAAATTGAACATGTATGTTGAATAGTGTAATTTTGTAAGTGTAGAAATATAGACGAACCATTTCATTTAAAGGTATCATCTCTTCATTTCAAACTTGTTACAAATTTGTACATATACAATCATGAATCAACTAGTAAATTCATACAATCATGGATCAACCAGTAAATTCAATTAAAGAGAGAAATTCCTGTAAACACAGGAGGATGGGCAAGCCAAAACATCATATGTTTTCTTCGGAAGGGGTACAACATAAGTTTAGCTAAAATTCTGCACATGATTTGCCATGTATCTTTATCCATAACATCGTCAGTGTTAATTCTAGATTAGTAGTGATCATTATGTATACCGTGCATACCCTTAGCACCTCATAATGTATGAGAATCAGGCTGCATGCTATTAGATTTATTAAGTTGGCAATTCTTATCTTATCATTATTGCTTATCTTATCATTATCTGAAGCCATCAACTTAATAATGGTTTATTTATTTCCACTACCTTTAAATAACAATGATAGAACCTTCTTTGTTAGTGGACAACAATAAATCAATAAGGTATTAAATTAATAATGGTTTACTTGTTTCCACTAACTTTTGCATGCATAAAAAGGAGAACAATTCAATTTGCACATTTTATGCATTTGAGTGTAGTGGGATTGATCTCTATCTTCCTTGCTAAAATAAATACTCAATTTCTATTAAAACTTCAACGATTTGGTGATGTATCCTAGGATACATCAATTTGAAGTCATCTTGTCAAATCAGGGTGAAGAATACCTAGGAATAGAGAAATTCTTACCTAAACCTATAGAAGGAATAATATGGATTCCATTGCAAAAATATACAAGATATAAAGATTGGAAAAGTGGAATACACGATACTACAAAGAATTCTAACCAAGATTTGTGAGTCTTAGGTGGTAAGAACAGAGGCAAGGGGGATCTAGACCCAAAACTATGGCCTCGTATCAAGAAAGAATGAATATCCTTCTTTGAAAGAGACCGAACCATCTTCCCAAACCCGTATTAGAGAAGACATCATATGTGTGCAGTAAGATCCCTCATATCTTGACCCTCCTCTGAAATGAATTCATTCCATATTTTGTCTCCAATTTCATTCACTACTCCCATGCACTGAGTGTTGTTGGGATGCAAGAAATCATCTAGAAGAATACCCATGTGTTCATACCAAAGAGATATTCTGAACCCATGGATTTTCCCCCGAGGGGATACATCCATACAAGTATGGAATGGCTTATATGCTCCCATTGCAATCTCGCAGTCCCTTGCCCATCCATCGATCATTGGTTGATGTTTGCAGAGCCCAAGATATTATGTATCCATCATCGATCAGTACAATTGTAGACATACACATATAATAAGTCACGATATGCGTAGAAAGGAAATCCTAGATAAAATTATGGACATCGACTAAATACAACAGTAAACAATGTCCATTATTCATTAATTTTAGCTTACACTAATCATAAGGAATCCATTCTCCCGAATCTATGACAACTTTGTATCTCGTAGCACTCACAACATATCAAGTGACCAAGCGGCCATTTGAAAAATAATCATCAGTGACTAAATAAAGACCTCTCTGCAAAACATGGCTCCACCATACATCTCAACATAGCCCATGGTATTTCAAATATCAATTAAGGGATTGAAAGAAAACATAGATGTATATTAAGGATAGTAAGTATTGCAACTTAGAGCCTACCTTAATGTTTGTAATGTCTCCAACTGACAAAGAGGAGGTAGATAGTGAATTCAAATAAATCTAAATTTGTTTAAATTCCCAAATGGTTTATGCTAACCTACTTCAAACTATTTGATCTTGCATTGTTTGGAGGAAGGTCCATCAAAATTACTCCATGTAGCAATCACCAAATAATCATAGGGAATCCTTGATCATAGACTATAAATAATCAAAAATGAAAAAAATGAATTGGGTTTGATGCAAAATTCACATACGGATCAATTTGTGTGACATATGCTCCAAATGAAGAGATCTAACGACATGGGCACCTTTACTCCGCCTCCTACCACAACCACCCATTTCATTTTAGCCATGGAGAGATTGGTGACTATAAATCTAAGTATGAATTCATGAAAGAAGCATATCGAGATCTAGGCTTCAACTGTGGTTTATAACAAAAATAGCAAATTTGAAAGTCTATTTGATGAATATCTTGAATAGGCTTTGATGATGGGTTAAGAAGCTTGCCTTGAATTGTGAACTCAACAATCTTAAAATGAGATTCTCTTTAAAAAAATTAATTAGGAATACACCTTATAGAATTTTAGTATTGTCTCGGCATATCTTGGTAAAGGGAGGATTGCAATACTTTCATTGTCCTAAATTTGATGAGTTGTTCTCGTGAAAATGGGAAAAGGTTAGCCTCTCATATCATTCAAATTTCTTTCAAGAGACATCAGCACTACAAGCCCGACTTCCAAAATAATGGCTTGTAATAGATTTGGAATGGGAATCTTCGTAGTTGCTCCCAAAACATTTCTTGGGCAATTATTCTATATTTTAGGGTTGGTCATCATCATCACAAAGAAAACAAGATGCATATATTCTTTGATTGTATAGTATTTCCACAACATCTAGGTCAAAACTCTAAGAAGCATTTTCCATGTCATAAATTGTCTTTGTAATCAACTGGATCACATAAAAAATCTTATCTCGGTGATACTTAATTTCATCAAAATTTCAAATTTCAAACATTTACTGTCATACAAGGATTAACCTTATGAAGTGCTCATATCTTGATTTATAATATGAAAAGGTTCTGAGTCCTACTAAGTCACTGATAGGAGGCCCTCATCAGCATAAGTCTGCCCTTTTATGTGTTATCTTTACAAGACAAATGTTGGCTATCAGAGTTATCCTAATAGACAATAAAAAAAATTAAATGATATCTTCTTTTTTTAGTAGAGAATGCATACAAATAGTATGGTAATGATAATTAGTTTATATTAGCATAGTCTTAGGGTGTAATCTTGGGTTATCAGCAATGGGCAAAGCCAATAATTTTAAGAGAAATATCTTTTACAAGGGTTACCTATTACACATCATCATTGAGTTAAGAACAATGGCTTCTCTGGAAGTCAACATGACCTGATGTAAGAAAAAGAAAAAATAGGAGAGTTTGAACTGTTGAAAAATAAGGCCACTTATTGGTGATTGCCAAAAGTAACTCTAAATAGTGTCATGAAATATTAATAAATAATCGATTCCTTGATCATATTTGAAAGAATAAAACCAATCATGCAATATTTTGAACATCAGGCAATATAGTTTATCACAAAACAAGCTCAATAGTTGTAAGGAACAAAGTTGCATATCATAGCTAGAACTTACACCAAAATGACAACCAAAACTATCTAAACATTGCCAAGAGCACCCTACCTCACAAATTATAGCAAATGAAGCATCAACTTTCAGAAGTACATAATATGTTTGACATTGTTGTAAGAAAGAAACTAGTTGCAGAAAGTTGAACATGACATAAATGACAAGACCCCCATAACAAACTCCTTTATTATTTGGTTAGCCATTATTTGGAATTTACTTGTCAATTTTTTGGATTCACTGTCAATGGTGTGCTACCAGTATTCCAACAACACATCTCCATAAGCATAAGTTATAACTAAGTAATGTCTCGCATTGTGTCAAGCATGCCTCCGTTCAAATTGTTGCATGAAAGATTTCTTCCGATGAACAATGGTCAAAAAACTTTATTACAATAGGAAAAATCCATATATCTAAATTTAGGATCACATACTAAATAACCCCAAAACAAATCCCAAGGCAGCCCTAGATCCAATGAGTGAAACAAATTAACTGCACATAAGCATGACAAACAAATCCTTCTTAGAATTCATGTCTCGCAGCCATAACGAGCTCAATACCCGAAAAGAGAAGAAACACACCTAAGTAACCCAATGGGGAATCGGGTCATATTTAACCAAAAATTCCTAGAAGAAAACCCAACACCATTTTCCCAATTCCAAGAAATGCCACAGATGCTCCACTTCCGGCCCCAAATTTATACCGCCCGCGAGACCACCTACTCCATGATAGATAGGCATGGCCCCAAACCAAAACCCTACCAAATTCATCAAATTTCACACTCACATACACCCAAGTTGGTGTCACTTCCTTTTTGGGAAAAATATATGTGGATAGTTTACAAACGGTGATCACAGCAATTAAGAACAGAGAGAGGGATTTGTGGTATTACGTATTGACAAGTCTCGTCTTCCACTCATGCCTCGAGATTTTGATCAAATGAGGCTTGGATAGGCCTAATTTCAGCTGCCTAAGAACTTTAGAATTTCTAGCAATGGCAAGTACAATACAAAGTACAAAAACTATAAGGGCGAATGGAATTGCATGCAAAAACTTCAAGTTCCTGAACTGATTTTCTTACTTGGGATCCTCAGATCCATCCGTTGGGACTGAAACTAATGGAATGTCTTCAGTCCTTTGGCTTGAATCATCATCATCTCCACCAGAGCCATTTACAAGAATGAACCCAAGACACACAAGAGCCAACAAAAGTCCATCCAAGCCTAACCAAGGCCTTGCATCTCTAACTTTCTTCTTTACAAAATCCTTCTTTTCTTATGTATTTCACCTTGTGAATGTGAAGGCTAGTCCCCGTGAGAGATCTGCACTCCTCCGATCACGTGCATAGGAATAAGCCTATAGACAAGCTTCATTAGCCTCAGTAATTCCAAGCCCAAACAATATTCCTGCAGTGCAGATTCCTGCTACCATTATCAATGTGATCGGGCGACTGAAACCCCGCAAAAAACATTACATGCAAAGACAAATAAGAAAATCTAAACACAAAAACCCACATTCCACAAAAAATCAAATCTAAACACAACAAAAATGAAATCTATTGTACAATGCAATGTGAACGCTAAACGATATATGTTATTTTATTTAGAGGGATAGTTATTACTTTTGTAATTAATGTTGATAAGGGTTGTGATTGATTTTGTAAGTGTAGGAATATAGATGAAGCATTACATTTAAAGGTTTTATCTCTACATTTCAAATTTGTTACAAATTCGTACATATACATTTACAAATCTTATATCATGAGTGGTAGCATTTTGCGGACTATTTTATTTGAACTAAACATGAATACATGAAGACTTCCGTACATTTGCAGATTTTATAATTGGATTAATGCAAGAAATAAAGTTTGTCTAATTGATCTAGTGTAGTCTAGCTAAGAAAACAAGGATCGCTAGATTCATGATGATAAATAACCACAAGTTATTTAAATGAAACTTTATTATTTTTCTACATTCAAAGGTGACAACTAATTTTGAATTTAAGATGATTTTCATGAATTATTAATGGTTCTCCGATATTTATAACAGAAGCAAGTTGTCTCTCTTTGCTTGCATTTATGAAGATCATTCTTATAACATTAGATTCAAATCCTAAAGATGGTGTAGATGATCGTACTCTCCAATCCTCTGAACGGAAAAACTATTGTCCTCTAATTTCACTAGTTTTTCAATAACACTGAAGGAATTTGAAGGTACATGAATTGAGCTCTCACTTGCTCTAGAGAGTATGGATGGTTCCTCTATATTGAAGAGTGCTCCAGAAGAAAGTGTTTATTATTACATTCAACAATTCTTGTCTCTGCATAGCAGCTAGAATTTGATCATTACCCTAACACTAATTCATGACTATGATAACAATCTAAACAAATTCCCTTGCCCAAATACAACATCATATGCATAACTAAAATCACTTCTAGTGCGATACATAGGGACCCTAGATGTGCTAATGGTGGAAAGTGAAACATAGAGGGTTTCATTGCTCTCTTATGCAAACCCTAGAAACCAATGGAAAACTAATTGTTATATCATAAAGGGAAATGCTTCATTAGATAACAATAGAGATCATTTCTCTTATGCAAAGATAGGCTCTAGAAAATATACTTACATTTATAATATCCGCATCCTACTCATATTTGAAGACATATTAATGGGAAAGAAAAGGATGCCCAACATGATTAGCTAAACTACCTAATTGGATTCTCCTTAATTAGGTTCTTGAGGGGAACATAGCCTCCTAGATTCTCTCTGTGTTTTAAACTTAACCACCATTCAACCTTCTTTCGTACTTGTAGATTCCAATGAATGTTATCGATTTGCAAGTGAAACGAAAAGGACCCAGAGATGAGATCTGTACAAGAATTGATTGAAATGCCATATGCAAATTTTGGACTTTGAGCTCCAAAGACACAATCCCAACTCCAAATTACTGCAATGTAGGATGAGAAAACTTGACTGCTGAACACCAACACAACAAAATCTGCAACATGGATTGAAGAAATACTTAAATATCCTCTAAACTTTGTGATTTCACCAATTGAAAATATGCTATGCCACTTCTCCCGTAGAACAACCGCAGAACAAGATCAACGCATTGGCAAAAATGACGATTGCCTTAAATAAAAGGGGTGACACCCCAAATTATGATGCTTTAACACCAAACCATCGATCTTGCCTCCAAAATATTAAATCTATGAATTGATCATATATTTAAAAGTAAATATAATCTTACTTAGTGCAATCAATTCATTCAGAGTTAGAAATCACATGATAGATCGGATTTTCGTGGCATACAATCGAGTTTTCACTAAAAGCTAAAACATCACCCCAAAAAAATGTTATTTAACCTATCGAATTAAATTGTATTAGAAAAATGTTCAAAGCCATCAAATTTAGCGTAGGCTCGTAGAAACATCTGAAAGGTACTTTCCCATAGGGGTAACGCCTTCCGCATAATAAATTCTAACTAATAAATTTGTCACCTCACTAATCTCATTATTTTAATATTTCAATAAATTAATTACATTGAAGTTTTACCTTCTTACTCAAGAGTAATTTCATTTATATACGAGAGATTCACCCTTGCGAAAACAATTTACATTCAAAACTACCGTATTCTCACCAGTAAATCTCTTTCCTTTATAAAATTTGATTTTGTAGGTAATAAATTCAATGGTAATATATCATGTTATTTGTAATATCTCCTCTTCACATTTGTATGTTCATTACAATAAATTCACAGTTAAATTCTAGAATATTTTACCAATCCATTTCTATTCTAAAAATTAAGTATTTCATTCTACAAATGTGACTTTTCTCGTCTTATTTTGTCATCTTGCATCCTTTGTTGGTCTCTAGATTCTATTAGATTAAATTTAAAATATTTCTTCATTCACATTTATATCTTCCCGCATAAATGACCTCTAACTCTCATTTGACTATCATGTCAAAATAATTAAATTTTAGCTAGATCAACCTTATCAATTATCTACCCAATTTCAACACAACACACAAGGAATTCTCTCTTTTGACTAATTTTTAATATTATTACCTAAAATTACCTAACAATAATATAGTATTGTTTGAGATATTTTTCTTCACTATTATATGTCAAGCATTGAGTTACTAGTCCCTGTCTAACAACATTAAGAGAAACTCATGCCATCCGTAGTGCCCACTTCCTTTGACACCTTTTGAATACTAATCATGATACTATTGATTACATTAGGGACATGATTATGGACCTTATTATAGTATAACGTTAGATTTTAGATCAGGGATTATTGTTGACTTGATTCAGTTATGATGCATGATGATTATTAGAGACATTTTATATGTTGATGATGATATACTTGATTTGACATGGTTATATAATGGATGTTGTTCGGACTTGTGATATTTGGATATTGTGAGTAGATCTAGAAGTGGAAATTATTGGATGATGATATAGTTGTTTATAAAATTATAAATTATATTGTTAGATTACTTTTATGTTGTTGTGATTCATATATCTAGATGATTTTGGGAATTATATTTATATTATTTTGTATGTTCTAATATGGCCATGAGGCTGAAGGAGGTATTTGTATGTTTTGAAAGTTAAAATGTCACAACAAACATCGAGGATTGGAGACCAACCACATTGGAATTCTAGATGAATTCAACAAGGTCACCATGCAACTAGTATTTACTTGTGTGTGTTTGTATGTGTTAGGGATTCCCATGGGGGATCACCTTTAATTGTGACCAAGGGTTTTATGTATTCCTTTTTATTTTATTCCCTTTTGTTTATGTTTGCATGTGTTTATTTTTGTGGTGTTTTTACCCCTTTAGATTAGTCATTAAATGGTGTGTAATATTGTGAGTAATCATGTTGTTAAGTTAATTAATTAAAATATGTCATAAGAAAGTAATTAATAGAGTTGTTGACCATGATTTAAAGTGTTATAAGTAATTTGTAAGTAATGTGTAAGTGATGTGTAAGAGATATGTAAGTGATTTGTTAATTGACTTTTGAGTATGAAACACTCCACCTTCTTGGAAATTCATGAAATTGTCTTTAGAGGCTGATTTTGGAGGCTTGTGGGACAAGTTAAACTTGTCTCATACCTCTTAAATTTAATTACCAACCATACCTACGATTGGAGAGTTGAAATTATACTTTTATAATAATTTTTGAGAAGGCAAATTACGGGTTTAATTGCACCTTTCTTACATGATTTAATTTCAGTCATTTGGGTTATGGGTTGGATTTGAGTATGTTAGTAAATTGTCATATTATTCACCCACATATTTATTGTGCATTGGAGAATGAATTTGAATTTTTGGGTTGGGGTTTAGGATGTGTGATGTGGCATCCTACATAGATCCACCTCCTCCTCTTTCCTTCCCTCTTCTATAAAATTCAAATTTCTTGCCTTGTTTTGGGTTGCTTCATTTTTGGAGACTAGATTCTTGGGCGAATTCCTTGTTTTTTTAGGGAGCTCTTGTTTTGAAGAAATTTTGGGAAGATTTTTGCATGCTTGTGCTTGGTTGTTCTTGGATTACTTGCATTAGGATAAAGCTTGCTGATTTTAGAACTTGGAATAACTCCATCATGGAGAGGTAGGAGTTTGGCTCTTGAAATACTCTTCTTTATAAACGTAAATGTTAATGTGTGTAGTTGCCCACTTCCCTTTGACACCTTTTGATACTAATCATAATACCGTTGATTAAATTATAGACATGATTGGATCTTATTATAGTATGATGATAGATGTAGATCATGGATTATTGTTGACTTGATTCAGTTGTGATGCATGATGATTATTAGAGGCATTTTGGATATTGATAATGGTATACTCTTTGACATGGTTATATTATGGATGTTGTGCGGACTTGTGATATTTGGATATTGTGAGTAGACCTAGAAATGGAAATTATTGGATGATGATATAATTGTTGAGTAAAATTGTAAATGATATTGCTAGATTGCTTTGATGTTATTTTGATTCATATATCTAAATGATTTTGGTAATTATATTACATTACTTTGGATGTTTTGATATGGCCACGAGGATGCAGGGAGGTAATTGTGTTTTGCAGTTAAAATATCACAACAAACATCAAGGGATTAGAGACCAACCACATTAGAATTCTAGATGAATTCAACAAGGTCACCATGGCAACTAGTATTTGTTTGTGCATGTTTGTGTGTGTTAGGGATTCCCATGGGGGATCACCTTTAAATGTGACCAAGGGGTTTTATGTATTTATTTTATTTTGGTCCCTTTGTTTATGTTTGCATGTGTTTATTTTGTGGTGATTTTACCCCTTTCATTAATTATTAAATGGTGTGTAAATTTTTTGAGTTATCATATTGTTAAAATAAATAAATCAAATATGTCATAAGAAAGTAATTAATAGAGTTGTTGGTCTTGAATTAAAGTGTTGTAAGGGATGTGTAAGTGGTGCAAGTTAACTTTTGAGTGTGAAACACTCCACCTTCTTGGAAATTTGAAATTGTCCTTGGAGGCTGATTTTGGAGGCTTGTGGGACAAGTTAAACTTGTCCCATACCTCTTAAATTTAATTACCAACCATACATATGGTTAGAGTTGAGATTAGACTTTAATAATACTTTTGAGAAGGCAAATTGTAGGTTTTAATTGCACTTTTCTTTCTTGATTTAATTTCAGTCTTTTGGGGTGTGGGTTGGATTTGAGTGTGTAAGTAAACTATCATATTATTCACCCACCTATTTATTGTGCATTGGAGAATGAAGTTGACTTTGGGGTTGGGGTTGAGGATGTGTGATGTGGCATCTTACATGGATCCACCTCATCCTCTTCTCTTCCCTCTTCTATAAAATTTGAATGGATTGCCTTATTTTGGGGTTGCTTCATTTTGGAGACTTAATTTTTGGGTGAATTCTTTTGTTGTTTTGGAGCTCTTGCCTAAAGAAGTTTCTTGGAAGATTGTTACATGCTTTTGTTTGGCTATTTTGGATTGTTTGCATTGGGATAAAATCTAATGTTTTGAACTTGGAACAACTCCATCATGGAGAGGTAAGATCTTGGCTCTTGGAATGCTTCTCTTGTGGTTTATGAAAATGTTAATGTGTGAATGTTTTGGCATGCTTGTGGGTTGTTGGGTAGATGGCCTAGGAATGGTGTAGGAGAAGACTATGGGGTTATTTTGTGGGAGGAACAAGTGTGTTCAGGGAGGTATAAGGGTGGAGGGAGTTGGGATTTGGGTTCCACCTTACAAAGAAATAGCTTGCATTTCTTTACTCATTATGGGGTGTCATAAGAGGTTGGGGAGACATAAGAAAATGTGAGGAATAAGGGGTACTTGAGGGAGGCATAAGGGCATGACAGGATTTGAAATGATATATACATACATATTTTGGTGATTTGTTCTCAGATGATGATACCCATTTCCCCTTTGGGAGGCATAAGCAGCATCCCCCATAGTTTCTTGCTCCTTTGGCTTGCTTGATGAAGCCTCAGCAATGTGTGTGCCATGTTTTAATGTACTTGTAAATACATTATGTTTGGACTATGTTTTATTGTGATTACGTTGCCCATGTGTTTGTGGAAGCCTATTGTTGCCATGAGTTGGATCACATCTTTTATTACATTGTGGTTGGGGCTCGGGGGCCAATGAAGAGGGATGGTTTCTCCTTTTAATTGCATGTCTTGGTTGGGTGAAGAGCATTTCCTTTCCCCTTCCTAAATGTTGTGATCAAAATTGGAGTATGATGGATCTTCATGTTGTTGTTCTGGAGCAAAGGAAAAGACAGCTTGATGAGTCCTTATGAAAGTTATTTTTGTAAAGAATTTTTCCCACTTGAAGTGGATGATAATGTAATATATTCGTGATGGAAAGATGGTTTGTATTGGTTATGAAAATTGTAATTCGAAGTGTGAAAGTGATGCACTTTGTTCTCTATTTTTGAATGAAAGAAAAGAAAGATCATATCCTTGTAAGTTGTATTTGATCATTTTAAATGAAGAAGTTGTGAAATAAATCATTCTAACTGAATATATATGTTGTTCTGCCTTTACAAAAGAAGTTACTATTGTTTGAAATCTATTTTGAAATGTATTTGAAATCTTTGTTTGAAAGGAAGAAATGCGTGTGAGAAAATATAGAACTCTGTCTTTTGGAAATGTGTAAAATTAGAAATCGAGTTTTCATTTGGGTTTTGAATAGTTTGATTTGAATCACATAAACGTATTAGATTTGAATTGGAATGAATTCTAACACTTGGAAGAAGAAAATGGCAAATAGATCCATTAAAAGTTGATATTTGTTTTACATTTTCAAAACTGCAAATATTTTACCTAAAATGCATAGTTCAAACCCGCATGTCAAGGAAATAACAAATTAAATGATTAAATTGAATTAGTAAGCCCTAAACGAATCTAATTGACAAAAAAATTAAGGAATTTCTTAGAAAACTTAGCAAAATCGAGGCTCAAACTATTTTGTAGTCATTTTTTCACAAGAAATGGAAATGCTCAAATTGCAAATCAATCGATAATGATTCTTGAAATCCTCCTTAAATCCATCTAATAACAATTCCCATGACTATTTGACAAGTGAGAGAGAGGAAGAAGATCAAATTGAACAAATCTTATAAGTTAAAATTTACCATTTCGTATTGTAAAATCCTAGAAAGTGTTTTCTTAAAATTGAACCCTTATAATTTATCAAAACTAAAAATTAATGATTCTGAGTAAAGAGGACATCGAGATATTTCCATAAAGTCCTCGTTTTCCCAAAACCGAGCCCTCTATCAAAATTTATGGCCTCCTGAAGTTTTTCTTCCTTGGCGTCAAAAATTGGGAAAATTTTCATTAGCGGGCCTCAAGGCCCAATTTTTCCCTTAAATACTTGGGAAAATGTTTGGAGAAATTTTTTCTAATTTTCCCCACTTCCACCACCCGTAGCCAATCAAAGGCTGCCACATGGCACCACGAGGTGTCGGCGGAAGGGCGGACCACCTTTTAGACTTAACGCTTTGGAAAATTTTTGGGGAAAATTTTCCTAAGTTTCCCACCTGACCCGCCATCCCACAACCAATTAGAGAGGTTTCCACATGTCACCACGAGGCGTTGGCGGACGGGCTTTTCACTTACTTGAACTCATGAAAATTTTTGGGAAAACTTTCCAAATTTTCATTGTCACCAGAATGAATCGTGTGATACCACGTGGCATCACGAGGCGTCGGCGATGGAGCGGGTCCCTTTTTTCCCTTTTACGTTCAAAATTTTTTTGGAAACTTTTCCAACTTTTCCCCTTCGCCAACCCGCATCCAATCAAGAGATGCCATGTGGCATCGTGAGGTCTCGATGGAGGTGTGGTGGGGCTACCCTCTTAGCCTTTCAGGGCATTAACCTAATTTTCTCCCCGCCACACCACCTTCCCCGCATTGGATTACGAGAGGCCACGTGTCCCTTGCGAGGACAAAGTTGACTTCTCAGCGTGAAATGCAAAATGTTCCCACTACCCCATTTTCCCGCGCTGGCTTGGGAGTTGCCACGTGTCCCTTGAGGACCCTGGGTGCGCGGTGCACAAATTGGTTTTCGCCCCACGTGGGAATTTTTCCAAAAGTCCCCATAGCCCACCGACCCACCCTTGGGGAAAATTTCTACCCCCGGGCTCGCAGCCCGCTCTTGGGGAAAATTTTCATCTCAAGGCCCGTCATCCCATAACTCAAAAAATATGAGGAGTTAGGAGGACTTCCTTATGTCAATGGAAAGGTGAGGAAATTTACTATCCAATGGGAATAATTTAGGGAATTTTTGAATGTGTTAAATTTGGAAAAACTAGTTGAATCTCTAAGCCTTGTTAGAGAGTGGGTATGGTGAGGAATTACCCTCGACCCTTTTTGAACCTTCTAACCCGAGATTTTGGACCTTATGACCCCTAATAATTGTTAATGAAAGAAAAATATGTTATAATGAATCTAGAAGTGTTCTAGAATTTGTTAGTAACATTTGTTTCCTTGTAACATGGTTGTAGACTCTTTTAAACAAAAAAATAATTCCATAATTTTCCTAACTAATCCTAGGTTGTTCTTGGGTCTCAAGTGGGTTATTTTAGCGGGCGTTACAGTTACAATGTGTGAATGTTTTGGCATGTTTTGTGGGCTATTGGGTAGATGGCCTAGGAATGGTGTAGGAGAAGAATACTATGGGGTTATTTTGTGGGAGGCACAAGTGTGTTTTAGCGAGGTATAAGGGCGGAGGGAGGTTAGATTTGGGTTCCACCTTACAAAGAAATAGCTTGCATTTATTTATTCATTATGGGGTTCCATAAGAGGTTGGGAGGTATAAAAAATGGGAGGAATAAGGGGTACTTGGGGAGGCATAAGGGCATGTCGAGGATTTGAAATGATATACATATATATATTCATGCGGTTTTCCTCGGGGGTGATACCCAATTCCCCTTTAGGAGGCATAAGTATCATCCCCCATAGTTTCTTACTCCTTTGGCTTGCTTGGATGAAGCCTCGGTAATGTTTTCATGTTTTAATGTAGTTGTAAACTACATTCTATTTTGAATTGTGTTTTTGTGAAAATGTTTCTTGTGTTTTTGTGGAAGCCTGTTGCCATGAGTTGGATCACATCTTTTATTGAATTATAGTTGGGGCTCGGGGCAATGAAGAAGGATGGCTTCTCCTATTCATTGGATGTCTTGGTTGGGTGGAGAGCATTGCCTTTCTCATACTCTTTTTGTGATCAAATTGGAAGAATGAGAAATTTGCATGTTGTTGTTATAGAGCAAGGAAAAAGACAGTTTGTGCAGTCCCTTGTGAAATGAAATCTTATTATAGCCCTTTCCCACTTTAAAGTGGATGATCAGTATATTAATTGTAATGGAATAATACTTTGTATTTACAATGAAAGTTGAAATTTGAAATGTAAAAGATTATACTTTATTTTCTATTTTTGGAAAGAATTGTGAAAGAATGAAACGTATTTTATGTTGTATTTTGAAATCAAATGGAAAGGAAGTTTTAAGAGTTTCATTTGAATTAATGGATGTGGTTTTGTCTTTTCCATATGATATTATTCCATTATAAATATGTGTTTAACATGCACTATGAAATCCTATTTGGAAAGTGGAAAAGTGAAACACATGAGAAGAAAATGTATTATTCTACATTATATATAATAAATGATTTTGGAAAGAATAAAAGAAGGAATTTGTAAATTTGTCTTTTGGAATAAATAAAGGATTTCATAACCTTCCTCAAATTTTATCACTTGTATATTGAATTTAATCATCTAGTTGTGAGTTGTAATCTTTGTTTGAAAGGAATAAATGCGTGTAAAGGAAGTGTAATACTTTGTCTTTTGAAATATGTGAAAATTGAAATCAGATATGTATTTTAGTTTTTGAATAGTTTTATTGAATCAACTAAATGTATTAGATTAGGATTGAACATATTATAATACTTGGGAGAAGAAAATGGCAAATAAACCCTTTAAAAATTTGATCCTGTCTTGTATTTTCAAACTGGCAATTATTTAATCCAAAATAAACACATCGAACCTGCAATAATGAAATAACAAACTAAATGATTAAATTGAAGTATTTTTCCCTAAACAAATCCAACTAGACAAAAATATTAAAATAAATCTTTCAAAACCTAAAAATCGAGTTGAAAGCTTTCACAATCGTTTTCTTTGTCAAAATTGTAAAATTTTGAATTAGAATTCAATCAAATAGATCTACCTCACAAATTTAACCTAATTCCACCTAAAAAAATTCTCCATGTCTATTTGACATATTGAGAGAGGGACAAGAACAAATGGAATAATTCTCAACAAGTTAAAATTTACTAGTTTGCACTTGTGGAAGCCTACGGATCATTTCTTGAAATTGACCCCTTAAAATTTATCAAAATAAAAAAATTATGATCCCCGAGTAAAGAGGACATCGAGAGATTTCCATAAAGTCCTTGTTTTCCCAAAATCGAGCTCTCTATCAAAAGTTATGGCCTTCTAAGTTTTTTCTTCACTTGGTGTCAAAAAAAAATTGGGAAAAATTTCCTTGGTGGCCCAAATTTTTCCCTTGGAGCTCCGGAAAATTTTGAGAATTTTTTTCAAATTTTCCCCAGCCAGCCTGACAAGCCAATCAGAGGCTTCCATGTGGCACCATGAGGTGTCGGCAGGGGGCGGATCCCTTTAACTTAACGCTTCCAGAAAATTTTGGGAAAAT
Organism: Taxus wallichiana var. yunnanensis; assembly: GCA_018340775.1. Lineage (NCBI taxonomy): Eukaryota > Viridiplantae > Streptophyta > Pinopsida > Cupressales > Taxaceae > Taxus > Taxus wallichiana. The sequence goes on along the minus strand of CM031236.1, from coordinate 683,452,557 downwards.
TTTCCCCCATTGCCCATCCCATAACCAATCAAGTGATGCCATGTGGCATCACGAGGCATCGGTGGAGGAGCGGGTCCCTTTTTTATTTTTTTTATGTTTCAAGTAATTTTAGGAAAATTTTCCAAGTTTTCCCACCACCACCCCATGGCCAATCCCGAGCCGCCACGTGGCATCGAGGTGCGGCGGAGGCACGTGTGAATGTGATCCTTTTTTCCCTTAGGGGCATTAAACAAATTTTCCGCCCATTGCTTTGATTTTCCCGCATTGGCTTAGGAGATGCCACGTGTCCCTTGCGGACTCGCGGGAGCACGGGCGCAAAGTGGGCTTCAAAAAATTTTCCAAATGTTCCCGTCGCCCCGCTTTTCCCCACGTGGCTTAGGAGGTGCCACGTGTCCCTCAGGACCACGGAGCACAAGCGCAAAGGTGGTTTTTTTCCCCCATGTGGTAAATTTTCCAAAAGTCTCCCATGGCTCTGCAGACCCGCCCTTTGGGAAAAGTTTCACCCCTCGGCCCGCAGCCTACTCTTGGGAAAATTTTCACCCAAGGCCCACCGGCTCCATAACTTGAAAAATATGATGAGTTAGGAGGACTTCTTTATATCATTGGAAAGGTGAGGAAATTTCTATCCAATGGGAATGATTTAGAGAAATTTTGAATGTGTTAATTTTGAGAAAAATCAAGTTGAACCTTTAATCCTATTAGAGAGTGGGTATGGTGAGGAATTGCCCTCTGAACCTAATTGAACCTTCTAACCCTAAATTTTGGACCTTGTGACATCTAATATATGTTAACAAAGAAAAGTACATTCTAGTGGATTATAATTGATCTAGAACTTGTTAATGACAACTGTTGTCTTGTAACCTAGTTGTAGACTCCTTTAAACAAAAAAAAATTATTCCATAATTTTCCTAACTAATCTTAGGTTGTTCTTGGGTCTCAAGTGGGTTGTTTTTAGCGGGCATCACACCATCAATGTGGTCTCCATATTTAAAACTATCATTCTTTAATGACAATTTTCTTTTCAACAATATTCCTTTAAGCTCATACAACTTATCTAAATTTTTAATGTTAAATCTAACAAACAACAAATTGAATAGAATTATACCTCCAAACTTTACAAAAATTTAAATATTTTTGGTATAAAATAAAGTTTTATATTAACTCTCTCTTGATTTCAATTTTTTCATGTCAATATCTAACCTTTGTTGCCTTGTTGAAAAAGATGAGATTTTTTCATTGTGTTCAATATGTGTTTCCACGTCGATAGTCGAAATGTGAAGATAGAGCTAAAACTCACATGAACAATGCAGGAAAATTGATCGACAAGTGGGTAGAGGTAAAATTAGTTCAAGTATGCATCACGGTCGCCAACTCCGATGCAAGTTCCATCGATTAATTCATTTGTTTGAAATTTTTCAAGAACCCTCATTGGTGTCTTGACATGGTTTTACATATATTGAGTTTTGACCGATCCTAAATCCCCGTGAGAAAATATGGTGTAATGGATTATGATAATTGTCTCGTGTATCCGAGTCTCATCAATGAAATAACATATACATACATACATACATACATAAACTAATTTAAATCTCTACTAGAGTGATTTATTCTTGATTGGATTGTGTGTTCCTAATCGTGTATCAAAATTAGATCTACTAATATAAACTCAATATTTTAAGATGAAATGGGTGGAGTACATTAGGTTTCTTTTGGGGTTAACCTTTGTTTTGTTTTGTTTTGAATGGAGAGTGGTGGCCAACATAGCCATGTGCGAGGAGCTCAAGATTAGATCTCCAAATATAAGCTCAAAATTTTGTTGCCTCTGCATACTCCTTCCCAACCTTGTGTCCTACGGATAATAGGAGCTAAGCATCTTGCACGGGTTTCACTTTCCAATGAAAATGTTGATGAGCGATCGAGTTGGGTGCTTACGGGCTATTTGGGAGGATTTAATGCCAAAGGTGAGTTGATTGAGTTAGACACTTCGTTGCATCTAGTGAAACAAAACCTAGAGCCTTTATTAATATATGGTTGCATATAAAGTGTAAAACCAAAACCCGTAGCCTTTGCATCCAAAGAAATCATTGTGGAAAGGTTCATGTTTGTTAGGCTATAGCAATAATAGCGCACTAGTAAATAGTGTGTAACTATGGAAAAATTCACACAACATATGAGGAGTTCAACTAAATGCAAAAAGAAATGTGGTATCATAGCCGCAATGACTATGGGATCTAAACACAATATTGGGTTTGTTGAAAACTCAATGATCTCGAGATATGCACAAAATGTCTTTTCAACAATCTTGACAAACTCGTTAAAGTAATGGAACACTCATTAAAATGCTCTCAACCATGTAATATTTTTGGTGTTTTGGTATGCATCTATGTTGATTTACTAAAAATTCTATAAATACTCTTATGACATAGGCAACTCTTATCACTGTGGTTGTGTGGGTGCATATGCCCACGGAGCTCGAGACTATTTCATGGTTGCATGCTCCAATTCTAGAGTCTACTAGTTTGAAATAGCATGGTTTCCTCTCTTCCTTACTATTTTTTATTGTTTGTATTAATTTTATTCCTTGTTTAGAAAAAATTACTAAAACTCGAGTAATATGCTAAATAAATTGTTTTAAATATTAAATTTTTGTTAGTTATAATTCGAATGACTATTTTGGATAGTGAAACCACACCAGAAAACACCCTATATCTTGTCAATGCCACAACCAATCTAATGTGTAATTTAGTAAATACAAATGAAGACATGCTTTGCTCTTGCATATGTGAGTTGGATATCCGAAACAAGAGCGTGAAACTCTTATAAAACAAAAGTTCACAAGCTTAAAACAACTCTCTAAAAGTTCAACCCTAGAAATGACATGTGGTAAGTGTCCACGACTATCAATTTCTTGTTTCATAATTTGAACATGTTTTCTAGTGTCGATAAATACCTGAGAAACCTTTTAACCATACGGTTGCTATTATTTGATCTTTATTTGACATTGGCTTCTGAGCCCATTTGATGAATGGTCGTGGTAAGTAACGGCTCCGTGTTGCGAAATCAATTTAGAATCGCCCTGTATTTAGCATTTACGAACTGATGAAGCTTGTCCTGCCACATCAAACTCCTTCATTCTTGTATTGAGAATCGATAACCATAATTAGTTTCAACTTATCTCTTTAGGAAGAATTTTTCACATTAGTTTCGAGGCCACTTTGATTTATGGTGTCTAAATGCAAATTATCAAATTTTACCAACTAGATACAAAACGACGCATCTAAAATAAGCATCATTTATTAAATTTTACTCTAGTAAGCTCTTTAGTATTATCACTATTGAGGAGAAGAGGGTGAACGTGATGTTCTATTATTCACACGCTTATTGACCTATTTAAAGGTCATTCTGTGGTTTGAACTATTTTGAATTGTTTTGTTACTAAGCCTGTTAACTGAATTTTTACTCCACGAGATTAGGCCTGCAGATTTGTGGAAATTTAGGCGATCAGAGCAGAGAGATCAAAGTAGAGAGAGGGGTGGGAACCCTTATTAGGACGCATCTGATAATGGAGGCGACGGTGTAGATGAGGGACGCCAGGGGAAGGAAGCTGGTTTTGCTGAGGCAGAAACAACGAGCATTAGCAAATTATTTGTTGTTGTTGTTACAGGTACTGTCAAGGGAGCTCAAAGGGTGAGAGGAAGCCCTCAAACCATCTCCCTTTACCCCTATTCTCAAGCTTGAAGAGGATGTTCTTCATCAAGTTCTGGATCGGGAGGAGGAATATGGAAAACTTGGCATCATTTTTTGTTTCAATCACCTATGACCAAATCTCTCTCAGCTACATGAATGGATCACAGAAAATTGGAGCTCTAAAACCAAGGGTGAGGTTGAAACTTACCCCTGCTCTAGAGAATATTTTATTTTTGTTTTTGAATATTGTGAAGAGCGTGATGCTAAACATAATTTATATTTGGTTTTAGGAGATCATGGACTCATGACAAAACCTCGGTATCCTTCATTTGACCCATTAAAAGATTTTTTCGATTTGTTGCCTATTTGGGCCAGGCTTTCAGGTCTCTCCTTACAACTATAGACTCAATCATGTTTCAAAGCCATTGGTAATACTTTGGGATTTTATGAAAAATCAGATGATGCTACTACCCAGCTGTTACACCCCTCTTATGCTCGAATCTTGGTGGATTTGGATATTCCCCTTGATCTCCTTGACAATATTAATTTGCAAATAGGAGAAAGGGTATGGACTCAAAGATTAGACTATGAAAGATTCTCTTTTCGTTGTCATAGATGTTTTCAAATGGGAAATTTGGTTGAGGAGTGTGGGAAATCCAAGCACAAAAGCAAAGCAAATTCAACTCGGTAGAAGGATTCTCTCCCTTCTCACTTTATCATATTCGATGCCCCTTCTATTCATGTTGATGATTCATCTTCTAAAAAGTGCACCTCAGGTCCTCAAGGGTTGAAATTACTTTTGTGTTGGTTGAGAATTCTTCTCGGGTGCCTCTACATGTTTTGCATTCCTTGAATCAAACCCCCCAAGTCTCAAATGGGTTGGTTAAGGAGAGGGATTCTCTTTCTTCTCCTTCTAAGTTGTTGATCTAGCCTATCAATTATATTGATGTTCTTCTTCTCATGTGGCCCTAATTATGTCGATGATTCTAATGAGGAGGGGACATTTGTCATGAATAAGAAAAGAACCTCTTCAAAGCAGCATTTTAGTTCCAAAGCATATGACTCTTAGATCTCACTCTTCCTCTTTGGACTGATTGTTTCGTCTTAGATTGTTGTGTCTTATTGGTTTTCCCTTTTCTGATAGGTGTTTCAGTCAAGTCGGTTTGGCTCTTTGTTGTCTATTTTTTGTTCTCTGTTAGTGTTATTGTTATATCTTTTTTGTAATGACCCTTGGAGCCTTTCCAAAACTTACCAATAAAAATACTACATTGGTGTGCTTCAATAAATTCTTGTTTAAGAGATGTTTAATAGCCATAGTTTGTCTATTTGGATCACCCTTTTTTGAAATGTCAAATGGAATTGTGAATGTGTGGCAAATTACTATGTTCAACAAAAAAAAATCAAATTTAATAATAATACATTTGATAACTATTTTAATATTTCTAAATTATTATATAAACTCTAAGTTAACACTATCCTTATTTTAAGCCACATCTACCACTAGTTTATATTATATAAAATGTTTATATTGACAACAATATTTGAGCACAATCCATGTTCACAATTGCCCAATATTAAGTGTTATCGCATATTATTTTGCATAGTTTAGGTGTATGAAATTTATAGAATCATAGTGTTTATATGAATAATTTAAAGAATTTTTATCTAGAGCGATAAATTTATATTTGAATTTTTTTATCACTTAATCGGCCATGACATAACAACTTTCTCCATACCACTAGTTCATACGATTAATTTTTATTTGCTACTTTTTTATCACTTAAACCTAAGTGGCTACTTTGCATTTGCACAATCCATATAGTATAGTCTAAGTGTATAAAAATTATAGAACCATGATAAATAATGCAAAAAATGTGTTTTATCGAAGCTTAATGTTTATATAAATGTTAGGTTTCAAAAATAGCATAATTTATCTCAACCTAAGTGGCTACTTTGCGTGCAAGCAAAAATGTGGAAGCTTAATGTTTATATAAATGTTTTTAAATAATTTATCTTCGAATGGAAATATTTTGTTTGTACCGTGTGATTGCTAGAACGACCATGACATAACTCATTTCCCCATTTACAAAACCCATCTTTGACCAAGAAAATAAAAGATATAATTGTTTTTCTCATTTTCATATCCTATTGTATTTGGCTTCCTGCATTGGGCTTTTTAAATATTTCTTATGCAATTATTTCACTTCTTTTCACTTGCCTATGGTATGTTTTTTTTTTTTTTTGCTTTAATTGTGTCACTACATGCTGATGACATTTGGCTTTCTGCATAATCTCTATCTAGACATTGGCATTGAAATGCATACGACCAAGCTTGGACAAGATAGAGGAATCAAAACCTGTGCATATCTAGCAACCATTACAGCTCGATCTGTTTTAATTTTTCTTTTCTAAATTCTTAACTAGATTATGAAACATTTGTCCTATAATATAGTATAGATATTATATTTAAAATGCAATAACAATTGAATTGTGTCTAAAAGATAATCGCTTAGACTATAATTAATTTGTCCTATATTATAGTATAGATGCTACTATAATTAATTTGTCTATGTTTATTTCTAATTTCCAAAGAATATAGATTTGATTGCGCATACCTTTTTCAACAATTAAAGGCCAAAGCAAACACCGGGCTATTTTTGAAGCATATTTTGTTGTCACCAAAATTCAATATCTGCATCAAAATGCAAAACAATATGATTGTCAATATACATTTTGTATAAACTAATAGGAAAGTGTGGCATGAAATAATTAAAATATTATCTTCGAGTTTATGTAAAAAAATTTAAAATATCAAAAAATTATTCAATGTAAATTGAAAATAATTTGTCAATTTAAATCGACTACAAATATATATACTTTAAATTATCAATAAATCACACATATAATTGCATTATATGTCACTAAAGAAGTGTAAATATGTGATTGGACTCTTCAATTTACTATGTTCAATAGATTTGATATTATGCGGAGGCGAACCCCCTTTTCCAGGTAGTCCCGGACGTCAAGGACATTCCGGACTTGGGACGGTGACAGATGTCTCCTTGACGTCCGAAAATCCAAAAATGGGAATGTCCCCAAAGTTAGGGAACACACCCGAGATGCATAGGGGTTTGGTTGGTCGACACTTCATGCGAGACATGGCTTTTGAGAAACAAGAGACCGCCACCCTTTTGGTGAACCTCACCCCGGATATGGATCTCAAACGCACCCACTACAAACTCATCGGCGGTAGTGAAGAGGCATATGGCGATGTCAACAATTATGAAGTGAACATCATCGACCGAGTCGTGAAATCGAATGTAAGTTTTCTCAACTGCACACAAGATTGGTTTTTATATTGAAAGAACATTAGTATAACGGTTGATTGTCTTTTCTATTTTTGTTGTGCAATTTGGGAGCATCTGATAGCACGAACATCTTTAAATGTTTCAAATTTATTTCCTTATATCCTCATAATTATTTGATATCATTTCAAAATTCCAAGGATAGATTATGGAGCATGGTTAAAAGGTTAAAAGTTTAATGTACTTTTAGAAAGAGAAAGAAAATCCGTAAATATGATAAGTGAAGATGTTGAGTACGATATGTATTGATAATGATAAAATTTGCAGGGCACCCGAGTCCCCAAGCCCTGAAATTGACAGGCTTTGGGTTGTTTTTTTGTGGTTTTAACCTTCAATTACTGGTAAAAATTAGGAAATCCTAGATAATGAGAGGCTAAAAATTTAGAAAATTGTATTAAAAACTCATTGTGATAGGAGTATATTATGCTTATTAAAATATCATTTTTATTTATGATTGGCTTAAACCTATTGGAATTTTGATTTTTTAAATAAAGAACACTTACAATTAATGATTTTTAAAGTGGATTTCCCAAAGAATAAATAATTTTTGTGTGACTTATTTTTATGGAAGATATTTAACTTGAAATTAAATAGGTTTTATTAATATTATTGTTCAAGATATAGTAATATTCTCTTGATTATTTACACAATTAAGAGTTAGTGTAAAAGACTTTATGAAAAATAAACAAGTTTTACATTACCTATTTTTATGGAAGATATTTAACTTGAAATTAATTAGATTTTAATAATATTCTTGTTCAAGATATAATAATTGAAATTAAACTAAGGTGCTAGATGACATAATTATTTAACACTATTTAATTCATATCATAGAGCTGAAAGAATAACATTTGAGAAAATATAATGGTAATACTTAACAATTTTCTAAAAACATCAGAAAATATAATGGTAATACTTTAGGGTTTTTTTAAAAAACCAAATCCAAATGTTGTGAATACAACTATCAACACCCATTTCAATCTAAGTCCATTAATGATTTGTGAAAATCACATAAATCAAAGACTATGAGAAAATTTTGAAGAAAGCCACATAAACAAGACCCACATTGAATGCAAACTAACTCAAAATATTCCCGACCTCTCTCAAGGGGCGTGCAACCAAAAAACATATGTTCACTTTCAATGTTCAAGAAGAAACGTCACAACAAAAAAAGATGACATGTTAACATTTTTTGCTATGCACTTTGGATTCTCGCATCTATTTATAAAAATGTTTTATGTCAATAGATATGGACATATTTTGTGTATACTAAACATATTTTGCTATGTGCATTACCAAAATTCAACATGATGGCATGTGGTGAATGAAAAAATTCGTATTCACAATTTCTTCATACATAATGGTGGCTAGAAGAAGAAAACATGAATGTCCAAATCAAATACTATCAACTCATGTTTTCACATGTTTAAGTAGAGATTAATATTTCTTCAATTATCTACAAAGATTGCCATGCTCATGGAGGGACACACTCTCTTACATTTGGCATATCATCCACAATGAAGATTGAACAAGTGAGAACAATAATAGATCATGTTTCCCAAGAATTTGTGGAGTTTTTATGATGTAAGAATAGAATTGCTCAGATTCGGGATTCGAATACATTGCATGCAAAGAGGGTCATTTGATCTGTATGTGTACTTCCTCATTGGCTAGGTTTGGAAATAATGTTGAGAAAGTGGGGGTGGGAAGGTCATACCAGCCTTCATAGCCACTTCCACAACATCTACATCCTCAAACCCCACAGGGTCTTCTCCTAACTAATTCATGAGTACATCCATGAGAGTTGTAACACCCACTAATTCAGAGACATAATCCAACATAGCAAAGTACAGGATAATTTTTTTTGACTTGTTTGTAGTACAACACGACACAACAGGTGGTCACAAAGGATACAACTAGCTCCTTGAACAACCTGACATAACAATGACCTCAAGGATAACTAGGAGACACTCCACACCCAACAAGGACAGCTCATTTTCCTCTCCAATGAGGCACAACATCAAAGACCAACCACGATACATAATTATAGTTCAGGACATCCCACTGTGCAAAGCTTCCTAGGGTTATTTATTTTACTACAACACGCCCTTTAAAATTTTAAGTAATGTTCTAGGAGATTCTGGTTATGAACCATATAATCCTTCTTAACGGTTAGGCTCCTTTCCTTTAAACAAGAGACATAAGCCTTAGATAAAATTTCCAAAAGAGGATCATCTTACTTTGACAATTATTTTTTTAATTAGTTATTAGATTAACGCTACAAGGGGGAGGTGAAACAAATCCCACAAGGTTATCTAAACAACCACAAGCTACAAAATCCTCGTTTCAACCTCTTTTGCAAAAGGAGACGAGTGTAAGCTCCAATTGATGGAGGTACCATTTTAGGTTTGGAACGACAATCCCCTTTGAGCAAGGATCAAATTTTACCATTACCTAGGAAAAGAGGTATAAAGTGTTATGGTAATGGTTAGAGTGAGAAGGTCAATTTATTTCATTATGGTCTATTTAGTTATTTACCGGTCTTTCAAAGAAACTTAAGAGTTACACTTGGATTTGGGTAAAGGCTTCATTTAGCAATCATCTTGATTAAGTTCGACAATGGATACACATGGGGTTCCTAAAATGGAAGCACAAGACTTAAGGTTTCACAAAAATGAGAATAAAGTTTAATCCGTAGTTAAGGTTGACGAGGGTAGGTTTCTTTACACTGGTAGAAAACTCATTTCTTTCCAAATTAAGATTCTTAAATTTCTCAACAAGAACCCAATTTCATTATTATTTTATTTATTGATTTATCTATGAATTCATTTTGTTTTATTTTTGTTTAACTTTAGAAGAAGGATTGTCACTCACTAAAATATACAAAGAATTGCACTGATGTCAAGACCATGGAGGGTTATTAAAACATGAGAGTTTTATAACTCAAAAACAGAAACTTCCATTGCTAAATGGGAGAATTAAACATAGTTATAACATTTCTATTCATCATGGCACACATAACAAAGGCACCAAAAGAATCAATAGAACTTTGTCTGAGAACAAGGAGGTAACAAGTTGGTCTAGCCATGCTATGACATTTTCACGACTGATAAAAGATATTACTAAAAGAATACTCATAACAAGGTGAATATTGTAAATTATTTCTCACAAAGATAATTACAAGTTTCGCTACAAAAGGAAAAGACAACTTTAATTCACAAACACCAATAGTCCAAGGCAAAAGATCTTATAAACTCCTTTACAAGCACCATTACCAGATTTACAACACATTTGCCATTTGAACAAGAAAATTCATAAATCAACCCAATGAAACCTTCACAAATATTTCCTTTATCAACATGCACAAGCCATCTACACAAGTATTAACTTGAGTCAGTTCGTGAGAACTAAGCATGTTAAGACTACACATTGAAATAATAAGCTAACATTTAACAAAGCCATGAAAGGAATGTTCTACTTCATGAAAGGGTCAAAGAACAACCATTAATCAACATTTTCACATGAGGTAAATATCTACCCAGCCAACAAGAAGGAAGTCAAACATTCTAGTAAGAATGATATCACAAAAATAATCAAGTCAAGAACTTATTGGATAGGAACGAAAGGTCAATAGTATTGAGAATTTCAGTCATGACAACCCTATGGATTACGTGATTTAAATCTAATACTCAATCCATCCATCTCAAAAGGAAAAATTTGAGAATTCAAAGACATACTAGTTACGATCATAGACATAAAACAAAAACAAGTTATCCAATCCTTCCAGGAGGGAGGTTTCATAGCATTAAAGAGATACGTAACCCCGAAGGAAACATTCCTCACATACTGATCTAAACAAGAGGTGTACCACCTCTTCCTTACAAGGTCTTTAAAAGTAGTAATTGATAACTTAATCAAAACCACTCTTCAAAAGCATTTAAATGAGACACAAAAATCCATTATTCTACCAACAAACCTCATCATGATCATCAACTTATCTAAATAACATAAAGGAAACATAACCACCAAATGTCATCGAATAATTTTTAATGAAAGACTTATTAAATCCCTATATACTCGTTGGAAAACAATAATAGATCCCTCAAATGATCGATAAAGTGTCATATGATTCCTCCACTTCATGCACAAATAGGGACAATTCAAAAAAATTACCTCCTATTTTCATTGACCTTGCACGCTCTTGGGGTTTTTGTTCACCCTCTGTTGTTATTTGTATTGGTTTCTTTACCACTTGTGGTAGTGGCACGCTTTGCTCTATTTCATCTTTTGTACTTTATTTCTTTGGTTCGTATCTAGGATTCTCTCTTCCTAGAACTTTCTATTTCTAATAGTTGTATCCTTAGTCCCATTGATCTACTTTCATTCATTTGAGGACATTAATGAAATTTCCTTATTTATTTCATAATGTCCGATACCAAATTAGATTATTGGAGAAACCACAGCCAAATCCTTATTAGGAAACAAGACATATAAATAGCTCATAACAAGCTACAATCTAGGAAGGTAAGCATGAAAACCTTTCAACGGAAAGCCTAAAAATCTTCATCTGCAATCTTCAACAATAGCTAAACATACTATTATCCAAGCCAAAATAACACTACATGTTAAATGTTGTACAATAACAATTTATTCTAACAGACTCTCTACTTACGCAACAATTACATTCTATAAAAAGGTAACCAACGAGTAGTGTTACAACTAATAAAACAAGAGCAACTCCGAGATAAGAACCTAGATTTCCATATTTTTGATATTCTATGTCAATAATGATAAAACACCACAAAAGAAATATATACGGATTTGTGTTTTATCAATTGGAAAATCTACATTCAATAGAGTTGAAAGGTGATAATTGTCATGTCAAAGACAAGCAAGGGGATAAACCAAAGAGGAAAGAAGCGTTCGAGGGGGCAGAAGTACTAATGAAGGCAACCCCTAAGGGAGAAAAATGCAAGAAGTACCTATTATCGAGAAAAAATCATACCCAAGCATTAGTGAGCCTCTACTAATTTGATATCGCTTAGGGTAGCCATAACCAAGCATTTTGAAAAGTAATTTTTTAGAAGCTTCCATGTTTCATAAGAATGCCCTTTTCCCATTTCAGATGATTTGGTCCAAAACAAACAAAAGAAAGTAAAACATTGCTCACAGCCATCTAAATCTAACAGAGTAAAAACAACAGCAATTTTCCCCTTTACAAACCAATCATAAAAGAAAATAGTGATTCAGGAGAAGGAACAAGGGAACAACCAATGCACTCAAGGAAAATCAAAAAAATCAACCACAATATCCCATTTCAAGACATTATTTCAGGTAGGAGATCATTTATTTCATGAAATTGAAAAAGGATAGAAAAATACTTCAGGGGCTAGACTTAACATGCTTTCATTTAAAAGCTATTTCCCATGGCCACACACTAGTGGACCTCCTTCTCCTAGTAGTCCACATGGCCCACACTTTCTTCATTAGCATTCTCATCCAACCCATGAACAACTAAAACATGTGTTGCTCTAAATTCTTATCCTTTCTTCCACTTGGTAATGGATTAGAGGCACTTGCAGAGCATATTCAAGACATCCCTCATTGCACCGAAACATGACATACGATGAGAAAAGTTGACGCAACAACAAACATAGACACATCCATTCAATTTGCATCACAAAGTGCCTTTGGTACTTCCTTGATTTGACCCTTTTGTTGTGTTTTCATTCCTGTTTGAGGTGCTTTTAAGCCTCTAGTTGGCTTGTTGTTATACTCAAAGAAGAGGCATCGTCCATCAACAACCAATCCAACATCTCCAACCCCTCCTAGCATGTTGCGAGCTGCTTCAATTGAAGGAAAATCAATGAAAGCAAAACCCCGTGATATGCCTAAGTTCCTCTCGTTAATGACACAAACATGGCATAGGGACTCCACTCTGCCAGAGTTTTATACAAATCATCCTCATTAGTCATTTGTGACAAACCACTTCACAATGAGTATAGCAGATCGTACCACAGCAGTGTACGCTCTTGGTGGTGCTTCTAATCATGGCCCCTCCTCTTTTCAAAACCAAAAAAACAAAGTGACCCAAGGAGGAAGAAAGCAACGAGTGAGGAACGACCGAAAAAGAAATAAGTAGTTAGAAAAACAATTAATACCCAGCAAGTGGCTGGTTCAAAGTTGTCATTTGCAGAACCACATAATGGTATGAGCAAAATTTGGTGAAACAATAAAAAAGGAAGGGCGTTGGCTAGATTCAAAGTAAAATGCATTTCCAAGAAGGCCAATAGGTCATTAAAAAGTGACGCATGCGGCCTGCAAATGGGTTAAGTGGTAGGGCACTAACAAAAGTGTCCAAATTGGGTGAATGCATCCAAAATTTATAATTAAAAAAAAAAATTATAGAAAAGGCACGAGAAGAGGCTTGGTCGCCCAATAAGGTAGAAATATCAATACACCTTAAATGGACAAATAAAACAAGTATGTAAGCAAGCACGTAGTGAAGGAGGAAACTAGTAGTAGGAGTTTCAAAAATGAACACGGAGACAATGAACAACCACGACGTCACAACATGAGACCCTCTTCTTTGCACGAATCAAGGCTTGGTCCACGAAGCGACCAACCAAACAATAAAATCGTTTATTGATAATTAACAATAAAATACGATAACAATCGACAATAAGATAATGAAGTTATCATCGATTGATAATTAAATTAATAATATTATTTTTATTTTTATTACTATTATTATTATAACTTAATAATAATTATTAATCATATTAACAAGGACCAACATACAAGCTCAACAATTCAAGACCGTGATTTTCCTTTAATAGGGAAAACGTAATGGGCGAATCAGGCTAGTAGCGAAACATCGAGACCCATAAGCATAGCGAGCACGATGAAGAGAGAGAATGTAGTGCCCACTTCCCTTTGACACCTTTTTGATACTAATCATGATCTCGCTGATTATATTATGGACTTTATCATAGTATAATTTTAGATGTTAGATCATGGATTATTGTTGACTTGATTCGGTTATGATGCATGATGATTATTAGAGGCATTTTGAATATTGATGTTTATATACTATTTTACATCGTTATACTATGGATTTTGTTCGACATGTGATATTTAGATATTGTGAGTAGACCTAGAAATGGAAATTATTTGATGATGATATAGTTATTGAGTAAAATTGCAAATGATCTTATTTATTTCTTGGATGTTGTTGTGATCAATATATCTTGATGATTTTAGAATTTTAATTATATTATTTTGGATGTTCGATATGGCCACGAGGCCAAAGGAGGTATTTGTGTTTTGCGAGGTTGAAATATCACAAAAACATCGGCATATTGGAGACCAACCACATTGGAATTCTAGATGAATTCAACAAGGTCACCATGGCAACTAGTATTTGTTTCTATGTGTTTGTGTGTGTTAGGAATTCCCATGGGGGATCACCTTTAAATGTGACCAAGGGGTTATGTGTATTTATTTATTGGTTCCTTTGTTTATGTTTGCATGTGTTTATTTTGTGGTGCATTGACCCTTTCATTATTCATTAAATGATGTGGAATATTGTGAGTAATCATGTTGTTGAAGTTAATTAATTAAAATATGTCATAAGAAATTAATTAAGAGAGTTATTGGCCTTGAATTAAAGTGTTGTAAGAGATGTGTAAGTGATGTGTAAGTTAACCTTTGAGTGTGAAACACTCCACCTTCTTAAATTCAATTTTTCCTTGGAGGCTGATTTTGGAGGCTTGTGGGACAAGTTAAACTTGTCCCATGCCTCTTAAATTTAATTACCAACCATACCTACGGTTGGAGAGTTGAAATTTGACTTTTATAATACTTTTTGAGAAGGCAAATTATAGGTTTTAATTGCACTTTTCTTACATGATTTAATTTCAATCCTTTGGGGTGTGGGTTGGATTTGAGTATGTAAGTAAACTGTCATATTATTCGCCCACCTATTTATTACGCATTGGAGAATGAATTTGACTTTTGGGTTGGGGTTGAGGATGTGTGATGTGGCATCCTACATGGATCCACCTCATCCTCTTCTCTTCTCTTCCCTCTTTTATAAAATTTGAATTCCTTGCCTTGTTTTGGGGTTGCTTAATGTAGTGCCCACTTCCCTTCGACCTCATTTTGTTTTGTTGCTTTCGAGACTGATTACTTCACTATGGATTTATTATGGCTTCTTGATTTAGCATGCTAGTAGATATCATAGACATTGGACTGTTATTGATTTGATCTTTATATGATGCATATGGTTTACTGGTGGACATTTGATGACGATATTTGTATACTTTTGACAGGGTTATTTATCTTAATTATGACATGTGATATATTTAATCATATTGAGTAGAACTTGATAATTTGACTAATGTGATGATCGTTTTGACATAAATGAAATGTGGAATAGAAATGTGCTAGAAAGTGTAAGTGATATCGTACTTGCATAGATGATAGTAAATCATGTGTGATTTATATTCGAGATTATATTGTATATTTGGCATGAATGTTTTAATGCGATTATGCAACAGGACGAAGGAGGTATTCTCTCTGCAGGGTATATTATATTCACAACAAATTGGGGAGTGGAGACCAACCACATCGGAATTCAAGAAGAATCCAGCTAAGGTCACCATGGCAACAAGTAATTGTGTATGTGATAGAATTATCCTGGTAAAGGGAAAATTGTGACCTAGGGAATCATGTGTTGTTTTGTTTTAATTTTTCCCTTTTATCATGTTAGTATGTGTTGCTGATTAGTAAGTGAAATTTTGCTTGTGTTATTATTCATATTCTTTGGATTGGAGTTTACCCCTTTGTTAGCCATGGGTTGTAGTGGGTTAATTAAGTTAATTTGAAATTGTCCTAAACTAATTAAAAGATGTGACCTAAGAGAGTTCATTTATTAGGATTTCATTTACTTGGGATTTTGTGTGGATTGATGTGTGTTTGATTTTGAGTGTAGCACACTCTACCCCACATGGGAAACTCGAATTTAGCCTTGGAGGCCAAATTTCAAAGCTTGTGGGACAAGTCAAACTTGTCCCACACCTCTTAAAACCCCATGCCAACCCTACCTATGGGTTGAAAGGCCAAATTTAGGGTCTTTTAGGTGTTTTGGGGGGATAAAAGGGTAAAATATTAATTGCACTTTCTTTCAAAATTTAATTTTGTCCTTTGAGGGAGTGGGCTTAGTTGGAGTGTGTAAGGTGCTTGCCTTTCTTTCAACCACTTATTAATGGTGCATTGGAATTTGATGTTGACCAAATGATGTGGAGTGGAGGGGAAAAGGAGGTGGCATCCTACTTGGAGCCACATCATCCGTCCCTCTCTTTTCTCTATTTATTTGATCCTCTTGTTTGTTTTGGGGTTGGAAGTTTCATTTTTAGTCTTGTGTATTTTGGAGAGGAGAGGAATCAAAGGAGTTTGTGGATTTTTGAAGCTTGTTGATACTTGTGGGAATTTTCTGGGAGCTTGTGGATGCTTGCTTGATCTTTGGGGGATTTGAGACTTCATACTTGGAGCAAGCTCTACCATGGAAAGGTAGGAGCTTCACCTTTGTTTTGCATTTTGTTTCCTTTTTATTATGTGAATGTATATTTATGTTGTGTTGAATGTTGTTGTTTGAAATGCTTGTTGGGAATGGGTAGAATGCCTAAGTTGGGAGTGAGAGGAGACTATGGGGAGTTTAATTGAGGGAGGCATAAGAGATCATGTTCTTGAGGAGGGAGTTTGGGTTGGGTGCCCACCTTGTAAGAGAAATGTTTGCATTTTCTTCTTGTTTTACTTTAGAAAGCCATAAGAGTTGAGGAGGCATAAGAGTGAAAGGAGGGATAAGGGGTACTTGAGGGAGGCATAAGAGTTGTTAGGGGTATTGTGTTTTGCATTGGAGGCTTTTAGGTGGCACCCATTCCCATTGGGAGGCATAAGTGGCCTCCCCATAGGTCTTACTCTTATGGCTTTCTTGATAAGCCTTGTGACTTGTTGTTGTGATTGTTTTCTCTCTTGTGTTGTTGATCTTGTTTTTGAAGGATTATGGAATGAATGTGAAATTTTATGTTGAGTTATGTGGAAGCTAGTAGTTGCCATGAGTTGGATTTTCTCCCATTGTAATGTGGTTGGGGCTCGGGGGCCAATGGAGAGGATGGATTCTCTTCTCCATTGGGTATCTTGGTTGGGAGGAGAGCGTTGCCTCTCCCCTTATTTTGTTGTGAATCAAGAAAACTATGGAGGAGCCACCTTGTTGATAATTGGAGCATTGGAACCTTGTTGATGACAATGTGAAACCACCATGTAATTACCCACCTTGAGTGGAGGAAAAATGTAATATTGCTTTGTATTTTAGCTTCCAATATTGTAAATTTGTTTCCACATGAAGTAGAAAGTGTTGTAACAAGATGTTGAAGGAAAGTTGTTTTGAACTTCATTAGTAAGGTTGTAATGTAGATGGAATCAAAAGTTGAAAGGAAGACAATCTATTTATTCTCCTTCTTACTTGGCTTGGAACCTCTTATGAATAAGTTGATCTTATTGAAATGCTAGTAGTTCTTGCTTTAAAACTTAATGGAAAGATTGTTGAACACCTCTTGAGGAAAGTTGGGAATTTACAAAAATTATATATATATTAAATCCCATTTTGTTACTCAAAGGAGATGTATTGCAAAGTTGGAATACTAGAGCATTTACCATTCTTGTTTTGTTGATAAAAAAACTTAAGTTTTAAATAGTTTTAAATATGCCAATAAAGAAATCTATGCTCTAGCTCTATTATGCTTTTCTTCATTTAAGAATCCATTGTAAATCTATTTGCAAATTGTAAAAAGAAATGAAATCAAACCCACTTGAAATCTCGTTCAATGCCTATTAGATTGTGTAGAAAGGAATCTTAATACAAGAGCACTAACTTATCAAGTCCTTGAACCACATGTCCTTAATGTTTAAGAAGGAAACTAACATTTTAATATTACTCATATTAAAGTAATACTAAAATTACTGAATTTATTATTATCAAGTTATATTAATATCAATATACTATCAATATTTATTTTATATTAACAAAAGTATGCTTGCATAATCTATTGCCAAGTAGATAATATCAATTATATATATACAACAAAAACTTATGCCACAGTTGTAATAGGACTGTAATAAAACCCATGTGGGAGATGTTTTGTATAAAAGGCAAAGAAAATGTACTCCATGAACCTTCGGATATGAAACAGACCCACCTCTACGAGATTCTTTCCACTCACGGCAGGCATAATAAACCAGGTAAGGTCGCTTTAGAAAATCGATGTAATAAATTTCATCTGGGCTCCGGGTAATACTCTCACTGCTCCTTAATCGACCTTGATTAAAATATCATGAAGGAGAACTCCGAATTCTGAGGGTCTTCTTTACAGTTGCAGCCAGGGCTAGATGCGCGTAGTAGCAGGGGACTGTGATACGCGAAGCTCCAGCAATAGCCTTCTAAAATCAACATCAGATGGGTTAAATCATCCCTGTGCACGGGATAAATATGTATCCTGATATCCCCTCATATTACTATCTACATGTCGGCCAATCTGGAGTGATTTTTGTATCTGAAGCGGGTTGGAATGTCTCTGAGAGGCAAGGAAACTATTGCCCGCCTACCGTTGTTTATTGATGTATGCATAAGAGAAGAAGAAGCTTGCGGATTAGGAGGCGTATTGTCCAGCTGTATTGATGTTTTGAGTTGCTATTGTAATGATTAAGGAAGAGAAGTGCCCTTTTTCCTGTTATCCCACGTACTGAACAGATAACAACATCATTGGACAACCTGCTTGTTGGAAGCACCCATGGGGTCTCCATGACAACGCACGCCTGCTTCTCTTGCTGTAGCTTTACCTTTCACCACCACACCTTTCTCCACGCGGCCAGGGCAGGGTTTGAAGGCGAGCTGACCCACAGGAAGCAGAAGATTTGCAAGATCTAAGTGGCAGAGACGGTGATATGCGGCCGGTTGAGAGTGGCTTGCACGCAAGGAGAGTGGGAGGGAGTCTTAATGTTTTGCTAGGTGTTGGTTGAGCCACCCACCGCCCCCAACCATAAAATTTAAACATAGTTTGAAAAGCTAAACTTGACAAAGGACTCTTGTCTTTTGGTTTTTTTTTTTAATATGTTTATCCTACACGGATAACTACTTAGGTTTGTTTAAGTATTATATACTACATAATATAATAGTAGTATGACACATAACATAATTTCCATATAATATTATACTAAATATAAACATGGTGTTATGTATATCTAAATACATAAAGTCATACAATGTAATAAAGTAAATTAGGGTCAAGTATACATCTTAATGTATAGTTATTATATATATATATATGTGTGTGTGTGTGTGTGTGTGTGTATATTATAATGTATTAAATCATGATATAATGTAATATAAATGGATAATAAAATAAAAATAAAAATTGAGTGGTTAGTGTATTCATTTCATAATAAATTATATCATACCCTAAGGTTAACATCTAGAAATATTGTTATTATGATATTATCGGACATTATATTAACTTGAGGATGTTTGACTTTGGCATCCTTCTTAACCTTGAATGGATCCACCTCATCATTTAAAATTTGAATATTATGTTTCATGCTTGTTGTTTGGTGTATTTTTGGATTGTTTGCTTGGAAACAACTGTTGTTTGGAACTTGGGAAACTCCATCATGGAGAGGTAAGAGCTTGGCTCTTGAAATGCTCTTCTTTTATGAATGTAAATGTTAATGTGTGAATGTTTTGGCATGTTTGTGGGATGTTGGGTAGATGGCCTAGGAATGGTGTAGGAGAAGACTATGGGGTTTATTTTGTGGGAGGCACAAGTGTGTTTTAGGGAGGTATAAGGGTGGAGGGAGTTGGGATTTGGGTTCCACCTTACAAATAAATAGCTTGCATTTCTTTACTCATTATGGGGTGCCATAAGAGGTTGGGGAGGCATAAGGAAATGTGAGGAATAAGGGGTACTTGGGGAGGCATAAGGAATGTCAGGGGCTTTGATATACTATATTTTGGTGGTTTGTAATTCAGGTGGTGATACCCATTTCCCCTTTTGGGAGGCATAAGAAGCATCCCCATAGTTTCTTACTCCTTTGGCTTGCTTGATGAAGCCTCAGTAATGTTTGTCATGCTTTAATGTAGTTGTAAACTACATTATCTGTTTTGGACTATGTTTTTATTGTGAAAATGTTGCTTGTGTGTTTGTGGAAGCTTGTTGTTGCCATGAGTTGGATCACATATTTTATTGCATTGTGGTTGGGGCTCGGGGCCAATGAAGAAGGATGGATTCTCCTCTTCATTGGATGTCTTGGTTGGGTGGAGAGCGTTGCCTTTCCCCTACTCTTGTTGTGATCACAATTTGGAAGAATGAGAAATATGCATGTTGTTGTTTTGGAGCTGAGAAAAGACAGTTTGACAGTCCCTTGTGAAATGAAATCTTATTGTAACCTTTCCCACTTGAAGTGGATGAACTTGTATATGTTTTGTAATGGAAAGATGTTGTATTGGTTATGAAAGTGTAAATTGAAATGTGAAAGAGACATACTTTGTTTTGTTCTTTTGAAAGCAAGAAATTGTGTCCTATGATGAAATTGAAGGAAAGAAAGAAGGAAGTTGTAAAGTTGTATTTTGGAATCAATAAAGGATTACATAACCTTCCTCAAATTACATCATTGTATTGAATTTAATCATCTAAATGTGAGTTGTAATCTCTTGTTTGAAAGAAAGAAATGCGTATGAAGGAAGTGTAATACTCTGTCTTTTGAAATATGTGAAAATTGGAAATCAGAGATGTATTCTAGCTTTTGAATAGTTGAATTGAATCAACTAAATGTTTTAGATTAGAATTGGAATGAATCCTAATACTTGGAAGATGAAAATGGCGAATAGATCCTTTAAAATTTGATCTCTGTTTTGTATTTTCAAACTGGCAAATACTTTATCCAAAAATGCACAGTTCGAACCTACAATAATGAAATAACAAACTAAATGATTAAATTGAAGTAGTATGCCCTAAACGAATCCAATTGGACAAAAATACTTAAGGAACTTCTTAGAAAACTTAGCAAAAATGGGCTCAACCCTCTTACAGTCATTTTGTTGTCAATAGATGTAAATTTTCAAATTGTAAATCAATCAGACAAATTGAATCTTGAAATCCTTCTTAAATCCATCTAAGAACAATTCTCCATGTCTATTTGACATGTTGAGAGAGGAAGAAGATCAAATTGAACAAATCTTATAAGTTAAAATTTACCAGTTTGCACTGTAAAAGCCTATATAGATCATTTTCTTGAAATTGACTCCTTAAACTTTATCAAAATAAAAATTTAATGATTCCTTGAAGTAAAGAGGACGTCGAGATATTTCCAGAAAGTCCTCGTTTTCCCAAAACCGAGCTCTCTATCAAAATTTATGGCCTTATGAAGTTTTTCTTCATTTGGCATGGTCAAAAAAAAAATTTTCTAAAAAAAAAAAAAATTTTTTTAGCAAAAGAAAAAATTCCTTTTTTTCCGGACCCATGGACCAATCGAATTTTCCCTTAGCATTGGCGAGAGGGTGGATCCTTTTTAACTTTTTTGAAAAAAAATTTTCTAAATTTTCCCATTTGCCCATCCTGACGCCAGCCAATCCATCAGGAGGCTACCACATGGCACCACGAGGCATTGGCGGAGGGGCGGATCCTTTTTAAACTTAGCGCTTCAAAAAAATTTTGGGAAAATTTTCTAAATTTTCCCCACCCCCCCTCCCCATGCAACCAATCGGGAGATGCCACGTGGCATCACGCGAGGCATGTGGCGAGAGGCAGGGTGAATTTTACCCTTTTTTCCCTTTTGGGGTTAAAATTTTTCTACCCCCACCCCCGATTCCCATTTTCCCACGTTGGCTTAAGAGGCGCCACGTGTCCCTTGCGGACTTGCGGACTCGTGGAGCATGGGTGCATGGGTGGCTTTTCGTCCCCATGCGGGAAATTTCCTAAATGTCTCCTGGCCCCCCCCCCTTCCCGACTCCTCCTATGGGAAAAATTTCTCCCCGTGGCCCACGGACCCACCCGTGGGGAAATATTTCCCCCAGGCCCACGACTCCGCCCTCTGGAAAAATTTTCCCCAGGCCCGTAGACCCGCTCTTGGGAAAATTTTCACCCCAAGGCCCATCGGCCCATAACTTGAGAAATATGAGGAGTTAGGAGGACTTATTTATATCATTGGAAAGGTGAGGAAATTTCCTATCCAATGGGAATGATTTAGGAAATTTTGAATGCATTAATTTTGAGAAAAATCAAGTTGAATCTTTAAATCCTGTTAGAGAGTGGGTATGGTGAGGAATTACCCTCTGAACCTAATTGAACTTTCTAACCCTAAATTTTGGACCTTGTGACCTCTAATAATTGTTAATAAAAAAAAAAGTATATTCTAGTGGATTAGAATTGATCTAGAACTTGTTAGTGACAATTTTTGTCTTGTAACCTAGTTGTAGACTCTTTTAAACAAAAAAAAAAATTATTCCATAATTTTCCTAACTAATCCTAGGTTGTTCTTGGGTCTCAAGTGGGTTGTTTTAGCGGGCATCACACTTGGTATCGAGAGTGGTTCAAAATCTTGGGCCATTGGGCACACTAGAAAACTTGAGACATGAACCTTAAACCTAGCACACTTTTAAATCTAGAAAACAACTTAGTTTAGAAATTTTCATATTTTAGTAAACATGGAAACTGAATAAAACTTAGAAAGATGAACTAATTCTCGCTTGGTTTGTGCAGGAGGCGCAGATGAGATGAGGGGTCTTTTCACATAGACCTAGACTTACCACCACTAGATCATGTTGTAGTAGCCATCCTACCACATAGATTTTGTAGACTCTTCAGGATGTTAATGTCCGCTCTACGCGGAGGATCAGTAGGAGGACATGCAGCCAGACATGATAGAGTCACTTCCATTGAGGGTCATGTATCTCCTCGACCCAGTGAGGAGCATGGAGGAGAGAAATTCCATGCAGAGTCAGCCAGAGATAGAGTCACCACAGAGGGGACAGGGTGACCAAGTTTCAGGACATAGAGAGAGTCTCAGAGCCCTAGGCTTAGGGATGAGCATATAGAGAGGCCTAGAGGCCGTCAGACCACAGCTATAGATCACATCAGGGAGATCCTTGAAGCTTCGGCCATCACATTATTCTTGTGACATAGGTGGATTTCAGGAAGAGGCCTGGTTGGTGAGCTTGAGTGGATGCTTCAAGCTCTTTGTCCTTGTTCTAGCAACACGAAAGCTCATGTTTGTGATCCATCTACTGAGAGGGATGGAGCTGGTGTCTTGGTGGTGGAAGAGAGAGAAGAAGCTCCATGTTGATTCTAAGACAGTTACCTGGGAGCTCTTTGAGGAGTGTTTCGGAGTAGATATTTGTCATGGAGGTTCATACAACAAATGGATAGATGAGTTTCATGACCTCCACAGAGGCATCTCTTATAGTGGCTGAGTATGAGAGTAGATTTCTGGATCTACTCCAGTATGTTGATTACATGCAGGATGAGTAGGTGTGGATCCACAGGTTCATCTGGGGCCTGAATCTAGACATTGGAGGTGCAGTGTGGATCCATTGTCCACAGACATTAGCTGAGGCCATCGAGAAGGCCTATATAGCAGAGGAGACTCGGGGAAAGACCCAACAGGCTAGAGACCGAGTCGGAGCCGCATACAGCAGATGTAGGACAACAGATCGAGGGGGTCAGTACCTCTTCCTCATGGTGGATAGGGTTCAACACAGTCATCTTTTAGACCATAAAAGAGCAACAACAGTAGTCCCCACCTTATAGACCTCCATAGAGGTTTGATGCACAGAGAGGTCGAGTATGGGGCCTCCTCCTAGGGGTCCCATCAGGACACAGGGTGCCCAGAGAGCTCACTCAATAGGAGCTCACCAGCGAGACCTCAACAGACCATAGCCAGGATCATCAGGATCCACACCACAAACCTCCAGTAGTAGTACCAGGTCGGACTTGCTACACAGGGAGAGGATCAGGTGGTTGTTTTGGGTGTGGTGTTACTGACATTTTTGAGAGACTACCCACATAAACCCTAATAACAAGGGTAAGACACAGATCTCAGAGCCTACTATTGGTGATATGGGGCGCAGTCATAGGATGTACGGTGGTCGAGAACCACCAGGGAAGAGCATCAAATATATTATTGAGACTACAAGTAACATTGGAGGCATTCCTACCTCCATTTTGTTTGATTCTAGTTCTTCTTGATTCTTTTATTACACCATCTTTAGTAGAGTGATGCAAGCTGGTGGCAGTTAGGTAGGGTCATAGTTGGGATGTTGAGATGGCTTCTGGAGCCAAGATCTCTATAGACTCCTTAGTTAAGGAGTGTGTGGTGGATTTGGGACCTTTCACCACTACCTCGGATCTTCGTATCCTTCCTTTGGGCTCTTATGGAGTCATCTTGGGTATGGATTGGTTATCTACACACAGAGCCAGAGTGGATTGTTACCACAAGATCATATCTTGTGCAAATGATCTAGAGTGGAGGTAGTGATAGTGGGGGTCAGGAGACCCATTTCTATTCACACCATCTCTATTATGCAACTTAAGTGGTGTGTGTGATGGGGTTGTCAGATGTATGTTGTTACAGTCAGTGATAGATCAGAGGATGGGTCTAGTGGACCATCGCTAGATGATCATCCCATTTTGAGAGAGTTTGCAGATGTCTTTCTAGGGAGCTACCAGGGTTACCACCCCCACGTGAGATTGATTTTCATATAGATCTGGTTCGGGAGCAGAGCCTATCTCATGAGCACCTTATCGATGACCACCCCAGAGCTCTGCGAGCTCAAGTTACTAGCTTGAGGGCCTTTTGGAGAAGGGCCTAATTCATCCTAGTGTGTCCCCTTGGGGTGCACCGGTGATCTTTGTAAAGAAGAAGGATGGATCCTTGTGGTTGTGTATTGATTACCACCAATTGAATAAGGTAACGATCAAGAATCATTATCCCCTTCCATGCATTGATGATTTGTTTGATCAGATGAAGGGAGCCACAAATTTCTCTAAGATAGACCTTAAGTCAGGCTACCATCAGTTGAGGATTTCGGAGGCGGACATTCATAAGACCACCTTCCATATGAGATATGGCCACTATGAGTTCACAGTGGTACCTTTTGGTTTGACTAATGCCCCTGTAGTGTTTATGAGTTTGATGAATGGGGTATTTAGGACTTTCTTAGATCACTTCATGCTCATCTTCCTTGATGACATTTTGATTTACTCACGTACGCGTGAGGAGCATGAGGGGCACCTTCACCAGGTTCTTCAATGTCTTCGAGAGCAACAACTTTACGAACTTGGAGAAGTGTGCATTCTTTCAGATGAGAGGTGTAGTATTTTGGGTCATATCATTTCTGGGGAAGGTATCACCATCGATCCTTCCAAGATTAGAGCTATTATGGATTGGCCAACACCCACTACTATGACTGAGGTGCGCAGCTTCATGGGACTAGCAGAGTTACTACATGAGATTTGTTCAGACTTCTCTCGGATTACACACCCCATCACTTCCCTTCAAGGAAAGGGAAGAAGTTTTTTGGTCGAGACAGTGTGAGTAGGCCTTGAGGACACTAAAAGAGAATGTCTCACTACAACACCTATCCTTGCAGTGTTCGGATCCACAAGGTGAGTTTTTCATTTGCACGGATGCTTCTTTAGCAGGGCTTGGAGGTGTGTTGATGCAGGAGGGCAGAGTAGTGGCTTTTGAATCTCACAAACTCAAATATTACAAGCTTAATTATCCAACTCATGATCTTGAGCTTGTGGTAGTTGTGCATGCACTTTGGTTTGATGGAGGCACTTTCTTTGCTTGGTCAGAGATTCACACTCAGGACAGATCACTTGAGTCTTCACCACCTCTTCACGCAGCCCAATCTCAACACTCGTCAGCGGCATTGGATGGAGTTTCTTTGTGAGTATGATATGGAGATAGAGCATGTGAAGGGGAAGGAGAATGTGGTGGTAGATGCTCTCTAGCAGATGGAGACATGTGGCTATGGCCACCTCAGTGAGCACAGATTTGTGGAGTAGGATTCTTTAGCAGCTTCCTCTTGACAGCTTCTACATTGCAGTTCGAGCAGAGATCGAGTCTCAGAGACCCCTCGAGGGAAGTTTGATGGTTTTTCTTTAGAGGAAGATGGTCTTCTCAGGCACAGAGGCTGGATTTATGTTCCCAGAGATGGAGGCTTGAGGTAGGACATCTTGACAGAGGCACATCATGCACCCTATTCAGCCCATCCCGGGGTGAAGAAGATGCACGCCACCTTGAGACAGTTGTATCATTGGAGAGGACTTCATAGAGACATGGCTCAGTTCATGTCATGATGTTTAGAGTGCCAGAAAGTAAAGGCCGAGCATCAACATCCAAGCTTGGCCTTCTCTTTCCTCATGCTATACTTGGAGTGGAAATGGGACACCATTTCCATGGACTTCATTGTTGGGCTACCGATGTTCGAGATATCACCACGATGCCATCATGGTCATGGTTGATAAATTGACAAAAGTGGCTCACTTTTCTCTGGTGAAGACCACTTATATAGCTAGTGCAGTGGCACGGGTATATCTTGATGAGATTGTCAGGTTACACGGGATTCTCGTGGAAGATTATTAGTGACCGTGATCCTTTGTACACTTCCCATTTTTGGACTACCATGCAGTATGCCCTCGGGATGAAAATCAATTTCAGCACAACATATCACCCCGAGACAGATGGACAGACTGAGTGGGTGAATCATATTTTAGAGGACATGCTCAGGATGTATGTGATGGATCAACAAGTCTAGATGGGAGGAGTACCTATACTTGGTGGAGTTTTCCTACAATAATAGTTTTCAGAGTTCTATAGGCATGGCTCCTTTTCAGGCTTTGTATGGTAGAGAGTGCAAGGACACCTCTTAGTTGGGACAGTTAGAGGACAAGGTTTCTCTTGGACCAAATTTGTTGTAGGACATGGAGCAACAGTGGTTTTGATCAGACAGAGACTAGGAGGCACATGATAGGAAGAAGAAGTATGTAGATCAGCATAGGACCGATAGTTTTGATGTGGGCATGAAGGTGTTCCTTCATGTCAGGCCACATAAGAGCCCTATCCATTATGGAAAAGGTTCTAAGTTAGCTCCTAGATTCATGGGTCCTTTTGAGATCTTGGAGCATATCGGCCCTTTGGCCTACCATCTAGCATTGCCACCTAGCTTGTCTCATATACATGATGTGTTTCATGTTTTAGTTCTTAGGAGATATGTTTTGATCCTTCTCATGTGTTAGATTGGACATCATTGTAGGTGCAGGATCAGGGGTAGGTGATGGTGGAGCCCATTCACATCCTAGATCGCAGGACCCTGGGCCTTTGAGGCAGAGAGGTTGATCAGGTCCAGGTGCAGTGGGACAAATATGATGAGACTACAACTACATGGGAGGATGCTACTTTTTTACGAGTTCAGTTTCCACATTTGTTCCAGTGACTTCCAGGAGGAAGTCAGTCTAAGGGGGGGGATGTAGTGCCCACTTCCCTTTGACACCTTTTTTTTATACTAATCATGATATTGCTGATTATATTATGGACATGATTATGGACTTTATTATAGTATGATGTTAGATGTTAGATCATGGATTATTGTTGACTTGATTCAGTTATGATGCATGATGATTATTAGAGGCATTTTATATATTGATGTTGATATATTGTTTGACATGGTTATATTATGGATGTTGTTCGGACATGTGATATTTGGATATTGTGAGTAGACCTAGAAATGGAAATTATTTGATGATGATATAGTTGTTGAGTAAAATTGCAAATGATCTTGTTGATTGCTTGGATGTTGTTGTGATCCATATATCTAGATGATTTTGGAATTTTAATTATATTATTTTGGATGTTCTTGATATGGCCACGAGGCCGAAGGAGGTATTTGTGTTTTGCAGGTTTAAAATATCACAACAAACATCGGGGATTGGAGACCAACCACATTGGAATTCTAGATGAATTCAACAAGGTCACCATGGCAACTAGTATTTGTTTGTGTGTGTTTGTTTGTGTTAGGGATTCCCATGGGGGATCACCTTTAAATGTGACCAAGGGTTATGTGTATTTATTTATTGGTTCCTTTGTTTATGTTTGCATGTGTTTATTTTGTGGTGCATTGACCCTTTCATTATTCATTAAATGGTGTGTAATATTGTGAGTAATCATGTTGTTAAGTTAATTAATTAAAATATGTCATAAGAAAGTAATTAATAGAGTTGTTGGCCTTGAATTAAAGTGTTGTAAGAGATGTGTAAGTGATGTGTAAGTTAACTTTTGAGTGTGAAACACTCCACCTTCTTGGAAATTCAAATTTGTCCTTGGAGGCTGATTTTGGAGGCTTGTGGGACAAGTTAAACTTGTCCCATACCTCTTAAATTTAATTACCAACCATACCTATGGTTGGAGAGTTGAAATTAGACTTTTATAATGCTTTTTGAGAAGGCAAATTGTAGGTTTTAATTGCACTTTTCTTACATGATTTAATTTCAGTCCTTTGGGGTGTGGGTTGGATTTGAGTATGTAAGTAAACTATCATATTATTCACCCACCTATTTATTATGCATTGGAGAATGAAGTTGACTTTTGGGTTGGGGTTGAGGATGTGTGATGTGGCATCCTACATGGATCCACCTCATCCTCTTCTCTTCCCTCTTCTATAAAATTTGAATTCCTTGCCTTGTTTTGGGGTTGCTTCACTTTGGAGACTTCATTCTTGGGTGAATTCCTTGTTGTTTTGGGAGCTCTTGCTTTTGGAGAAGTTTGAAGATTGTTGCATGCTTGTTGTTTGGTGGATTTTTGGATTGTTTTCTTGGAAACAACTGTTGTTTGGAACTTGGAAACTCCATCATGGAGAGGTAAGAGCTTGGCTCTTGAAATGCTCTTCTTTTATGAATGTAAATGTTAATGTGTGAATGTTTTGGCATGTTTGTGGGTTGTTGGGTAGATGGCCTAGGAATGGTGTAGGAGAAGACTATGGGGTTTATTTTGTGGGAGGCACAAGTGTGTTTTAGGGAGGTATAAGGGTGGAGGGAGTTGGGATTTGGGTTCCACCTTACAAAGAAATAGCTTGCATTTCTTTACTCATTATGGGGTGCCATAAGAGGTTGGGGAGGCATAAGGAAATGTGAGGAATAAGGGGTACTTGGGGAGGCATAAGGAATGTCAGGGTTTTGATATACTATATTTTGGTGGTTTGTAATTCAGGTGGTGATACCCATTTCCCCTTTTGGGAGGCATAAGAAGCATCCCCCATAGTTTCTTTCTCCTTTGGCTTGCTTGATGAAGCCTCAGTAATGTTTTCATGCTTTAATGTAGTTGTAAACTACATTCTATTTTTTGGACTTGTTTTTTATTGTGAAAATGTTGCTTGTGTGTTTGTGGAAGCCTGTTGTTGCCATGAGTTGGATCACATCTTTTATTGCATTGTGGTTGGGGCTCGGGGGCCAATGAAGAAGGATGGCTTCTCCTCTTCATTGGATGTCTTGGTTGGGTGGAGAGCATTTCCTTTCCCTACTCTTGTTGTGATCACAATTTGGAAGAATGAGAAATATGCATGTTGTTGTTCTAGAGCTGAGAAAAGATAGTTTGACAGTCCCTTGTGAAATGAAATCTTATTGTAACCTTTCCCACTTGAAGTGGATGAACTTGTATATGTTTTGTAATGGAAAGATGTTGTATTGGTTATGAAAGTGTAAATTGAAATGTGAAAGAGACATACTCTTGTTTTGTTCTTTTGAAAGCAAGAAATTGTGTCTTGTATGATGAAATTGAGGAAAGAAAGAAGGAAGTTGTAAAGTTGTCTTTTGGAATCAATAAAGGATTGCATAACCTTCCTCAAATTGCATCATTGTATTGAATTTAATCATCTAAATGTGAGTTGTAATCTCTGTTTGAAAGAAAGAAATGCGTATGAAGGAAGTGTAATACTCTGTCTTTTGAAATATGTGAAAATTGGAAATCAGAGATGTATTTTAGCTTTTGAATAGTTGAATTGAATCAACTAAATGTATTAGATTAGAATTGGAATGAATTCTAATACTTGGAAGATGAAAATGGTGAATAGATCCTTTAAAATTTGATCTCTGTTTTGTATTTTCAAACTGGCAAATACTTTATCCAAAAATGCACAGTTCGAACCTGCAACAATGAAATAACAAACTAAATGATTAAATTGAAGTAGTATGCCCTAAATGAATCCAATTGACAAAAATACTTAAGGAAATTCTTAGAAAACTTAGCAAAAATGGGCTCAACCCTCTTACAGTCGTTTTGTTGTCAAGAGATGTAAATTTTCAAATTGCAAATCAATCAGACAAATTGAATCTTGAAATCCTTCTTAAATCCATCTAAGAACAATTCTCCATGTCTATTTGACATGTTGAGAGAGGAAGAAGATCAAATTGAACAAATCTTATAAGTTAAAATTTACCAGTTTGCACTGTAAAAGTCTGCAGATATCATTTTCTTGAAATTGACTCCTTAAACTTTATCAAAATCAAAATTTAATGATTCTTGAGTAAAGAGGACATCGAGATTTCCAAAAAGTCCTTGTTTTCCCAAAACCAGAGCTCTCTATCAAAATTATGGCCTTCTGAAGTTTTTTCTTCATTTGGCGTCAAAAAAATAATTTAATTGTAAAAAAAAAATTAAAAAATTCCTTGTGGACCCACAGGCCCAAATTTTCCCTTAGCACTTCTTTGGAAAAAAAATTTTCCTAAAATTTCCTTGCCACCCGGACCCACTGACCAATCAAAGGCTTTTCACATGGCACCACATGAGGCATTTTCCTTTTTAAACTTAGCTTTGGAAAAAAAGCTTTTTTGGAAAATTTTCCTAAATTTTCCCACCCCCACCACCACCCAGCCAATCAAGAGCTGCCACGTGGCACCACGAGGCATTGCGGAGGAGAGGGATCCTTTTTTAACTTAGCATTTTTAAAAAAAATTTGGGAAAATTTTCTAAATTTTCCCCACCCCGACCCACACCAATCGATCGGAGAGCCCACGTGGCATCATGAGGCAGGCATAGAGGCACGGGTGAATTTTACCCTTTTCACCCTTTGGGGCATTAAAATTCTTTTATCCCCACCCCCCTTTTTCCATTGCATTGGCTTAGAGGTGCCACGTGTCCCTTGCGGACTTGCGGACTCGCGGGAGCGCGGGTGCAAGGGTGGCTTTTCGCCCCACGGGAAATTTCCAAACATC
This sequence comes from Taxus wallichiana var. yunnanensis, assembly GCA_018340775.1. NCBI lineage: Eukaryota > Viridiplantae > Streptophyta > Pinopsida > Cupressales > Taxaceae > Taxus > Taxus wallichiana. Next base: position 683,421,185 of record CM031236.1, on the reverse strand, counting down.
TCCTGCCCCTGCCCCCCCACTCCTCCTCACTCCCCATGGCCCCATGACCCACCCCCATGGGGAAAAATTTCTCCCCACGGCCCAGACCCGCCCTGGGGCAAATTTTCTCCCCTGGCCCGCAGGCCCACTCTTGGGAAAATTTTCACCCCAAGGCCCACCGGCCCATAACTTGAGAAATATGAGGAGTTAGGAGGACTTCTTTATATCATTGGAAAGGTGAGGAAATTTCCTATCCAATGGGAATGATTTAGGAAATTTTGAATGCATTAATTTTGAGAAAAATCAAGTTGAATCTTTAAATCTGTTAGAGTGGGTATGGTGAGGAATTACCCTCTGAACCTAATTGAACTTTCTAACCCTAAATTTTGGACCTTGTGACCTCTAATAATTGTTAATAAAAAAAAGTATATTCTGGTGATAATCGATCCTATCTACACATTGATCATCCTATGCTTGATGTCATTTTCCTATTTCTAGCTTTCTACACATCATATCTCATTATAATATTCTATAATTTCACACTTATCCTCCCCAACTCCATCAAAGCCTATGCAAGTTTTCTGTATGGATGATCCCATTGGAAAAACAATTCTAAAATTTCATCTTCATCCATATTTTTTCACAATGAAATATTTACTTCATTCATTTGAGGTTTTTGACCTAGGTGGGGATGGACACAACTAGACCATTTTACCAACTCATCTACAACACATTTGTGAGTGTAATCATTCTAAATTCGTGTACATACCTAAAAAAATTGTATGATCATTTATATGTAATTTCATAAGTCAAATTATAAAAATAAGGATGTTTTCCAAGAACTTTACAAAATGTGCAAACACTAAGATCTCTCTAGGTAACCCTAGGATGGATTTTTTTGAATGTTTTACTATATTTTAAATTCTCAAAATTGTTATGATTTTCCATTGATGGAAAATGAGAGAGCTCATTCCATAACAATAAATCCATTAATTCAAAACATGCTTACAATGTATTTATCTTATGTATTTTATGGGAATCCATTCCCAAATAGCATTCAAATGACCTTATCACATATTGATTAACTACATATGTCTCACTACAAATGATTTCCATTTCCTAGAAAACATGTCTTGACTCACTTTCAAATATATTTTTAATTTTTTAAATGTTTCACCGATGTTTTTTTCTACCTAGAAATCATTGGGAAAACACTACAAGCTTATAAATACTTTAATATTCAATACTCATTGTACTTTTTAACAAATAATATTTAAAATATAATTTGTTTAGGATTTTCAGAAACTAAATATTCCAAATTGGCATTTCTTTAACATTTTCTAATCAAAATATAATGTAGCTTATAAATTGGCAAATCATATTAATCCTCAACATTTATAAAATACAACACATAATCTTTTAGATGATATTTTCTCCAAAATAGTCCTATTGATTTTATAGCATAATAGTCTAAAAATAATAACTACGAGATCTTGAAAATCTTTATAAATTCTATGGAATACATATTTGTGCCTCCTTTCCACTAATCTTTTCCATTTGTTATTTAATCCTAAGACCCCGTACTAAAAAATATTTTTTGAAATGACGTATACAATTGTTTTGAGAAATGAATTATGTACAACATCTATCAGTCGAAGGAGAACATTTAGTTTAGTAACTACAAACATAAAAGATGTCATAAAGGTATAACAATGTAAATCTCATAATTATTTATTTTTTACTTGGAATTCAATTCATGATAGTTGTAACCACAAATTAAAATTTACATTTTGGGTTACAATAGCTTTCAAACCAACATATGAGACCTTATATAAATGGTCACATATGATAGAATGCATACACAATTCAAAAATTTTGAATTTAGATACCACATAGGTGTGTTAGCATATGGGGATAAATGTGGTGGTCTCAAAACTATCAATTTTTTCCTTCATTGAGGAATAATAGGATATTATTAAAATCTTAAGGCAAAACAAATTTTTATGGTTGTAATAATTGTTCAAAAGGTATTATGCTATATATATCTCTCATGTACATCTATAGGGGGATTTCTATAATGTCTACTTAAAAATAATTAATAACAACATCAACATTTACATATTTATCATCACACAAACATTCCAATTCTAAATTTAATATCATGGTGATGGATACTCTTCATTTCCCATCGAGGATCACAATGCCCCCAAATAAACTCCAAAATCATCGTCCATCTCCTCAAACCAAGATTCCAATCAAGCCAAACCCACCTAATCAAAGTAGGCCACAATCAACACCAATACAAAAACTAGGAAAAATAGAGTACCCGCTACTAAACCACAAAAATTTCAATGGATCAAACCTTGGGTCCCAACACAACAAAATTTTTTTCATCACATAATAAAAATATAATAATTAGAATCCATATTATTCTGATAGATATAGGGGAATTCATGGTTAAAAAGAGTTCAAAACGATGTATTAACTACTGCCATTATCAAGTCACTACATCAATGTAAAAACCTTGATTTCTTTTCCCTTGCAAATAACTAGGATTTTGAGGTGGCCAAGTTCATTTGAATTCTCTTCGGATGATGGTGCACTATATATAACCTATATATTATTGAGCATGCGTGAGTCTCATAGCATTTGTCATTTCAAGCATATCTAGACTACTTGTAATGTGATAATGTAACTCTAGCCTATTTTTTCTAAGATTAGTAGAAACTATAACAACCTTTACACATAAATAAAATGTTTCACTATTTTAAAATATTGTATTATAAAAATGGGCATAAGTTGTAATATAATTTTTCTTGTCATCTCAAACCTCGTGTAGTCATGTTTTTGTAGATAGTGAATATTTTAAGTTGTTACTTATTTTAGAGATGAATTCATGTTTATAAAAATCCATGCAATAGATAAATATGTAGAAATACATTTAATTATGTCAATTCATATAAGCCATAACTATTAGCTTTGCTAAAATCATGAACAACAATTCTTTCATTTAAAATTATTTATATAGTCACTTTATTTTCATTTGTTAAAATAGAATTATACGTAGAACTTTATATCAACAATTAAATGATGTAACAATAAATAAATATCAATTTAGATTGATTTGTAAGTTCTCATAAAAAATTTATTGGAAAATCCCTTACACCCCTATAAGTGCAAGTGTTAATTTTTATTACAATACTCCCAAACTTTTAATATCACATTAGGTTACATGGGTTTTCATACTTGAATTATAATATAAGTAAATGTGTATTAACTGCATGTAGATCCTGTGAGGATCAAATTTACTTGGATACTACTTTTGGAAGGAGGCATATTACTCTTTTACCTTCACATCACACTAGAGATGAACATCTTATTGATTCACATGCATAAGATGTTTGAAGCAAATGGTCAAGAATTCAATGTTTTAGTAATCATCGGTTCATTTATAAAATATGTAATTTTTCTTGTGTGTGATATATTATTGTAGTATTTTAGTTTATATTTTAAAATAACTTATTTTCATTTGAATTTTAATATTTTGTATATTGTACAAATAGATATTATTGATTGATTTTTTAGAAATGGTATTCGGTATTGTTTCGGTGTATGCATTTCTAAATTAAAATATGTTAATTTCATTTTACATTTAAACATGCACACATACGTGCACACGTGTGCATGCATGCGGACACATAATTAATTTAATATAATTATTTGATATATTAAATAATTATTATATTATATTTTTAATTTATTAACCAAAATTTCCATCACTTTTGTGCCACTTGATATTAATTTATCAAATAAAATTAAGCATAAAATGTGGTACAAATGGGGCAGAAATGTGGAGTAAAATTAGCACAAATGTGACATAATTAAAATTTATAGTCACATTAAGGTTATATGTCCCTTTTTGTATAACTTCATTGATGTGATTTCCTTAAAGAAACATGGCAAAAACCCCACAAAGGTCTATTTCTTATGATAAATTGACACAAATAATGGCATTATTTGCACAAATTGTAGTATTGTGTACAAATATACACACAAACAACCGTGTTGTGTTGTGTTTTGCCCTAAAAGTAGATAAAAAAACTCTTTTTTAGTTATGTGTATGAATATGTACTAAATTTAGTATTAGATCCCAATTGCATTACCAAGAGCTTCCATAATTGTGAATTTTATGTTTTGGGTCAAACCATGCACTAATGCATTTCAAATTACACATCATGATAGAGGCCACAAATTTGATATGTGCATTTAAGAGTGAACTATGAGACTCTCCATTGCATTTTAATCCATGATATAGTCTATGATGCTATGTTATTACTTCTAAGAGATGAAGTGTTTAATGATTTTATTATATGCATTAAAATTGTGTAAAATTTACACATTGTACAATGAGTGTGAAGGCGACAAGAAAAGAGCTCAAAAAAGAGGAATAAGTGGTATTGATCAAGCATAGTAATTACTTGTCCTAAAGAAATTAGGACTCCTTTTTTACATATCTTTTACCCTACCCAAAACACATCATTATGGAAATCTAGACCATGTGAAATTATGTCTATGTTAATGGGCCCAAAATATGTAAAAATTGATCACAAACGACCTAGAGAAAAGCATTCATGTTCCTTCCTAATTATATACATTCCCATACTTTACCAACACCTATTTATTTGAACCCTTCTAGATAATAACCTTGAAACATGAATTTGAATTTCAAGCTAATATAAGGGAGAAAAGCCAAAGGTTGTGCACCCTAAGTTGAGAGGTGTACAACACTCATATAAATACCCTAAATTTAAAAAAAAAAAAAATTTAATAGATTTTTTTAATTTAAATATTTTCTTTTGAAAAACTATATTATATGGAAAGTGATTTTTAAAGGTATGTAAATCAAGTAGTTTTCCATACAAAGAAAAGTAAGGGTGTACCATTAGTAGGGCATCATGTCATGCATTTTTTCCACTTATGTGGCATTATGTGATTTGGTGATTGTTTAATATGATTTGATGTGACTCGTTTTATCGGCTACTTTTTTCAAATTTTAAATGAGAAATGTACATGTACTAGCCCTTGACTTTACATCTACCTTTACCATTATTGGTCCATGCTCCACTATTGGCTCCTCTCCCTTAAATTATTTTGAAATCTCTAAAGACCTCATTGGGTAAAACCAATGCGTCTTGATATGTGTGCAAAGGGCCTTTCAAAAGGCCCACTTACCTATGTTGTATTATTCCAAGGATATTTTTGGGTTGGGAATTGTAGAGATGAAGGGATACATGCACCTTATTTAATGGATACCATCATAAGTAACCCACTTCACCTAAAAATTAGAATCTTTATATTGCATAGATTATTTCTAGCTAGAGGAAGAGAAAAGCATAGAGAGAAGAGTATTAAAGAGTTTATTTGAACAAACATGTAATGCCCTCTCCTCTTCTATGTTGTTTGAACTGTGTTATCAATTTTGAATTTATTATAATCTCAAACCCTATTGTTGTATTCTAGTTAGCACACAAATAAAATGTGTCGAACATCTTGATTACTATTATGTTTTGGTTACCTTTGTGACTGTATGGTCATATTGTGGACTTGAAGGGAAATTAAGGATAAGACAATTAGCTAGAACGGTTACCTTGTTATAAATTGATTGTGATGTCATTACTCTTCGATATGGCTTTTTTATATTTAATCTAACACTATGACTAAACACATAGACATCATTGCACATTGTACATGTAAATAGTAATGGACAAACGATAGTAACACATTGTGATATGGAAATTGAAGGATAGACATCTCTAATCGAACTGATTAACTTTTGATAGACTTTCAGTATGGAAGAAAATGATGTGTTGTTAGTTTAGATATATGTTGATATTTCAAATTATTTTCGTATTGATTTTTATTATGATGTTCAAAGTTATTTTGTGATTCCTTTGATGTTGGAGAATTGGCAAAATTGTGAACAGTGAAAGTATTGCTTAAATTAGATGATTTAGTTGGTTTATGATCGTAATTACAAACTGATGTATTAGCGGAATCAAAATGTTGAAAATTGAGAGTAATTATTGAATCACTTGGTCTTAGCAATAATATTTATGACATTTGACGTTGAAATTGATATGTAGATATAAGCATTTTTATTAGTTTGATATCACTAATATGGCCATGAGGCCAAAAAGGTATTGTGTGAAATTTTTTTGCAGGTAATTATTTCACAACAATAAACTATGGGGGTAGGAGACCAACAACGAAGGAATGTGGGGTATTGGAAACTAGTCACCATGGCAACTTGTGTTATGTTGTGTGTGTGTCCTGTTGTTGTTAGGGGGTCCCCATGGGGGATTACCTCCAATTGTGACCAAGGGGTTTTGTGTGTTGTTCTTTTATTTTATTTCCTTTATTTAATTTTAGTATGTGATTTTATAGTGATGTATTTCCTTTTTAATTATTTAATTAAATTGTGTATAGATTAGTAAATTTAATCATGTTACTAAACTAATCATGAATGGGACAAAAGAATTCATTTATTAGATTAGATGGCTCTTTGGTTTATGTTTTTAGTTGAGTGTTTGTGATCTTGAGTGTTGTACACTCTACCTCATCTTGAAATTCGATTTGGCCTTAAGGGCCAATTTTGGAGACTTGTGGGACAAGTTAAACTTGTCCCACACCTCTTAAATTATTATACCAACCCTACCTATGGGTTGGGGGTCAAAAATAGACCCCATGGAGTGTTTTGTAAGGTAAAATGTGAGATTTGATTTGCACTTTCTTTCTTGTGTCTTAAATTTTGTCCTTTGGGTGTGGGTTGAAGTGGTGTGTGTAAGAGGGTTGTCATACCTCTCAACCACCCATTTATTATGCCTTGGGGTTGAGGTTTGACTTGTGATGTGGAGTTGAGGATGAGTGATGTGGCATCCTACATGGAGCCACCTCACCCTCCTCTTCCTTTTCCTTTATATGCATGTTTAATTGTTGTTTTAGGGGTTACTTACTCATTTTCTTTTTCCTTTTGGGGAATGCTTGGAATTTTGGAGAGCTTGCTTGAGAATGGTGAATGGAACTTGGAGTGGATGGTGTTTGCTTAGGATTTTGGAAGGCTTGGATCTTGTTGTGTATTGACACTCTTCATTTGTAAGGTAGATCTTCACCCTTATTCCTACCTTGTTATTTTTTTGTGCTCATATGTGTTGTTGATGATTGCTTATTGCTCATGACTTTGGGAAATAGATTTGATTCTTAGGTTGTGGGAGAAATGGAAATGGGGGTAAAACTTGAGGGAGGCATAAGAGAAATGTAATGGGTATTTTAGGAGGGAGTTGGGTTGGGATGTCCACCTTGTTGATAAATATGAATTGTGTTTATCTTATTTTCTTGAGGGAGGCATAAGAGTGAGGGAGGCATAAGAGTGTGTTGATTTCTTGAGGGAGGCATAAGAGTGGTGTATCTTTTGGAGGGAGGCATAAGAGTGTTGTGTGTATTGTGATGGAGTTTTTGGAGGCTCATAGGTGGACACCCAAGCCCTTGGGAGGCATAAGAAGAACCCCCATGTTCCTTTCTCCTCTATGGCTTTAGTATGAAGCCTTTGTGTTTTGAAATTTGTGGATTTGTTGTAAAATTGGTATTGTGTTATTTTATTGAATGACTTGATTGAATGTGTATGTGGAAGCCATTTTTGAGTTGTCATGGTTGTCTAAATAGCCCTCATTGCTTCCTTGTTGGGGCTCGGGGGCCAATGAGGAAGAAGGCTTCTCTCCTCATTGGATATTTTGGTTGGGTGGAGAGTGTTGCCTACTCCCCATTTTTGTGTGTTTTGGCTTGAATGAATATGGTGAACTCTAAGGATGAAGTAAGGTGCTCTTGTTGAAGAAAGACATGTGAAGTTGTAGCTTGTTTTTATATATAATACTCCTCAACTTGTAAATTGTATCAATAGTTTATTATATGTAATCTCATTCATTATTGGAAATGGTTTACTATAATCTACATTACTCCATGTGAATATGAACATTGTAATGATTTTGTAAATAGAAATTAAGTTCTTTCAAACTTAAATTTGTGTTTAGGAGATTGCATAGCAATTGGTTTATTTTAAATGGCTAGTGTTTTTGGATGGGAGTTAAAGGTTGATTAATTGCTTTATTGAAAATATTTGTTTACTTCAATATTGAAATAAATTTCATTAGGAATGGTTTGTCTTCCCTTATCCAACTAGTTGCATATATAAGGATTAGATATGATTGATTTATCAATAAATTTTCCTTAACTATGTGGCAATAGGATTTGACTTAAGTAAATGAATGATCCACAATTAATTATACCCTTAAAATATTTATGTTAGATGAAGATGAATGTGATAAATGGTTAAATTTGACAAATACAAAGTTTGTGCACTTCTATAATTACGTGGGATACGTAAAATATTTACTCATAAAATTTTATACAATTGCAATATTTAATTCCCCACCCTTTTGCAGTCCCCTAATCTTAATGGAAACTCTAAATCAATAAATACTTGTATACATAAGTAATGGATAATTGATATACTTTGCCTACTTCCAAAATCTATAATATCAAAGTATTAATATCGTTGTTAGAAATTAATATATTTGACTTAATATATATAAATAAATCAAAATTAAACTTAAACCCTTATATCGGTAAGTTAAACCTAAAAGTAATAATAAATAAATAAAAAAAGACACATTAATTAAAATTGTTTTAATTTTGGAAATCGGCCAAGTAGAAAAGTGGTTTTAATAAATAATTCAAAAAAATATATATATAGTTTTTTTGCTAATGATTAGTTGTGGCCTTATGTGGTAGGGTTATTGATTATAATGGTTGGGGGGAGGCGGACCCACCCCACCCCAACCCATATGATACATATGGGGTGGGGGGTCAGGTGGGTCGGTGCCCCTCCCCCACTCTATAAACCTCCACTTGCTAATTAAATTCAGCGCATTCAAACTCCACTTTGCCATCCATAATACGCGAGTCAAAAAACTGTGTGTGTGTGTGTGTGTGTGTGTGTGTGTGTGTGTGTGTGTGTGTGTGTGTGTGTGTGTGTGTGTATGTATGCTTACAAACATACAAACATATATATATATGAGTAAAACATAAATAAATATATATATATACAAACATACATACATACATACATAAATATATTTATACATACATATATATATATATATATATATATATGTTTGTGTATATATAAATATATGAAATTGTTCAAAATAAATAAGTAGGGTTCCTTATTCTTCTTTACCCAAATGGGTATATACTCATTGTATATACAATTAACCTGCAAGAAAATACTACATATAAAAAATAAAGAAGAGGGACCAAAACCCACAAAGGAAATGGGTAGATCCTTGCCCTAATCACAAAAACTTAACAAAGGAGAGCTTCCAATCCTCTCTAATGGCCTCCATGGCTTCATTTTCTTCTCCTCCTTCCTTAACCTGCAAAAAAAACAAGAGAAATGAGAAAATTATGTCTAAGAAATGAATATATGAGATCTCATAAGGATTTCTAGGGTTCCTTTTAGACAACCTAGATCTAATGGCTTAGATAGATTAGATCCAAGGGTGTAGGATGAACCCTACATCACTTAAGTGATGGGGTATTTAGGTGGGAATGAATTAAATAAAAATATGTGTGTGTAATGTTAAAAGGGGGACCAAAAGGGTTAGGCTAAGTTGTGCTCACTTGACCTATTTAAGGAATAGACTAACTATTATGTGCATGCCATTAACACTAGAGGATTATTAGCCTTGTCTAATTAAATTTTAAAATTGCTAATGGGCATTTAAATAATGAATTTAAAAAGGGATTAATGGAGTTAAATAACGAAAAGCTAAATGAGGATTTTTTAAAATAAAATATTTGGGTCTAGAAGAGAAGGAATTAAATTGTAACATCATTCCAAAATTGGGTTTAAAATATTAATCACTATTTTAGTCCCAACCGCCAATTAATAGTTAAAATTTTGTAATCCGAATTTAATTAAAATCCAAGCTAAGGCCTTGGAACCTTTCAACAAAAATTATTCCATAATTTTTCATGTTTTCTGCGATTGGGTTTAGCATGTGAGTTTTGTTGAGGAAAATGTGGGTGTTACAAAACAAAATATATTTATATATTGGAAAGGTAAGAGGATTCTTGGTTAGTATTAGAAAACGTTCATTTTGAAGTTAAATCTATGGTTTAAGATTTTGGTTGACTTGTGTGTTGTGTGAGAAATTTAAGTGTATTTACTTAGGGGATAAAGTAGATTTATGGGGAGATGTGGAGTGTAGATGGGATACTTTGTTTTATAATTTTATAGAAGTAGAATTAGGACCTAGGGTTATTAGTTGGTTCCCTTATTGTGTATAAGGTCTTATTTTTGCATATTTAAACCCTATTAACTATCCACACATATGCAAACTCTTATATGTATTTCTCTTGCAATTAAATAATCCATTGAATTTATGTGTGTGTATGTCCATTGCAGATGGTATCCTACACCTATCCACTCATTCCCTTGCTCCTACAAAGTATGCTTACTCCTTGTAAATTTCATTATCTTTTCCAAGTAATCCTTCACTTGTTGATTTTTAGTGTTAGACCATTCAAAAATAGTGCTTTCCTTATATTTAACATATATTCATTAGGAAGCCCCTTATTCTTGGGGTTGGGTAGTGGATCTCACTTGGTTAGTTTTTTTGTGGGAGGTGAGTTCTCCTCCCTTCACCCTTATTTGATGCAACATGTTGTTTGAATAATTTAAACACTCTTTTTAGGGTTAATTAGCTTTCATATCATGGATTATGTGTGTTGCATTGTTGTTATCTCTTTTTACTTGCTAAAATAAGATTAATTTCATTTCCTTAAAAAATTGATAAGTGAAAAATACATAGTTGAATGCATTATTAGGTTTAAATGGACTAGTTTCTAATAGTGGTATATGCTTAGAAAAGAGAATATTAATGGATAAACTTGTAGTTAGGTTATTGCTTTGGAATATGGTCCGATTGTAGTTATGTGTATTTAAAAAAGGGATTGGTTCCCTCTTGATGAAATTTTAAAATGGAATTAAATTTATTTTATTTTTAAGGTATTGGGTTCCTATAAAATTTTAAGTGCCTTCTTGTGAGTACATGTCATGTTAGTGTTCTAATCGGATTGGATTACAACTCTAGTACCCTTCCTTGTTTAACTTTGGTCCATAAGCGTACAATCCTAACCCGACGAAGCCTTTGGGTTGAGATTGAGCTTCAAGGGTGGAGGGACATGTCCTTCCATAACAAGTGTAAACCTTTCCTATGTGGGAATATAATAAACTAATTGCATGTTCGTTGCATGAAGCATTTTGACTTGTCAAGATGGTGTCATTGGAAAGGTAATTATTTATTCTTATAAGTCTGATTTTAACAATATTTTTGATAGGAGGGTGGAATATCGGTTCATGTTCATTTATGGGTTTGGGTAAAGGATTTGGATAAATATACCTATATTTATTCATTGATATAAATAAACAAGGATACATATATTTACTAATTTTAATTCAAATTAAAAAAGGATAAATGATGAATTTCGTTGGAAGATTTGAACAAATATAGCTTTGGCATAAATCCAAGCTTCTATGGAGCACCTCCTCTTAGAATGTGTGGGCCCTGTAGGTGTTTAGGAGTTTTGTGTATGTGTGTTCTCCAATGACGCCTAGAAAATCTTTTGGACTATGTATGCATGAAGAAATGCATCTCTTGGAGCGTCCCATATGTAAGCTTCAGCTTTTGTTTCTATTCTATTATTCTACTAGGCCTGCGAATGGATGCCTCTAGTCTCATGAAAATAAGATAAAGAAAGAAAGAAAGAAAGAAACTCTAAATTTTACCATCATTATGCCAGGTTGAACTTTGTGGTGGTTGATTGGATTTGTGTGCTTTGTTAAATGTATTTGGATGCGATGGATATCTTGGGAAAACTCTCTTCTTTTATCACCAATGCGCGCCAATAAAATCTTTGGTGGTGAGTGAGAGTGTTTTCTTGGGGCAGCAGAAGAAGGAATTATTGCTTAGTGTTTGAACTAAATTGTAGGCGGTTTTTGGTTGTGCTTGCTTGGTGATAAGGAGCAGCGGCGGCCGTAAACTTCCTTCACTTTTGTGTTAAAATAGGAGTTAGTGATGTACACAAAATTAAGGAAATGCAGCCTCATGGTTTTAAAAGGATTAAGATGTGTATTGTTCGACATACTACCTCAAAGAAGTGGGATCTTATGGAATGCAACAATTTCATAATATGCACAAGATGGAATGTTGAGAAAACCTTGAAACTTTTAAGCTAAAAGTAGTGGCGTAAAAGCTAGTTTTTTGCAACATAATGCAAAAAGATGCGCATCTTCTTGGACCTCAATGGTTATGAGGGATGCATAGAATGGTGTGATGAGATATAAGTAAAAGAAATTGCAAGCAAGTGTAACTAGCACGTGTGTGTAAACTCCTCAATTCTTACTGCCGATCACTTCACGCATGGACTCTATACCTCCTCTCCTACTTGCTTTCAAAACTTTCATTTCTTTGCATAGTTAATGGAATGTTAAATATTGAATTATGCTTATTAATGATGTGTGGTTTATTTTGTTGGATCATATTACAAACTCCCTAGAAATAATTCCACACCATGTCACCTATGATGAAAATTGATGCTTTGCATGGTGTCTTTATAGTACTAACCACTTTGGATTAGAAAAGAACAAACTTTCTTCGTGACTAGGAAAATTGTTAGGGAAAATGGTTTTAAAATTGCAAACTTAGGATTTTGAAAAGCCTTAAATTGTGACAAAGTCTCTTAAAATTTTAAGCTCAAAGAAGAACATCTAAACCTCGCTTTCACTAGCTATCATAACTTCTTATGTGTTGTATGATGACCCCATATTAAACTAGACACTTTTTCTAAAATCATGTTGATTATGGTTATGAATTGAATTTTTGGCCACTTTAGAAAACTTGATTAATCCCAGGGAGCAATCGTTCACTTATGACCAAACCCTCTTGAAATCACTTCGTATTTTGTGCCTCTGATCCCAAAAGAAAATTTGACCCCGCATACCTCTTATTTGTTATATGGGGTATAACGTAGTGTATTTTGTTTTAATCATTACCCTTGAAAAGAGATTTTTGCACACCCATTTTTGACCCCACTTAGCTTAGTCTATAGAAGGGAAAATGATCGATTTCATCCAACTCGGCTCAAATATCTTTGTTATAGTTTGAACCTCGGTGGTTGGTTTTTGATTTTGTCTTTTCTCGGTGATTCTATGTATAGTAGAGAAATGGCGGAGTAATTAATCATTCCATTTGGGGGTCTTACATCTTTTTTGCAGGCCCATTTCGTGGCTACTTGGGTTGATTTGTGCAAATAGTGCAATAAAGGTTGTAGACCCACATCGACTAAAGACGTGTTCAAAGCTTAAAACCAATGTGATGCTTAGAAAATTGTATGGAGAGTATAAATATTTGGTTTAATAGCCTTAATGAAGATTGTTGATGAAAAATAAGAACTACGTGATTCGACACCTGTAACTAGGCTCTTGTAGCAACAACGAGAGATGAGGACTTGGTTAGAAGTCATAAAATTGATATTCCTATGAAAAACCTTTGAAACTTGCATGTAATGAATCAAAAATTGTTTGTGTTATCTCTCACCCTCCTTGGTTACAAGAAATGATCTAGTTTACTTGGGTATACAAAATGGGTGTTTTCTCTCTCTAACCTCTCTCTAAAACTTGAGAGGGTTGTTTCATTTAAATAAGTACGGAAAATTGGATAATTTATTATCTCTCTAACCTGAAATTAATTTGGGGGTTTCACTAGCATGTATGATGGGAGGGGTTTGTCCTTGCTAATGTTTTTATTTATGACATATGATTACATATTTTCCAGGTTGTAGGTGGCGTGATGGTATAAAATAATTAATAAGGTACATATGTATATGGTTTCCTAATATGTGTGTATTTCTAAAACAGAAAAGAAATGGTTTATGTCATATTTATTTGTTTTGTTGTACTTGTGAAATGAAAATATTACTATTTTTTCGAATGTCATGTTGTTTAAAAAGGATTAATAATTTTGCTAGTGTTAGTATGTTGTTCTTGTAGTAATATGTACATCTTGAAATATAATGTAGTTATTATGGTAAATTTGGGAACCTAATCTAGCAATAAGCAAAGGAAATATTTTATTACATTAGTTCTAGTGAGAAATGCCTTTCTTTCTATGAGTAAAGAAAGTGGATATGGTAATGGTAAATAGTTGATTGATATTTGTATATTTGGATCTTTCCTTCCAAGTGATCTTTAGGTAACTATGGAAAGGGAAAATATTCTATAATAGTCAAACTAGAGCATCACGATAACACTAAATAATGGGAAAAATGTTAATATCGCTACTTATGTGAGTAATTAACCCTTTAAATTTATACCATGTGTGAAGGTGTGTAAAGTTGAAAATGTTGCATGGGAAAAAGGAAGTTTTAAGCTTGAAGTTAAACCCTGCTATAACCATTGTTAGTTTGTGGGACAACGTGTAACATTAATAGAGGTATGAATGTATAGTGTGTAGATGAATCTCTATTCAATTGAAGAATTCACCCTTAGTATCTTATTTGACTATAGTACTTATGCACCCTTTTTGGAGACTAGGTTTTCACCACCTTATGGAGTAGCTCATACCTCACATGGAGGGTGGGGGGAGAATGTTGTTATAAAGATGTGTAATTGGATCTTCCTTATGAAATAGAAAACTAGGAGAAAATTGGTTAGTTAAAAGAGATCCAATTAAGTGGGTTACACAATCATGGCATACCTTGTTAAAGGTTTTAAATGATTATCAGGAAAACCATGCATAACCTCCTCACCTCGCAGATCCTTTTACCAGAAAATGAATGTTGAGTACTTTAAGTAAATTTAGTGGGATAACTAGAATTATCATGCACATTAAAAGTGTATTGTGAAGTAATGAAAAGATGGAACTACATGTTTAGCATAGAAAATTTATAACCATACATTATGGTAATACTAAGGTTAATGGTTTTGGTGTAATGGAATAAGGAGGAACCCTTATGCCGGTTTGAAAATGCTCATTACTTGGTATAACCCCGAGCGCATGATGTGGAAGAAAATTGATAAATTGAGATTAATATTGCATAGAAATAAAGGGAAGATTTACAAGCCCTTTTTATGACACTCCCCACTGGAAGGATTCAATTGTGATAAATATTTTAATGTAGCAAGTTTATCGTGAATCGATGTCGCTACAAGAAAGTCAGTAATGAGAACCTTTTATGGTCCTAACCTAGAATATTAGTTTCTCCTGCTAGTATCTCGTGGTAATAATATTCTTGATTTTTCCTAAGAATAAAGTTATCTTACCCACTGATCTAATGAAACTTTCTTTCTATGTTAATCTATGAGCATAATTCCGTATATGTGTCTTTGAACAACTTAGAGAAATGTGTGAAGGGAAACTTGAGCCAATTTTGGTTTGCACCATGAAAGGATGTCCTTAAGACTCCTTGTGGTCTCATAAGTGATCTTCTTAATGACCCAGATATGTATGATAGAATAAAATGTGAGCCTTATACCCAGTCAGGCGTGGGTTCTATTTTTATAATTATTCATTTAAGATACCACCCAAGTGGGGGTGGATTTGGGTCATTGTAATTTGGCAAATGTTGTGTCATTCCATGGTCACACCCTTGTGCTAACTTGAGC
Source organism: Taxus wallichiana var. yunnanensis (assembly GCA_018340775.1). Taxonomy (NCBI): domain Eukaryota; kingdom Viridiplantae; phylum Streptophyta; class Pinopsida; order Cupressales; family Taxaceae; genus Taxus; species Taxus wallichiana. Next base: position 683,405,425 of record CM031236.1, on the reverse strand, counting down.
ATCTTCGTTTACCAAATTAAGGGAAGGTTAAATAATGTTCAGGCTTACTTAATGTACTTACAAGAAACTTTGGTAAGGGGAGTGCATACATGGGTATTCATGATTGGTGTCGAGTTATACTTTTCTTCTTATATTTAGTGGAACCATGAGTGTTCTTGAATCCATAATATGATGGTGGTAGAAAAACATACTCTGGTTAAGAAACTTAGTCTTGCACACCCCATGTCTTGAGTGATGGCTTGTGCTTGTTTTAGGTCACATTTGAAGAAGTGGACTATTGGACCCAATCTTTGTTGTTAATAATTTTAGTTGAGTTGCATGTTCTGAAAGTGGTAGAGAGACCAAATAGGGAATACTAACTCTAGATTGGACCCGAGAATGATGTGGACCACAATTTCCTTGTGGCATTGTGCGACCTAAAGATATGATGTGTGCTTTCGCAAATGAAATACCTCTTTGTAGTAAATAAGGATGCATTCAAATGTAAAGTTATAAACCTTGTGTTCACTAGAGTGATGTGAAAGTTAATATCGGTGATTATGTGAGATTGTTGTTATGTATCATGTGACAAGTGAAAAAATTTTAAGTGTTGCATCATATAAACAACATAAAAAACTTGCTAGTTTTTGTAACATTTTGTATGATAAAATTTATGGGCATTACAACAACCTAATTCAAAAAAACTAACAATGGTGCTTAATATGTTAAATAATAATATGTTCACAAGAAATTTATATGTAGAAACAAACTAATTTTATTGCAATTCAAACTATATACAATTTTTTAAAATATATAAGAGAGATGTATGCCCATACATCTATCACTTTATTTAAAGTAAGATACTTTATAGCTATACTCTGATGGAGAATATGAAAAAATGTTAAAATATAATATGAAGGGTTCCAGGTAGGGAATCAAAATTTCATCCTACATGAAGACCATTTGTGTTCACCTTAGGGATGGATTAGAAAATACATTAGTAAAAATCAAAAATATATGTTATTATTACTATTTACTTTTTAGTGCTACTTGTTGAGGTCTTATCTTCTAGCTTGTTGACCTGATTTGCAAACCCGAGATGATGTGTTGGAAAGAAGAGTGAAGAGTACAGATGAAATTTGGCTCAATTGATAAATAAGTGATAAATAAGAATCTCTACAATTTCTTAAAGCCCAAAAATTCTCTAAAGACACTTTATAATGCAAAACACTTAAAGTTGTTGAAAATTGTTAAAAATAGATTTCAGACTTTACGAAAATATATTTGTAGAAATGTTATCTATATTATGTTCACATATTATATTTTATGTGGTATAATGATGTATAATAACAACTCATATAGCTCATATTATTTTGTAATAGTTAGTGCGTTAATAATGAATAAAGTGTGAGAGAGATCTATGATACGTTACATTCTATGGTTCTGATATAATTATGGGTGTTATATAATGAACCACATATTATTAGGTATGAGTGGTTGAAGAAGGTAAGTTTGAATCCTAAATATATGATATCAATACATTGTATATATAGCCTCTTTGTGTGAATAAAATCTCAGGTTTATTTGGTGTCAGCTCGGACTAAAATCACATTTTGTATTGACCAAATAGGGAATACTAACTCTATATTGGACCCGAGAATGATGTGGACCATGATTGCATTGTGGCATTGTGCGACCTAAAGATATGATGTGTGCTTTACGCAAATGAAATACCTCTTTGTAGTAAATAAGGATGCATTGAAATGTAAAGTTATAAACCTTGTGTTCACTAGAGTGATGCGAAAGTTAATATCGTGATTATGTGAGATTGTTGTTATGTATCATGTGACAAGTGAAAAAAATTTAAGTGTTGCATCATATAAACAACAAAAAAAAACTTGCTAGTTTTTGTAACATTTTGTATGATACAATTTATGGGCATTACAACAACCTTTGATTGAAAACAACTAACATATGGTGCTTAATATGTTAAATAATAATATGTTCATAAGAAATTTATATGTAGAAACAAACTAATTTTATTGCAATTCAAACTATATACAATTTTTTAAAATATATAAGAGAGATGTATGCCCATACATCTATCACTTTATATAAAGTAAGATACTTTATAAATATCTGATGGAGAATATGAAAAAATGTTAAAATATAATATGAAGGGTTCTAGAAGGGAATCAAAAGTTCATCTATGTGAAGACCATTTGTGTTCACCTTAAGGATGGATTAGAAAATACATTAGTAAAAATTAAAAATATACATTATTATTACTATTTACTTTTTAGTGCTACTTGCTTTGAGGTCATATCTTCTAGCTTGTTGACCTGATTTGCAAACCGAGATGATGTGTTGGAAAGAAGAGTGAAAGTCTGAGATGAAATTTGGCTCGATTGATAAATAAGCGATAAATAGGAATCCTACAATTTCTTAAAGCCCAAAAATTCTCGAAAGACACTTTATAATGCAAAACACTAAAACTTGTTGAAAATTGTTAAAAATAGATTTCCGAACTTTTCACGAAATATATTTGTAGAAATTTTATTCTAGATTATGTTCACAAATTATATTTTATGTGGTATAATGATGTATAATAACAACTCATATAGCTCATATTATTTTTGTAATAGTTATTGGGTTAATAATGAATAAAGTATGAGAGAGATTCTATGATACGTTACATTCTATGGTTCTGATATAATTATGGGTGTTATATAATGAACCACATATTATTAGGTATGAGTTGTTGAAGAAGGTAAGTTTGAATCCTAACATATATGATATCAATACATTGTATATATAGCCTCTTTGTGTGAATAAAATCTCAGTTTATTTGGTGTCAAACTCGGACTAAAATCACATTTTGTATTGACCAAATAGGGAATACTAACTCTATATTGGACCCAAGAATGATGTGGATAACAATTTCCTTGTGGCATTTATGCGACCTAAAGATATGATGTGTTCTTTACGCAAATGAAATACCTCTTTGTAGTAAATAATGATGCATTCAAATGTAAAGTTATAAACCTTGTGTTCACTAGAGTGATGCGAAAGTTAATATCAAAGGTGATTATGTGAGATTGTTGTTATGTATCATGTGACAAGTGAAAAAAATTTAAGTGTTGCATCATATAAACAACAAAAAAACTTGCTAGTTTTTTTGTAACATTTTGTATGATAAAATTTATGGGCATTACAACAACTTTGATTGAAAACAACTAACAATGGTGCTTAATATGTTAAATAATAATATGTTCACAAGAAATTTATACGTAGAAACAAACTAATTTTATTGAAATTCAAACTATATACAATTTGTTAAAATATATAAGAGATGTATGCCCATACATCTATCACTTTATATAAAGTAAGATACTTTATAGCTATACTGATGGAGAATATGAAAAAATGTTAAAATAAAATATGAAGGGTTCTAGAAGGAATCAAAAGTTCATCCTACATGAAGACCATTTGTGTTCACCTTAGGGATGGATTAGAAAATACATTAGTAAAAATCAAAAATATATGTTATTATTACTATTTACTTTTTAGTGCTACTTTACTGTTGAGGTCATATCTTCTAGCTTGTTGACTTGATTTGCAAACCAGATGATGTGTTGGAAAGAAGAGTAGAAGAGTACGAGATGAAATTTGGCTCAATTGATAAATAAGTGATAAATAAGAATCCTACAATTTCTTAAAGCCCAAAAATTCTCTAAAGACACTTTATAATGCAAAACACTAAAAGTTGTTGAAAATTGTTAAAAATAGATTTCGAGAACTTTTACGAAAATATATTTCTAGAAATTTTATTCTAGATTATGTTCACATATTATATTTTATGTGGTATAATGATGTATAATAACAACTCATATAGCTCATATTATTTTTGTAATAGTTAGTGGGTTAATAATGAATAAAGTTTGAGAGAGATTCTATGATAACGTTACATTATATGGTTTGACAATATAATTATGGGTGTTATATAATGAACCACATATTATCAGGTATGAGTGGTTGAAGAAGGTAAGTTTGAATCCTAACATATATGATATCAATACATTTTATATATAGCCTCTTTGTGTGAATAAAATCTCCGGTTTATTTGGTGTCAAACTCGGACTAAAATCACATTTTGTATCAAAACATGTTTTGATCTTTAAGATGGAAGAGTAATTATGTATTTCCACTAGGTGATTAGAGATTTAAGATGATGGAGTATATTATTTTTATAAAAGTGAGCTATTTTATACTAATTCTTTGTAGGTTATTTTGTATATGCAGTTGTTTCTTTGTATATAATATTTGAAGTTGGTCTACAGAGCTCACCTCAAGAGAGAAAAATTCCTCCCACGTCCAAATCCACCTATTGAATTCTCCAACTAGGTTGACCCACTTGAGAATGTGGACTTTACACTTCCAAAATATGTCTTTTGAGTTACTCAATATAAGCCATAATTTCAAGAAAATAAATATTTGTACATTACGATCTTTAAAAAAATGATATTTGATCATTATAAACTTCTTCTTAAATTCAAATCCCCAAAGTAGATAAACTCAATTAATGTGAGTGTAGTTTTTTTTTTTTGTCATTGTTTTTAACAATATATATTTGGACCAATAGTATTTTTTTTTAATGCCTAGGGTCAAGTGATGTCTAGGGTCAGTGATGTCCTTATAAATTTTACATTTTTCAAAACTTATATGAGTCTTGAGTGTTATGTAGATAGTCCTATGCACTAATTATTATAAGTGTTTAAGTCGAGTATTTTGATTCAATCATTTGGTGTCATTTAAACAGTTTATAGGTTTATAGGTTGAGACATTCATTATCATGGTTAAAGAAGAATTTATCAGTTTGTCAAAATTATCGAGTCAAAGTATTAAAAATTTGTTTTACTGACGGGTATATTTTGGTGTTACTCGATAACTTAAAAGTCGGTTTTATTTTGAGGGAGGTTTTAATACACAAGTTTCAAGGGGAATTTATGATAAGTTTCAAGCATAGTAGAGGATAGAGGAAATAGAGGTTGAAGGATAATGGACATCCTTTTCGCCATTCACTAGTGACATAGTTGTAAAAATATATTGGTGACAAACTAATTTCGTCAAAATGACCAAATGTTGAGGATGATTTTAGCGTGGAAACAGAGATTGTCTCAAATTGTTTATGATTAAAGTCAGTGATCTACTGATGGTGGCTACATACTAAGATAACAAGGACCGAGTTCTTATAATTACTATTTTAAGTATTTTCATATTTTGTGTGGTTTGTAGAATAAACCCATATTGTGATGCTTCAAAAGTAATTGTATTTTGAAGAAAATTTATTTTGGGGTAAGAGAATATTTCAAGGTTAAATCAATATGGATTGTTGTCGAGATAGTTAATACATCTAAGAATGCTGGAGGATTCAAATGTTGGGATCTAGGGAATGGGCAAGGTGATCCATGGTATTCAGCTCACGATTATGCCTTTACAAGGGTAAAGATACATCTTGATGGTTTTTTACCTAGTCTAATCGAGTGTTTTCCTATGTACACACTACGAGGGAAATGTTAGGGATTATTTTTAAAGTCAACATATTAGTATATTGTATATGGTGTGATGATTTGTAATAATATATATATAGAGAGAGAGAGCATTGTAATAGTTAGTGGATTAATAATATATGAGGTGTGAGAGAGAATCGTGTTACATTTTATAGTTATTATGACCCAAACATTATTGGATGTGAGCGGTGAAAAAGGTTTGTGAGAATCGAATTAGAAATGAGGCACCACGAAGTAGTTGCACTCCAACGGAATCGTGAAAGCTCCAATGATAGCAAGGAGAAAAATTGATTAGTAATGGAAGAACTTGCTCAATGAAACAAAGCTTACATAGAGGAAAGACAAATGGAGTGTCTTGGCATGCTCATAAATGAATTGAAAAGGGTACATATAGGGTGCTAAGTAACCTAGTGCATGACACATATGAAACCCTAAACCTAACCCATGTGAGATGACCCTCCAACATGAGAGGAGGACACATAGGATAACTCACACTAACACCCCCTTGCATCGAAGGCTGGGTAGCGGTTGTGATGAGTCGGAGAGAAGAGAAAAACACTCCTAAACAACTAAGAAAGATGTGTCATGGGGCCGTAACTAAAGGCCTGATAAGGTGCCCATATACAAACACAATCTTCCTAGAAGAAGAAGAAGAAAAAAGGACTACATAGCCTAAGAAGATGGGCAGCTGTAGAAGACCTCACCCCAAGAAGAGACCGTAAGTGAAGAAACTTCATCTCAATGAAGGGCTTGGTGAATAAATCTACAATCGATCGGTTCAAATGTCTTGAATATCGATGATGCCATCATGAATAAGCTCCTGTATGAAGTGCATATGGATCTCAATGTGCTTCATTCGCTGATGCTGAACTGGATTTCTACAAATAGAGATAGTGCTCATGTTATCATAGTAGATAATGGTAGGCCACCGAAAGTGGATGCCAAACTCTGTCAGAATACCCTATAGCCAAATAGCTTATGTGGCAGCGTTGACTACTCCTCTGCATTTTCCTTTGTAGATGATATCACAATTGCATTACGCTTCTTACTAGACCAACTAATACGACATGAACCAAGAAAGAAACAAGTAGCCATAAGTATATTTCCGATGATCTAAGTCACCAGCCCAATCGAGAATCAGAACCCAATCAAGTCAATATCAACCCCTCCATGATAGTGTATGCCATCAGCATAAGTGCCATGAACATAATGAAGGATCTGTTTAGCTACTTTCCAATGTAGCTCATGTGGCTCCTACATGAATCTGGACATGATCCCAACAGCATATGATAAATCCGGTCGAGTGTGAGTCAAGTAGATCAAGCTCCCAACTAACTATCGGTAAAGAGTAACATCGGCCAAGGGAGTAGAGCAATCTAAAACAAACTTAACCCCGGAAAGAAAAGGAGTAGGAGAAGACTTGCAATCGGACATCCAAAGGCCAGGCTAGCAAATCAAGAGCATACTTAGGTTGTGAAATCAAGATTCTGAGTCAGATTGTGAAATCTGGATCCCAAGGAAGTAATGAAGCAGACCTAAGTCAATCATGGAAAACTTGTTGGCTAAGGCGATCTTCACATAATCAATAATAGAGGAAGAGTTGCTGTGATCAACAAGTCATCAACATATAGAACAAGAATGAGTATGGAGTCATCTTGCTGTAGAATATAAACATTTGGATCAGAGTGACACCTAGTAAACCTTGATGTAAGTAAGAAGGAGTCCATCTTGGCATACCAAGCCCGAGGGGCTTGTTTAAGGCCATAAAGAGAATTCTTTAACTTACAAATGAGGGAGGAATCTTGGACATAACCTAGAGGTTGTTCCATATAGATCTCTTCCTCTAGGTCACCATGAAGGAAGACACTCTTAACGTCCATTTGATGGAATTTTCATCTGTTTGCTATGGAAATGGCTACGGTGGTCGAATAGAGTCATCTTTGCAACCGGAGTAAAGGTTTTTGTATAATCAACCCCAGTGTTTGTAGGAGAAACCCTTAGCTACTAATCACGCTTTAAACTTTTCGACTTCTCCATCTACTCAATACTTTGTTGGAACACCCACTTACACCAAAAAACGATTTTCTTCCTTTCGGAAGAGTGGTGAGATCCCAAGTATCATTCTTCATGAGAGAGGAATACTCCTCATCCATGGCGAAATCCCACTCAAGAATACGAGAATCCTCCCGAGAAAAGTGGATCGGAGAAGAAAAGGTGAAGAAAGAGTGGGGTCAATGAAATCCGAGTGAGTACGTCTCATATCTCGAAGTATCTCAACTAAATCTCCGGCACTTTGTAAAGTTTTCTGGCCCAAAGGGACCGGGAGGATCGGGCTTCAGTCAAAAGATTCTTCACTTGAGTGAGAAGGGACATAGTCCTCATCGTCACTACTCTCAAAATTAGAAGACTCAAAGGTCTGATGGTCGGGAGGATCCGAGAAGAGGAGCACGCTCAGCAATATCATCATCTGATGAGTTAGAATCTGAATTAGTGAGCTAAAGAACCTCAATAGGTGGATAAGTAGAAGTCGAAGAAGACTCATCGAACTTAACACTTCTCTCATATATAGCTCATGAGAAGTAGAATTCATCATGAGAACCCTCTCCACCATCGATTCGAGCTTTTGGTGTGACGAAAAAGTTGTGTAGCTCGACACCGAGGAAATTAAGAGCGTCATCCCCGAGAGTAGTTACGGGATGGGTGACCTCACTGAAAATTCCGGTGTCACTTCCTCTTAATATGTCATTGAGCTGATTGGGTGTATACTCGGCTCCATTGTGCGGGAGGGTATTGGCATAACAATTGATTAACACAATGAGATCCCTCTCCACCATCATTTCGAGCTTGTGGTGTGATTTGGTAAGTCATGCGGCTCACGATACCATGAAAAGAGTTTGCGGGAATTGAATCGAAAATCGAGGCACCACGAAGTATTTGCACTCCAACGGAATCATGAAAGCTCCAGCGATAGCAAGAAAAAAATTGATCGAGTAATGGAAGAACTTTCTCATGAAACAAAACTTGCATAGAGGAAAGACAGCGAGTGTCTTGGAATGCTCATAAATGAATAGAAAAGGGGTACATATAGGGTGTTGAGTAACCCTCATTGCATGAAACATATGAAACCCTAAACCTAACCCATGTGAGATGACCCTCCAACATGAGAGGAGGACACATAGAATAACTCACACTAACAAGTGGTTGAAGGAGATAAGTTTGAATCTTAACTTTTTGGAGCTCAATACACTATATATATAACCTCTCTCTTTGTGAATAAAATATCAAATTTATTTTATGTTAAGTTCAAATCAAAAAACATTATCAAGCTTCTAGATGTTGGCGAGGACTTGCACAGTTCGGGAATGGTCGGATGATCGCGATCTGCCTGCCTCAAGCATGTTTGTTGTTGCTTGATAGTGCTTTTTTAAAAGTGTTTTTAGGCGATGCCTTTTTGTTGTACTCTCCTAGGCTCGGCCTAGTTTGACTCTTGTTATTCTAGGCTCAGCCTAGCTTTGTTTGTGGTTTTGGGGCATGCTCTCATACCGCCCGCTTTTTTTAAAAAGCTATCTTGTATCTTATTGCATTAATATAATATAAGATCCCTTTTCATAAAAAAAACATTATCAATATGGTGGTTCTACCAAATTAATAATTTAAATGAGATTGATTAATAATTTATTTTTTTGACTTATTAACTTGTGTGCTTGAATACATGTGTTGCTTTTACCTATATATTAATACTTAGTATAAATATAAAAGCAAGAGATGATGTAAAGAAGGAAACAAAATAGAATTTTTTTACTCAATTAAATTATATAGAATAGTAATAAAGAGTGTAACCAAAGTGTTTTATTACGTCAAGGCGTTCTTTAGTGAACTAAGACCTATTGGATGACACATCCCATATAATCAACGTTGGAGAGGAGTTTAGAAGACATGCATTGAAATCCTAGTGTTATTGTTCACTCATCTGGATTAGTTGTCTGTCATGTATTCCACCTAGCATGGCACATGTCCTCACATGCATAGTTCAATACCTCTCTCACCTCTCTATGATGTAGCTTCGGAGGCATTGAATATCTCGCATAGCACAATAAGTAGTTTACGAAAGCGGATCCTCCTCAATCGAGGATCGATTTTGTTACCCGTTGCCACTCCAGCAACCATTCGGAGAGAGGGGAACCGATAGAGGTAATTTAATTAATTTAATTTAGATATTAATGTCCATAGAAGGCCAAGAATGTCTGTGGGACAAAAAAATACAAACCAAGAACCGAACATAAAGGGAGTGCTAAAGCATCTCGAGAAATAGAAAAAATAAAAGAAACAACAAATCGATCGCTAGAAGGTTGCGAGCTTGAAACCAATAGAAGTGTGTTTTTAACACATCTGGACTAGGTTTTACATATGATATCATAAGATTCCTAAAATCATTTATTTGGATGTAAGAGTTGATATTTATGTACTCATATGTATTTGAGGACTCTGATTTGAGTATTCTTTTACCTGGATTTGAAGTATCTCACGAATAAATAAAGCTAAGCATTTCTAATCTTCATATTGAATGAGGCTCCTTAAAGATCCATTAGAATCTCTAAAAATACAATGATATCTTCCATGGATTTCATAGTAGATGGGACACTTGACTATAAAATGTTCTTCACTTTCGGGTTAGAAAACACAAGCCCACAAATCCACTCATGTTGTGGAAGTCTATGATCAAGTTCTATCCATAGAGGGTGAGAACAAATGTGAAGCCCAGAGCTAAATGGATCCTTAGGCATGAAGGCAAAAACCTCTTCATGTATTCCATAATTTTGTTTTAATCTTCATGGAAATAGGAATAAAATTGAAAATAGTGAAGAAGCTTTGGTTTAGAAAGGCTCTTTTAGAGAAAACCATGTAACTTTCAAATAAGACTTAGTGAGCTCCTCTCATATACCCCTTTAACTTCATGTTTAGTGAGTTAAGGAGCATTAATAGAAAACCCAAGATGAGGGAGTCTATCTATACCAATATTCAACTTCGAAGGAGAGTAGTAACTCTTACATACAGCAAGATTTGTAACCCTTTTAGAAAATTTGTCTGAAAGTTGAAGTTCCAAATATGGATACATGTTCTGCGAGCAAAATGAATGCCATGCATTTAAGCCCAGACACTTTTGAGTAATATTATTTCTAATTTCCCACTATTTAGATAATGCTTATTTCATCATAGGTTTTCCAATGGTTTAAACCCTTAGAAATGTAGGATGTTGTGGATACCCTCGTTGAAATTTGTTGGATCTTTATTGTTCGAGTCTCATGCCTTTTTCTAAAGTATTCTTGTCTCACCTTATGGTAGGTTAGCACTCATGGATCTTATGCACGGTTTTCTTGAACCCCTAACCCTCCATTTACTAAATAAAAAAACCAAGAAATATAACTTTGAACACTATTTAAGGTAAGTGTAAAACTTCCTTATTTCGGTCTCATTAGCTCGTGAGGGAGTCTTAACTAGGTCATAACCTTTAAAAAATACCCCTACCTTACTTCACTTGAAGGGCTATTCAAAGATTTAAATTTTTGGAATAATATGCGAGAGAAAAATAAAAGAAAAATTACATTCCTTTTTCTCTTTGCCTCACTGTACCACTATTTCTATTTTCATTTTAGCAATTTTTATGGCTTGACTTCGTTAAATTACGGTGATTACTGCGCATATTTAGGTTTTTGTTTTAATTCATTAGGTTTCTTTTGGTCTCTATTAGACCTTTGTGTTATATTCTGAAATTTCACTGGTATTACCATTGAATATATTAACATCAACCCAAAAAAATTGTTTCCTAATTCGTCATTATTAAGAAGATATAGACGAAGCAATAGAATTAGGGTTTGACCTAAAACGGACACAAATTTTGAAAAACAGCTCCAAAAATCTGAAATTTTGAGGAAGATCACTTGTACTATGTACCAAATCCCCACAAAAAATATTTAAAAAATTCCATACCGATCTCCAAATATAGATGAATCACCAACATTATGGTTTAATCCCACACTTTACTGGATCAACTGCTCGATACCACTTGATAAGTACCTTGCATATCATAAATCAATAAATTGCAAAAGATAGCACAACACAAGAGATATATGGGGAGGCAATATGCCTAACATCAATATCTGCAGAATAATACCCTTAACGTAGGGCAACACCATCTGATGCTCCTTAAGGAAGGAGTAACTCCACAATCTCCCAGATGGGAATCCACTTCGAGGGACACCTCAATATATCTCTACCAAGTAGAAGACTCAACTCATACCTACCTCCCTCATAATGATACTCACATCCTTTAAATAGGATGGGTAACACCTAATCCCATGTAGGCCACCCATTACCCAGTATAATTAATTCCCATGTGAGCCCATATAACTAACTAAGGGGATGTGTGCCACATGTCGGCATCTCCATCAACCCATATATATATTATATTATCATATCCCAAGGTACATAGCGAGAGATAGAGAAAGCAACGTGATATTGCAGAGTGGATGGCATTGAGGAGTGATATGGCTAGTGAAGGATTTGGAGCTCACGCAAAGGGCATGGGCAGGCATCTGGGAACTCCCCATTTGGGAAATCATGATAGGGAACCCTCCTCGGCTTCACGTGGGAGTGCGCCAGTAGAGACGACATGGGCCACAAGTGTGCATCTGAATCTACCATGCAACCTAGCCTTTGCGCTTGGTTTTCCAGTATCTATTACAACCAGTAGTCAGCAAGCTAGTTTGGGTAGTAGAAAATTAGGAGTAAGTCAAATAGCAAGTACATCTATGATAGGGTAAATGTCTTATTTATTGTTTGGAGGTACCTTTTCGTGCATTGTCAACACATCAAGCGCACAAAATTTTGGACTCACTTCTAGGAGTAGTACCACTTCGTAGACTATAGGAGTTTATTTTAGCACCACTATTGGGACACGGGGAAGTACATCACGGGTCCACTTCCGGATCTGGTGGAGGATCAAGGGTATAGGTGGCTCTAGTTCTGGTGGATCAGGTGGTTTTGGAGGTAGAGGTAACACAGGAGGTTCTAGATCAGGTAGGCAAGGCCCACACCCTAGAATATTTACATGGAGATGTCACTTCATCTTCCAGTATAGAGGCATAGAGGATTTTTTGAACAAATGCACATGTGCGAGATCTTTGTATAGCACACAAAAGGGATTATGGATTTTGAGTGCAAGTCCGGTTAACTTGCCACTACATTGCGAGGATGCGTACATAATTGGTACAAGAAGTTTGACCCGATCGGACTTACGTATATTATGCAACCTTGCGGGATGCCTTCCTTAAGGAGTTTTATATACGAGTTTGAGTAGAAGAGTATAAGAAAGCTCAAGGATATTAAGCAAGAAATCTTTGAGAGTGTTTGGGAATATGATGCTCATTTTAAAACATTGTTGTCTAAATTTTCTTATGATATTCATGCAAAGCTAGCATGCACGGTAGTTTGTTGCTGGTTTGATCACACCTTTTAGGAGGGCATTTTTGCATAAGACATATAAAGACCCTGTGAAGCACTTGAAGCAACTTTGTGTCTTTGAGGTTGTTAAAAGTATAGACACTAGATTAAGCCCATTCACGGAAGCACATATTGTAGTTATGTAAAGCAATTGGACAAAGTGTCAAAAATTCATCTCATGAGATGTGTAGTGGTATATGGTGTATAGATTATGAAGTGGAATGGCACACTAAGGATAGTTTTCCCCACATATTAGTGTGTTCACTATTGCTAGAAGCTGTGAGATATGTCATTTGAACCATGATGTCGGTGGCTTCAATTACTACAACGTGCGATAAGGAAGAATGTATCTTGCTTTTGTAAAATTTTCAGTCCACAACTCACGATACGAGAAGGCGGCAGGTTGATTGGTCGAGATCCATGATGATATAGTTATTGGTGTGTGAATGAGACGAAGTATCGAGATAACTCTAAAAGTAAAAGTGAGCACCATGATCATGATCACACTAAATCACGCTATGATTGGAATGAAGGAAATTTAAAGGAGGTCATGGAAAAGGTCGAGGATACCATAGTGGATTTGGAGGCCAAGGTCATGGTGGTGGACGAGTGAGTTCCCTCACGGAACATGTTTTACATGCAAATCTCTTGACCAATACATGCATGAATTTCTTCATAATACTACTTGTTCTTTTTGTGGGAAGAATCACGGTTATGAGGAATGCTCGGACTTATATGAGCATCTTAGAAATCATCATAAACGGGAGAACAAGGGTGTAGGGATGGTTAGAATACGGTGCACTATGGAAAATTAGTGGATGCCAAAGTTGCACTTTGAACACTGAAGTATTACAGTGAAGATTACTACAAGAGCATTGAATTTGTGTGCACCGGAGAAGCGTTACAGGCAAAATCCTACCATAACTAAGGAGGAATTTTTACATGCGAGGTACCCATATATTACACATCGGAAGGAGGTTTATCGAAACCATGGAGGTACTCGAGAAATCTTCGAGGTGAAATACAATGTTTAAAGGGCAAACACATAACATGGAGCAGAAGAAGGCGGCATAGAGGCTGTCCATCGAGATATTGATGAATTGAATGAGGTATGCAGATGTTGCACCAAGAGAATATCATTCCATTACTAGGGAATTGGCTAAAGGAAACACTACAATGCGTATGTATTAAGAATGGACAGTAGATTCTACATGTTAATCTTCCCCCTTGTAGCTTGGATTATAACAAGGAGATCATTATGAATGTTGTTGTGGATGGATAGCTCTTGAGCAATATATTGATTAACACAAACATGGAAGTGAATGTGCTTACTTTAGATGCATGGGAACAAATGGGGAGACCTCCGTTATAGCCATGCTCGATGTGTTGTTTATGGATAATCGTAATAAGGCCACTCCCATCATATTTTTAAAATATGCATCCATTACTATAAAAGGGGCCAAGTTGATGGGAAATTTGAGGTTTTGGCACTTGTAGAAGCGATGACTGACTTTCGAACTCTTCTTGGATGCCCTTGGTGCTATACAAATAATGTTGATCTACGGTTTAACAAGGGATATATAAGTTTTGAGAGCAAAGAAGAAATATTTATTATCCCTTTAACAGATGGGAAATATGCACCATATGTTGAACCCTTAAGGGAGGAAGACACTGAATAGAATTTTTAAATACGCATCATTGAGATCCAGTAATTGAACCATGTGTGAAGGAATCCTCCTAGTGAGAAGATGCACATTTTATTAGTGATACTACAAGTATTGCTTGTGATAACTGGGCACATGGCATCTATGAGATGGTTGGTCGTGAAGTAAGAAGTGCATTTGCACGGAGAATCAAATCTCATTGTATTCATAGGATGGTAACAACCTTGTACCTCGGTACACTAGAGAAGGAGACCCTACGGTATTCCTACATGCCATGGAGGAGCAGTGGACGGATCAAGTTGAAAGAAGAAATATGTTAGTGTATACCTTACGTGGGATAGTGGTGCGCGAGGTGGATGGTTCATATGGATAATATTATAGAATGGAATGAAGTTAGAATTGCTCTTAGTACTCAATTTTTTCAGGGAGTAACGTGTCATTCAAATTTACATATATCATGGTAATCAACATGTTCAACACCACATTCGATAGTGTGAGAAACTCTAGATAAGCGGGGCAAGAAGCTTTACCACCTTCACTATGGGTGAAAAAACTTTATTCAATTTACAAGGTTACGTGCATGCTTGATATGTTTATGCGAGCTACGTAGAGGCCCAAATGGTAGGATTCGATTACGAGGAATGGTCCAAAATTTTTACTACTTCTCTACTAAACCTCCGAGTGGAAGAGGCATTAAGGGTTATAAATTGCTTAACTATGGGAGATAGTACAAAGGTGAAGAACTCATTTAGGATTTATTTGGTGAGGTAAACTCGGGAGCGTGTTTTGATGAAATAGAAGAGGCAAGGCCGTATTACTTACATGTGCTTGCTTTGAGAAGAAAAATGTAAGATGGTATACATAGTAGATGAGGAAGAAGTAGACAATCTAAATATAGATCATTAAGCGGTACGCGTGAAGTGTTGGATAGTGAAGTTAAAAACACGTCCACCTATCATAAACCTATGAAGAAAAATAAAGTGAACATTGGCATAGAATGTTGAACCTAAGGAGGAAATAATTGGGGATTATTGTTACGATTACGTGGAAAAAATAATTGAGTTCTACTGAGATTTTCAAGACTTATTTCCTAGGGGCTACCATGATTTAAAACAAGTGCATGAGTCATTAGGAGAGATGAAAATTAAACTAAAGGAAGGTGTGCACAGGTCAAGATGAGACCTTACAGGATGAACCTAACCCTGCGCATAAAAGTTAAGGAAGAAATTGACAAAATGTTGAAATCGGCATCATCGAAGCCCTTAGAGGAATCGAGTGGGTTAGCCCCACAGTGTTAATCGGTATAAATAAATGTTGTCGGATTAGGATTTGTGTGGGTCATAGGGAAGCCAGATGTTGCATGCATGATTGATCCATTTCCTACGCGTTTCACGAGAGGAAATATTAGAAGGTGTTGCGGGGTGTGAAATTTATTCTTTTATAGATGAATTTTCTAGGTGTCATCAAGTTTGAATTGCTCGGGAGGATCGAGAAAATGACTTTCACCTGAATGGGAAGTTTTGCATATATTGTGATGCCCTTTGGTTTTGAAAAATGTATACATTGTATTTTTGTGCCTAGTTGTTCAAACATTCCAGGATTTTATTCACAACTTCTTGCATGTTTATTTGGATGATTAGGCACGGTGTATGGATTTTCAAGGATCATTATGACAACTTACACTTAATGTTTGAAAGATGTAGGCAGGTTAAGCATCTCTTTAAACATCAAGAAGTGCTACTTCTACACCTTTTGGTACTTTGTTAGGGAACATCATCTGCGAGGAAGGTTTGTTAGTGGATCCAGTTAAGGTTGCGATTATTATAGAGTGGAAGAGCCTACCGGCCCGAGTGGGTCGCGTGATTCTTAGGTCACATAGGGTATTACAAAAATTTATCAAAGGATATGAAAATATTGCAGCACCTGGAAGAGTTACTTAAAGGGAAAAGGGACGTTATTGGGGAGAACCACGGTAGCGCATTTGAGGCATTGAAGGAGAGACTTACTACACACCTATTATGTGTTTTCCCTCATGGAACTAATTGTTTCATGTACATGTGCACACCTACTGGCATAGCCCTTGGCGTGGTGTTAGCTCGGCTTTGGAGAGGGTATTATAGATCATCTTATATATTTTGTTAGTAGAAATTTGACTCTTGTAGAGCATAATTGCTTATACAACAATAGGCGTGAGCCTTGTTGATGATCTCGTCTTTGCATAAATTTAGACGGTATTTCTTGCTGACACCTTTTTGTATTTTATGCGATCACATGGCATTAAAATACTTGGTAAACAAACATGTTTCTGCAGGCGCATATGTCGATGGGTGATCTTATTGAAAGAATTTGATTTCAAAGTTGTGGTAAAACTAGGTAAAAGTAATTCTGGCCTAGACCACTTATCAAAGATTCAATCGGGGAGGATGCGTAGAGCAACGAATTGAAGATCTGATTCTAGATACACATTTGTACATGTTACATTCACGTTCCTTGAGTTGGAGGATATTTTTGTCATTTATGCACTGGTATGGCACGGAAGGAATGAAATCCTTAGAAAGAAACAACTTGCAATTCACGTGACACCCTTTATGTTGATCAATGGTGATTTATACAAACTAGGCCAAGATGAAGTATTGTGTTGGTGTGTACTAGAACATGAGCACACATATATCATGGAAGAGGCTCATGGTGGTATTACAGGTGGGAACTATGCAAAATGACACCACTAGCTGCGCAAGATTCTACTCGTTGGATTATGGTGGGAGACCTTGTATATGCAAAGATTGTAAAGAGTATTGTAAGGTGTGTGATCGCATTGGCACCTTAGTAAACTACGTAAAGAGATGAAATGCCTTTAAGACCTATTCTAGTGCGAGCCATTTGAGAAATGGGATATCAACTTTGTGGGTTCCATTTCACAGCGTTAGAAGCTGGATCACATTATATCATCACTTGCACATATTATTGTATAAGGTAGGAAGAAGCGGTACTACAAAGGATTGTCACAACGCTCTGACTGACTTTGGTTCTTATGGGAAAATGTTCTTACTAGGTATGGATGTCCTCTAAGCTTGACAGTGATAGGGGCACACACTTTTGAATGAGACAATCGGGATATTGTTAGATGGATTTATGGTTGTGCACCACAAGACTACACTTTATCACCCTCGGGAAAAATGGAATTGGTGAGGCCTTCTGTGAATATTGAGCAGAGACCTTAACAAAAATTATGATGTTGGAAGGAAATATTGGGATGATAAATTTTATATTGTGCTTTGGGTGTATAGAAAAACCTACAAGAGGTTGAACAGGGCCACACCCTTTCGGTTGGTGTTTGGTGCGAAGTAGTTCTTCTATGGAATTCATGTTACCTTCTTTGTGTATTGTGCCATGCTTGGAGGTCTAGCTAATGAGAAATCATTAGAAGAAATAAATGACAAGTTGATACTGATTAGAGGTGCACCATAGCACATTGGAATCGAGTAGGAAAAGGATAGGCAAAAGGCATGGCATGATAGACACATCAGGGACACGAAGCTTGAGGTTGGACAAATGGTGCTTCTTTATGATTCTAAGTTTCGGTGCCATCCAAGAAAGCTTAAAGTGCATTGGTTGGGACCGTATGTTATCACTCATATACTTGACTCAGGCGCTTGCCAGTTAGAGGTGCTTGATGGAATACGGTTACTTGATTACTTCAACGGGATTAGGCTAAAGACCTACTATAAATAAAGTCTTCTTGGTGTTTGTAATAAGGCGGTATTTACATTTAGAATAGGTTTCTCTTTATGTACTTTTTAATGTATTTTTCTTCTTCGTCACTTATGCTTTATCAATTTAGTTTGGTGTTTTTTTGTAATAAAGCGCATTTGCGTGCTAGAAGATAATTAAAATCTGAATTATTTTTATGCGTAGAGAATTTGCACATACCATTGGTGTGGGGTGTTTGTTATTTTTATTTACTGTGAGCACACATGAGAACAAATTATTCTGGTGTTATTGACATGGAAAGAAGTTGTTAGAAAGGAGATTGCTTAAAAGACCATAGATAGAGATAAATGAAGGAACAATATAACGTGAGGTAAGTAGAGGTCATAGAAACTACGAGGAAGGTGCGGTGGTGAGGTACTCGGCATATGGAAGCATGTGGAAGAGAAGTATATAGCGAAAGGTAGGAAGGCATGCGAAAGAAGGTTATAAGTTTGGGGTGCAAAGATGTATCGTGCGAGGAAATTGTGAAAATGGTCGATTAATGAGAGTATTGTTGAGTACGTTAAGAAGCAATAAATGCATTAAATTTTGAAAATCTCTATAAGGACGTGATGCAGTTCATTTTACCTTTACTGATCACAAGTATTAGTGAGCTAAGTGTGGTAGGCAAGCGAATTGTATTGAGGTGTGGAGAGTTGCAAAACCAGATGTGGAGAGCATATTTGTGCATAGAAGAGGCTTGCGTCCCCATTGGTGAAGGGTTTGAGCAAAGCAAAAGCATTGAGAAGGAGCTAGGGCATGTGGTTTCGAAGCTAGGGTTTGAGATCACTCGAAACAGAAGATAAAAGGTGGGAATTTGACAATGGCACCTAAGAAAGCACCTGCAGCAGGCACAAAAGGAAAGAAAAAGGTAGAAGTGGAGGTTGAAATTTCTCTCGAGAGTAATTTTTCAGAGATTCAATACCCGAGAAGGAGTGATATTCTATCGAGATTGGTATTTTCATATTCGTCGATGCAGAGACAGTGATTCTGACCATCACACCACCAACAACAAAGGAGAAATGGATGTCTTTGTTAAACAAAAATACCCGGCCAAGCACATGGTAAATGATATGTTAGTGTATGATGAATTTGGAGAGAAGTTGTTGAAGAAGGTAGGAGTCTATCAGTTATATGAACTCCCTTATTTTGGAAAACCAAATGCTTTATACCAATGGTTGATGAGAAAATTCCATGAGGACTTTTCTATTTTGTTGGATGGAGAGCGGGGATCACGGCGGCTCGGTTGCCACATTAATAGGACTAAAGGGCACATGGACAGATATCCTAAGTGATCTAGCCCGATAAATTAGTGGTTATATCCTAAGTGAAGTGCACTGACTTTATGGGATTAGAAGGATACTATCGGAGATTTGTTCTAGACTTCTCTTGGATTGTGTTATCACGAATCACGGCACACGATGTTAATACAAGTGCATATACTTATATTCACGGTGTGATTAGATAACATGGGTACTATCCCCAAGTTGTGGGACTTACTTTACTTGAGATAGACCTCCGAGAGAAAGCTAGTTCTTGCTCTCTAAACTACTGCCCACAATCTACTCTCTAATGCGGGGAACTAACTATTCTAATCTAAATTCTGAGGACCGAGAGAGAGAATGCATAAAATGAAAGCCTACACTAAAGTGTTGATACACCGAGAAAAGGAGGGTGTGAGAGTAGTCTCCAAATGTGTGAAATACGGAGGCAAAGTGCACACTAGAAGAGGTGATGACAGATTCTCCATAATCTAGCAAAATGCATTCACAACAATATTCCAAGCATACCTAATGATAATGAATCCTGCAGAACATAATAATAGACACAATATTCTTGTAGGAAGATTAAAGGGAAAGAAGAATGCAAGAAAACACGGCGAGGGAAGATACATCCACAAGGCGATATTTTATTGCTTCATGATATACAGATTCAATCTATTACAAGATAAGGGCACTGGATCACCATGCGAGTCCACTACAGGGCTGCGGCACATTGGCTTCATAAATAAATTTTGTGAGCTTTGCTACAAAAATACCTCCCTCTATAATGAGTCCAACACTCCAATTTATAGAAAAAATGAGAAGGGGAAGAGAAGGGAAAATGGAAATCCTGAAATCTGTCCTTGACCACCTGTAAGAGGCATTAAATTGAGTGAAATGATTATATATTACTTACAAAGGGCTCCCAATATTGTCCCATGTGCTGCAGTAGAGAAAGAATGATGACCATGCCTCTTAATTGCACTCCAGGCTACGAATAAAACACTATTACGAATCCGGCCACGTTTTGTTAAAAATATCGATCAATATCTCATCAAATCCTTAATTTCTTGATTTTTGTGAGTGGGATCGGAGCCACGATTCAACGGTACCAATATTGTGTGATTTCGTTGAAATACAAAAGTTATGGCCTTCGAGTGCGGGCGACTATTTTGGAGTGCAGCGGGCGTTTTGTAATTTGTGGGGGAATGAGCATTAGCGAAGTTTGGAGCCGAATATGTTTCTTTTATTTAAATATATATACCCTCATTAAAAATAAGAAATATAGTTTTTGCAGTGTAGAGGACATCGTGCTCGTTCGAGAAAGTACAACTTTGTGAAAATCGAAGCTCGGAGTCAAAAGTTATGGCCGTTTGAAGTTTCACGGGTCAAACATGGTGACTTTTCTTCCTTGCTTGTCGACCACTTCCACTTTTCACGTCCCTCACGTCCCTTTGCTGGATGTCCCGATGAAATTCCTCTTTTGGCCGAACTCGGCCGTTCGCGTCCTCGCGCGCTTTTGTCCCATCGAGTCCCGACTTCACAGGACAAATTTTCGAACCGCTTGAAATGGATTGACCGCGCCAAGCCGCCGATCTGCGTCTTTTGCGTACCTACGGCCTAGATGTCCCAAACAAAACTTGGCGATTTTTTCACTTTTCAACCGGTTCACCTTTTAGCATCCTCCTCGCGTCCCAACATCCCCAAGCGTCGGGCCCCGATTGTAGTTCCTGTTCCGCGGCCGATTGGCGAGCGGTTCGCGTACTTCCACGTACCTTGACCCAAGCCTTCGTCTCGGGCTGCTGTTTCAGCGATTGGTCAATTTTTCCACTTTTCCGGCCGGTTTGATTTCCGCATCGCGTCCAAGCGTCCCAACTATCCCCCAATCTTTGCATGGAGCCGCTGGCGGCCTTTCGGCCGGTTCGCGTCCGGATGTCCCGAATGTCCCGAATGTTGCGAGGACTAGGACTTAGCCATTTTCATGATTTTTTCTGGCCCGAGCTTGTTTTCTATAATTTTTATCTTTTCAAACTTTCTCTCCTTTCCTCTTGGACGGGAGAGTTAGAAAAAAAATCGAGGGGACCCTAGAAACATGAATTTTTCCACTGACTCAATCTATTTATGCAGGACTTGAGAATTTAATGCATGTTATCATTTTTACCACAGGGGTGAAAGAATTGGATAACATATTGCACACCCCATCACTTCCCTTTAGAGGAAAGGGAAGGCGTTTGTTTAGGTCGAGACGGTGTGAGTAGGCCTTGATTTTGCTTTGAAGGAATTTCTCACTCTGACACCTATCCTTGCGGTCCGAGATACACAGGGTGATTTTTCGTTTGTAAAAATGCTTCTTTAGCGAGGGCTTGGAGGTGTGTTGATACGGGAGGAAGAGTAGTGACTTTTGAGTCTCACAAACTCAAATATTACGAGCTTAATTATCGACTCATGATCTTGAGCTTACGTGCAGCGTGTGCACGTTTTAGTTTGATGGAGGGCACTTTACTGCTTTGATGGAGGCACTTTCACGCGGCCCAATCTCAACGCTCCTCGGCAATGGCGTTGGATGGAGTTACTTTATAGTATGATATGAAGATAGAACATGTGAAAGGAAATGAGAATTTGGTGGCAAATGCTCTCGGTAGAGGCCAGTGAGACATGTGACCATAGCCACCTCGGTGAGCACATATTTACTTGGCGAGGATCCTTGGCGAGCAATTCTTCCTCTTGATAGCTTCTACATTGCAGTTCGAGAAGAGATCGGGTCTCGGGAGACCCCTTCGGGGGAAGTTTGATGGTTTTTCCTAGGGGTAGATGGCCTTCTCGGGCACATAGGCTGGATTTATGTTCCCAGAGATGGAGGCTTGAGGCGGGACATCTTGACATAGGCACATCATACACCCTATTCGACCCATCCTGGGGTGAAGAAGATGCACGCCACGTTGAGGCAGTTCTTTCATTGGAGATGACTTCGTAGAGACGTGGCTCAATTCATGTCATGATGTTTAGAGTGCTAGAAAGTAAAGGCCAAGAATCAACATCCAGTGGCCTTATCTTTCCTCATGCTTTATACGAAATGAAAGTGGAACACCATTTCCATGGATTTCATTGTTGGGCTATAGATGTCGAGATATCACCACGATGCCATCATGGTCACGGTTGATAAATTGACAAAAGTGGCTCACTTTTCCCTTGTGAAGACCACTTATACAACTAGTGCGATGGCGGGTATATTTGGATGAGATTGTCGGGGTGCAGGGATTAGTATAACATCATTAGTGAACGGAAATCCTTTGTATACTTCCCATTTTGGACTACCATGCAACATGCCCTTAGGATGAAGATCAATTTCACAACAACATATCACCACAGAGACGGATGGACGGATGGAGTGGGTGAATCATATTTTAGAGGACATGCTCGGGATGTATGTGATGCATCGGCCGATCAAGATGGGAGGAGTACCTATACTTGGTGGAGTTTACCTACAATAATATTTTTGAGTTATATAGGCATGGCTCCTTTTTAGGATTTGTATGGCGAGAGAGTGCGGGACACCTCTTAGTTGGGATAGGGTAGAGGATGATTTCTCTTGGACCAAATTTTTGGAGGACATGGAGTAGCATGTGGTTTTGATCGGACGAGAGGCTGCGGGAGGCTCGGATAGGTAAAGAAGTATGCGAGATCATCTTAGGACCAACCGTGTAGTTTTGATGTGGGCATGAAGGTGTTCCTTAAGTGGCAGGCCACATAAGATTCCTATCTATTATGGAAAAGTTTCTAAGTTAGCTCCTAGATTCATTGGTCATTTTGAGATCTTGGAGCGTATCGCCCTGGCCTCAATCTAGCATTACCACCCATATTTTCTCACATACATGATGTGTTTCATGTTTGATTCTTAGGATATATGTTACTGAGATCCTTCTCATGTGTTAGATTGGATATCATTGCGGAGTGCGACATCGGGCGGAGTGATGGTGGAGCCGTTTGCATCTAGATCACTAGACCCTTGGCCTTTGAGGCGAGAGGGTTGATCGAGTCCGGTACATTGGGACGAGATATGATGAGACTACAAGTACATGGGAGGATGCTACCTTGCTACGAGTTTAGTTTCCACATTTTCCGGTGACTTCGGGAGGAAGTCAAGTCTAAGGGGAGGGGATGTATTGCCCTCTTCCCTTTGACACCTTTGATACTAATCATGATACCACTTGATTATATTATAGACATGACTATGGAGCTTATTATAGTATGATGATAGATGTAGATCATGGATTATTGTTGACTTGATTCGATTGTGATGCATGATGATTATTAGAGGTATTTTGGATATTGATAATGGTATCTTGTTTGACATGGTTATATTATGGATGTTGTGTGGACTTGTGATATTTGGATATTACGAGTAGACCTAGAAATGGAAATTATTGGATGATGATATAATTGTTGAGTAAAATTCTAAATGATATTGATAGATTGCTTTGATGTTGTTGTGATTCATATATCTAGATGATTTTGGTAATTATATTATATTACTTTGGATGTTACGATATGGCCACGAGGCTGAAGGAGGTAATTGTGTTTTGCAAGTTAAAATATCACAACAAACATCGGGGGATTGGAAACCAACCACATTGGAATTCTAGATGAATTCAACAAGGTCACCATGGCAACTAGCATTTGTTTGTGCATGTTTGTGTGTGTCGAGGATTCCCATGGGAGGATCACCTTTAAATGTGACCAAGGGTTTTTATGTATTTCTTTTATTTTGGTCCCTTTGTTTATGTTTACATGTGTTTATTATGCGGTGTTTTTACCCCTTTCATTAATTATTAAATTGTGTGTAAATTTTGTGAGTTATCATATTGTTAAAATAAATAAATCAAATATGTCATAAGAAAGTAATTAATAGAGTTGTTGGTTTTGAATTAAAGTGTTGTAAGTGATGTGTAAGTTAATTTTTGAGTGTGAAACACTCCACCTTCTTGAAATTTGAAATTTTCCTTGGAGGCATGTGGGACAAGTTAAACTTGTCTCATACCTCTTAAATTTAATTACCAACCATACCTACGGTTGGAGAGTTTAGATTATACTTTTATAGTGCTTTTGAGAAGGTAAATTGTAGGTTTTAATTGCACTTTTCTTTCTTGATTTAATTTCAATCCTTTGGAGTGTGGGTTGGATTTGAGTGTGTAAGAAAATTGTCATATTATTCACCCACCTATTTATTGTGCATTGGAGAATGAAGTTGACTTTGGGGTTGGGGTTGAGGATGTATGATTTGGCATCCTACATGGATCCACCTCATCCTCTTCTCTTCCCTCTTACTATAAAATTTGAATGGTTTGCCTTGTTTTGGGGTTGCTTCATTTTGGAGACTTCATTTTTGGGTGAATTCTTTTGTTGTTTTGGAGCTCTTGCCTAAAGAAGTTCTTGGAAGATTGTTGCATTACTTGGTATTTGGTTGTTTTGGATTGCTTGCATTGGGATAAACTCTGTTGTTTTGGAACTTGGAACAACTCCATCATGGAGAGGTAAGAGCTTGGCTCTTGGAATGCTTCTCTTTTGGTTTATGAAAATGTTAATGTGTGAATGTTTTGCATGCTTGTGGGTTGTTGGGTATATAGCCTAGGAATGGTGTAGGAGAAGACTATGGGGTTATTTTGTGGGATGCACAAGTGTGTTCGGCTAGGTATAAGGGTAGAGGGAGTTGGGATTTTGGTTCCACCTTACAAAGAAATAGCTTGCATTTATTTACTCGTTATGGGGTGTTATAAGAGGTTGGGGAGACATAAGGAAATGTGAGTAATAAGGGTACTTGGGGAGGCATAAGGGCATGACAAGGATTTTAAATGATACATACATACATAATTCGGTGGTTTGTTCTCGGGTGGTGATACCCATTTCCCCTTTGGGAGGCATAAGTAGCATCCCCCATAGTTTCTTGCTCCTTTGGCTTTCTTGATGAAGCCTCGGTAATGTGTGTGCCATGTTTTAATGTAGTTGTAAACTACATTACATTTGAACTATGTTTTATTGTGATTATGTTTCTGTGTGTTTTGGAAGCTTTGTTGTTGCCATGAGGTTGGATTACATATTTTATTGCATTGTGGTTGGGGCTCGGGGCCAATGAAGAGGGATGGCTTCTCCTCTTCATTGGATGTCTTGTTGAGTGGAGAGCGTTGCCTTTCCCACTGCCTTTGTTGTGATCAAAATTGAAGTATGATGGATCTGCATGTTTTGTTCTAGAGAAAAGAAAAAAAGGCAGTTTTGTGAGTCCCTTTTGAAAGTTATTTTTAAAGCCTTTTTCCCACTTGAAGTGGATGATAATGTAATATATTCGTGATGGAAAGATGGTTTTATTGGTTATGAAATTTGTAATTCGAAGTGTGAAAGTGACACACTCTATTCTCTATTTTGAATGAAAGAAAAGAAAGATTGTATCCTTGTAAGTTGTATTTAATCATTGTAAATGAAGAAGTTGTGAAAGAAATCATTCTAACTGAATATATATGTTGTTCTACCTTTACAAAAGTAGTTACTATTGATTGAAATCTGTTTTGAAATGTATTTGAAATCTTTATTTGAATGGAAGAAATGTGTGTGAGAAAATACGAAACTCTATCTTTTGGAAATGTGTAAAATTGGAAATCGAGAGTTGCATTGGGTTTTGAATAGTTTGATTTAAATCACATAAACATATTAGATTTGAATTAGAATGAATTCTAATAATTGGAATAAGAAAATGGTAAATAGATCCTTTAAAAGTTGATCTTTGTTTTACATTTTCAAAGCTGGAAAATACTTTCCCTAAAATGCATAGTTCAAACCATTGTGAAGGAAATAACAAATTAAATGATTAAATTGAATTTGTAAGCCTAAATGAATCTAATTGGACAAAAACATTTAAGGAATTTCTTAGAAAACTTAGCAAAATCGAGCTCAAACCGTTTTGTAGTCGTTTTACATCAAGAAACAAAATGCTCAAATTACAAATCAATCAGACATAATGATTCTTGAAATCCTCCTTAAATACATATAAGAACAATTCCCCATGTTTATTTGACAAGGTTTGAGAGGAAGAAGATCAAATTGAACAAATCTTATAAGTTGAAATTTACCGATTCGTATTGTAAAAGTATGTAGATCGTTTTATTAAAATTGACCCCTTAGAATTTATCAAAACTAAAAATTAATGATTCTTGAGGAAAGAGGATGTCAAGAGCTTCCTAGAAAGTCCTTGTTTTCCTAAAACCGAGCCCTCTATCAAAACTTATGGCCTCCTGAAGTTTTCTTCCTTAGCATAAAAAATTGGGAAATTCTTCATTGGCGGGCCCCACGAGGCCCGATTTTTCCCTTAAATACTTGGGAAATTTTTTGAGAAATTTTCTAATTTTCCCCACTTCCCTACTATCCCACATCCAATCAAAGGCTGCCACGTGGCACCACGATGTGTCGGCGGAAGGGCAGACCACCTTTTAGACTTAGCGCTTAGGAAAAATTTTGGGGAAAATTTTCCTAAGTTTCCCGCCAACTCGCCAACCTATAGCCAATCGGAAGCTGGCACGTGTCACCACGAGGCATTGGCAGAGGGATTTTCACTTAGCACTCCCGAGAAAATTTTGGGAAAACCTTCCAAACTTTCCCCACCACGGCCCATGACGCAAAATCAAGTGATGCCACGTGGTGTCACGAGGCGTCGGCAGTGGAGCGGGTCCCTTTTTGCCTTTTTACGTTCGGAAAATTTTGGGAAACTTTTCCAACTTTTCCCCTCTGCCCCACCATCCGTGCTTGATCAAGAGATGCCACGTGGCATCGTGAGGTGCCGGAAGAGGTGTGGTGGAGGATACCCTCTTAGCCATTCGGGGCATTAACTAATTTTTCTCCCCACCACCCAAAATCGCCCCCCCACATTGGCTTGGGAGGCACGGATGGACTTGCGGGAGGTGGGCACAAGTGGACTTCTCGCCCGCACAAGAAATTTTCTAAAATGTTCCCATTGCCCCATTTTCCCAGTTTTGGGCTTGGGAGCACCACATTTCCCTTGTGGACCCTCGGGTGCGTGGCACAAAATTGGTTTTCGCCCCACGTGGGAATTTTCCAATAGTCCCCACGGCCCGCCGACCCACCCTTGGGCAAATTTCTACCCACAGGCTGCAGAGGCCCACTCTTGGGAAAATTTTCACCCCAAGGCCCGTCGACCCCATAACTTGAAAAATATGAGTTAGGAAAACTTCCTTATATCAATGGAAAGGTGAGGAAATTTCCTATCGATGGGAATAATTTAGGGAATTTTTAATACGTTAAATTTGGTAAAAACCTAGTTGAATCTTTAAGCTTTGTTAGAGAGTGGATGTGGTGAGGAATTACCCTCGGCCCTTTTTGAACCTTCTAACCCGATATTTTGGACCTTATGACCCCTAATAATTGTTAAAGAAAAAAGTATGTTCTAGTGAATCTAGAAGTGTTCGGAACTTGTTAGTGACAATTTTGCCTTGTAACACAGGTTGTAGACTCTTTTAAACAAAAAAATTATTCCATAATTTTCCTAACTTATCTAGGTTGTTCTTGGGTCTCAAGTGGGTTATTTTAGTGGGTGTTACAATGTGTGAATGTTTTGGCATGTTTTGTGGGTTGTTGGCTAGATGGCCTAGGAATGGTGTAGGAGAGACTATGGGGTTATTTTGTGGGAGGCACAAGTGTGTTTTAGGGAGGTATAAGGGCGGAGGGAGGTTGGATTTGGCTTCCACCTTACAAAATAAATAGCTTTCATTTCTTTGTACTCGTTATGGGGTGCCATAAGTGGGAGGTATAAAAATGGGAGG
The DNA here is from genome assembly GCA_018340775.1 of Taxus wallichiana var. yunnanensis. Classification (NCBI taxonomy): domain Eukaryota; kingdom Viridiplantae; phylum Streptophyta; class Pinopsida; order Cupressales; family Taxaceae; genus Taxus; species Taxus wallichiana. Next base: position 683,376,878 of record CM031236.1, on the reverse strand, counting down.
AATAAGGGGTACTTGGGGAGGCATAAGAGCATGTCGGGGATTTGAAATGATATACATATATATATTCAGGGCGGTTTGTCCTTAGGTGGTGATACCCAATTTCCCTTTAGGAGGCATAAACATCATCCCCATAGCTTCTTACTCCTTTGGCCCTGCTTTGGATGAAGCCTCAATAATTTTTGTCATGTTTTAATGTAGTTGTAAACTACATTCTATTTGGATTTTGTTTTTGTGAAAATGTTACTTGTGTGTTTGTGAAACTTTGTTGTTGCCATGAGTTGAATCACATCTTTTATTGAATTTTGGTTGGGGCTCGGGGGTCGGAAGAAGGATGACTTCTCCTCTTCATTAGATGTCTTGGTTGGGTGGATAGCGTTCCCTTTCCCTACTCTTGTTGTGATCGATTGGAAGAATGAGAAATCTGTATGTTGCTTTGTTTTGGAGCAAGGAAAAAGATAGTTTGACAGTCCACTTGTGAAATGAATCTTATTGTATCCCTTTCCCACTTTGAAGTGGATGATATGTATATTAATTGTAATGGAATGATACTTTGTATTGTATTGACAATGAAAGTTGAAATTCAAAATGTAAAGAGTTATACTCTATTTTCTATTTTTTGGAAAGAATTGTGAAAGAATGAAACGTATCTTGTTTGTTGTATTTTGAAATCAAATGGAAAGGAAGTTTTAAGAGTTTCATTTGAATTAATGGATGTGGTTTTGTCTTTTCCATATGATATTATTCCTTTGGAAATATGTGTTTAACATGCACTATGAAATCCTTGTTTCGAAAGTGGAAAAGTGAAACACATGAGAAGAAAATGTATTATTTTGCCTGTATATAATATATGATTTTGGAAAGAATAAAAGTAGGAAGTTGTAAATTTTTCTTTTGGAATAAATAAAGGATTGCATAACCTTCCTCAAATTGTATCACTGTATTGAATTTAATCATCTAGTTGTGAGTTGTAATCTCTATTTGAAAGGAATAAATGCGTGTAAAGGAAGTGTAATACGCTGTCTTTTGAAATATGTGAAAATTGGAAATCAGATATGTATTTTAGTTTTTGAATAGTTTTATTGAATCAACTAAATGTATTAGATTAGGATTCAAACATATTATAATACTTGGGAGAAAGAAAATGGCAAATAAACCCTTTAAAAATTTGATCATGTCTTGTATTTTCAAAGCTGGCAATTATTTAATCCAAAATAAACACATCGAATATGCGACAATGAAATAACAAACTAAATGATTAAATTGAAGTATTTTTCCCTAAACAAATCCAACTAGACAAAAATACGTAAAGAAATCTTTCAAAACCTAGCAAAAGCGAGTTGAAATCTTTCATGATCGTTTCTTTGTCAAAATTCTAAAATTTTGAATTAGAATTCAATCAAATAGATCTACGTCAAAAATTTAACCTAATTCCACCCAAAAAAAATTCTCCATGTCTATTTGACATATTGAGAGAGGGACAAGAACAAATGGAACAAATGGAACAAGTTAAAATTTACCGAGTTTTCACTATGGAAACTGCTGATTGATTTCTTGAAATTGACCCATTAAAATTTATCAATATAAAAAAATCATGATCCTTGAGTAAAGAAGACATCAAGAGCTTTCCAGAAAGTCCTCGTTTTCCCAAAATCGAGCTCTCTATCAAAATTTATGGCCTTAAAAATTTTCTTCACTTGACGTCAAAAAAAAAATTTGGGAAATTTTTCCTTGGTGGGCCCAAATTTTTTTCCTTGAAGCCCCGAGAAAATTTTAGGAAAATTTTTCAAATTTTCCCAGCCAGCCTGACCAATCGAGAGGCTACCATGTGGCACTTTATGAGCGTGTCGAAGGGGGTGGATCCCTTTTTAACTTAGCGCTTCCAGAAAATTTTGGGAAAATTTTCCCGCCGCCCATAACCAATTAGGTGATGCCAAGTGGCATCACGAGGCATCGACGGAGGAGCGAGTCCATTTTGCTTTTTTTTATGCATTTCAGAGAATTTTGGAAAAAAATTCCAAGTTTTCCCCATAGCCCCCCTAGCCAATCTGGTGTCAGTGGCATTGCGAGGTGTCGGCGGAGGCACGGGTGAATGTGATCCTTTTTTCCCTTCAGGGCATTAAAAAAAAATTCTCCCCATTGCCCCACTTTTCCGTGTTGGCTTAAGAGATTCCATGTGTCTCTTGAGGACTCGCGGGAGCACGTGCGAAAAGTGGACTTGAAAAAAATTTCAAATGTTCCGTCGCCCCTGCTTTTCCCGCGTGGCTTAGGAGGCGCCACGTGTCCCTTGCGGACCCTTGAGAGCATAGGCGCAAAGGTGGTTTTAGCCCCCACGTGGAAAAATTTTCAAAAGTCTCCCCGGCCCTACTGGACCCGCCCTTTGGGCAAATTTTCATCCACAGGGCCCGAGCTTTGCTCTTAGATGAAATTTTCACCCCAAGCTACCTGCTGGCACATAACTTGAAAAATATGAGGAGTTAGGAGGACTTATTTATATCATTGGAAAGGTGAGGAAATTTCCTATCCAATGGAAATGATATAAAGAAATTTTGAATGTGTTAATTTTAGAAAAATCAAGTTGAACCTTTAATCCTATTAGAGAGTGGGTATGGTGAGGAATTACCCTCACGAACCTAATTGAACCTTCTAACCCTAAATTTTGGACCTTGTGACCTCTAATATATATTAACAAAGAAAAGTACATTCTAGTGGATTAGAATTGATCTAGAACTTGTTAATGACAATTGTTGTTGTGTAACTGGTTGTAGACTCCTTTAAACAAAAATATATATTCCATAATTTTCCTAACTAATCTTAGGTTGTTCTTAGGTCTCAAGTGGGTTGTTTTTAGCGGGCATCACACCATCAATGTGGTCTCCATATTTAAAACTATCATTCTTTAATGACAATTTTCTTTTCAATAATATTCCTTTAAGATCGTCTGACTTATCTAATTTTTAATGTTAAATCTAACAAACAACAAATTGAATAGGAATTATACCTCGAAACTTTACAAAAATTTTAAATCTTTTTGGTATAAAATAAAGTTTTATATTAACTCTCTCTTGATTTCAATTTTTTTGTGTCATATCTAACCCTTGTTGCCTTGTTGGGAAAAGATGAGATTTTTCGTTTGTGTTGATCGTGTTTCCACGTCGATAGTCGAAATGTGAAGATAGAGCTAAAACTCACATGAGCAATGTAGGAAAATTGATCGACAAGTGGGTAGAGGTAAAATTAGTTCAAGTATGCATCACGGCGCCACTCCGATGCAAGTTCCATCGATTAATTCATTTGTTTGAAATTTTTCAAGAACCCCTCATTGGTGTCTTGACATAGTTTTACATATATTGAGTTTTGACCCGATCCTAAATCCCATACGAAATATGGTGTAATGGATTACGAGAATTGTCTCGAGTCAGTCTCATCAATAAAATAACATGTACATACATACATACATACATGCATACCAAAATAATTTAAATCTCTAATAGAGTGATTTATTCTTGATTGGAATTATGTGTTCCTAATCGTGTATCAAAATTAGATCTACTAATATAATCTGATATTTTAAGATGAAATGGGTGGAATACATAAGGTTTCTTTTGGGGTTAACCTTTGTTTTTTTTTTGTTTTGAATGGGGAGTGGTGGCCAACATAGCCATGTGCGAGGAGCTCAAGATTAGATCTGCAATATAAGCTCAAAATTTTGTTGCCTCTGCATATTCCTTCTGAACCTTGTGTCCTACGGATAATAGGAGCTAAGCATCTTGGCACAGGTTTCACTTTCAATGAAAATGTTGATGAGCGATCGAGTTGGGTGCTTACGGGCTATTTGGGAGGATTTAATGCCAAAGGTGAGTTGATTGAGTTAGACACTTCGTTGCATCTAGTGAAACAAAACCTAGAGCCTTTATTAATATATGGTTGCATATAAAGTGTAAAACCAAAACCCGTAGCCTTTGCATCCAAAAAATCATTGTGGAAAGATGCATGTTTGTTAGGCTATAGCAATAGCGCACTAGTAAATAGTGTGTAACTATGGAAAAATTCACACAACATATGAGGAGTTCAACTAAATGCAAAAAGAAATGTGGTATCATAGCCAGCAATGACTGTGGATCTAAACACAATATTGGGTTTGTTGAAAACTCAATGATCTCGAGATATGCACAAATTGTCTTTTCAACAATCCTGTGAGCTCGTTAAAGTAATGAAACACTCATTAAAATGCTCTCGAACCATGTAATATTTTTGGTGTTTTGGTATGCATCTATGTTGATTTACTAAAAATTCTATAAATACTCTTATGACATAGGCAACTCTTATCACTTTGTGGTTGTGTGGGTGCATATGCCCGGGGAGCTCGAGACTATTTCATGGTTGCATGCTCCAGTTAAGAGTCTACTAGTTTGAAATAGCATGGTTTCCTCTCTTCCTTACTATTTTTATTGTTTGTATTAATTTTATCCTTTGTTTAGAAAAATTTACTAAAACTTAGTAATATGCTAAATAAATTGTTTTAAATATTAAATTTTTGTAAGTTATAATTCGAATGACTATTTTGGATAGTGAAACCACACGAGAAAACACCCTATATCTTGTCGATGCGACAACCAATCTAATGTGTAATTTAGTAAATACAAATGAAGACATGCTTTGCTCTTGCATATGTGAGTTGGATTTCCAAAACAAGAGCGTGAAACTCTTATAAAACAAAAGTTCACAAGCTTAAAACAACTCGCTAAAAGTTCAACCCTAGAAATGACATGTGGTAAGCGTCCACGACTATCAATTTCTTGTTTCATAATTTGAACATGTTTTCTAGTGTCGATAAATACCTGAAACCTTTTAACCATACGATTGCTATTATTTGATCTTTATTTGACATTGGCTTCTGAGCCCATTTGATGAATGGTCATGGTAAGTAACCGCTCCGTGTTGCGAAATCAATTTAGAATCGCCCTGTATTTGGCATTTACGAACTGATGAAGCTTGTCCTGCCACATCAAACTCCTTCATTCTTGTATTGAGAATCGATAACCATAATTAGTTTCAACTTATCTCTTTAGGAAGAATTTTTCACATTAGTTTCGAGGCCACTTTGATTTATGGTGTCTAAATGCAAATTATCAAATTTTACCAACTAGATACAAAACGGCGCATCTAAAATAAGCATCATTTATTAAATTTTACTCTAGTAAGCTCTTTAGTATTATCACTATTGAGGAGAAGAGGGTGAAAGTGACGTTCTATTATTCACACGCTTATTGACCTATTTAAAGGTCATTCTGTGGTTTGAACTACTTTGAATTGTTATGTTACTAAGCCTGTTAACTGATTTTTTTACTCCACGAGATTGGGCCTGCAGATTTGTGGAAATTTAGGCGATCAGAGCAGAGAGATCAAAGTAGAGAGAGGGGGTGGGGAACCCTTATTAGGATGCATCTGATAATGGAGGCGACGGTGTAGATGAGGGACGCCAGGGGAAGGAAGCTGGTTTTGCTGAGGCAGAAACAACGAGCATTAGCAAATTATTTGTTGTTGTTGTTACAGGTACTGTCAAGGGAGCTCAAAGGGTGAGGAAGCCCCTCAAACCATCTCCCTTTACCCCTATTCTCAAGCTTGAAGAGGATGTTCTTCATCAAGTTCTGGATCGGGAGGAGGAATATGGAAAACTTGGCATCATGTTTTGTTTAAATCACCTATGACCAAATCTCTCTCAGATACATGAATGGATCACAGAAAATTGGAGCTCTAAAACCAAGGGTGAGGTTGAAACTTACCCCTGCTCTAGAGAATATTTTGTTTTTGTTTTTGAATATTGTGAAGAGCGTGATGCTAAACATAATTTATATTTGGTTTTAGGAGATCATGGACTCATGACAAAACCTCAGTATCCTTCATTTGACCCATTAAAAGATTTTTTCGATTTGTTGCCTATTCGGGCCAGGCTTTCAGGTCTCCCCTTACAACTATAGACTCAATCATGTTTCAAAGCCATTGGTAATACTTTGGGATTTTTGAAAAATCAGATGATGCTACTACCCAGCTGTTATACCCCTCTTATGCTAGAATCTTGGTGGATTTGGATATTCCTCTTGATCTCCACGACAATATTAATTTGCAAATAGGAGAAAAGGTATGGACTCAAAGACTAGACTATGAAAGATTCTCTTTTCGTTGTCATAGATGTTTTCAAATGGGAAATTTGGTTGAGGAGTGTGGGAAATCCAAGCACAAAAGCAAAGCAAATTCAACTCGGTAGAAGGGTTCTCTTCCTTCTCACTTTATCATATTTGATGCCCCTATTCATGTTGATGATTCATCTTCTAAAAGTGCACCTCGAGGTCCTCGAGGTTGAAATTACTTTTGTGTTAGTTGAGAATTCTTCTCGGGTGCCTCTCCATGTTTTCATTCCTTGAATCAAACCCCCAAGTCTCAAATGGGTTGGTTAAGGAGAGGATTCTCTTTCTTCTCCTTCTAAGTTGTTGATCTAGCCTATCAATTATATTGATGTTCTTCTTACTGTGTGGCCCTAATTATGTAACGATGATTCTAATGAGGAGGGGACATTTGTCATGAATAAGAAAAGAACCTCTTGAAAGCAGCATTCTGGTTCCAAATCATATGACTCTTAGATCTCACTCTTCCTCTTTGGACTAACTTTGTTTCGTCTTAGATTGTTGTGTCTTATTGGTTTTCCCTTTTAATAGGTGTTTGATCAAGTCGGTTTGGCTCTTTGTTGTCTTTTTTTCTCTGTTAGAGTTATTGTTATATCTTTTTTTGTAATGACCCTTGGAGCCTTTCCAAAACTTACCAATAAAAACACTACATTGGTGTGCTTCAATAAATTCTTGTTTAAGAGATGTTTAATAGCCATAGTTTGTCTATTTGGATCACCCTTTTTGAAATGTCAAATGGAATTGTGAATGTTTTCACAATTTCATATCCTATTAGTATTTGGCTTCTGCATTGGGCTTTTAAATATTTCTTATGCAATTATTTCACTTCTTTTCACTTTGCCTATGGTATGTTTTTTTTTTTTTTTCTTTAATTGTGTCACTTTACACGCCGATGACATTTGGCTTTTCTGCATAATCTCTATCTAGACATTGGCATTGAAATGCATACGACCAAGCTTGGACAAGCTAGAGGAATCAAAACTTTGTGCATATCTAGCAACCATTACAATGATCTGTTTTAATTTTTCTTTTTCTAAATTCTTAACTAGATTATGAAACATTTGTCCTATAATATAGTATAGATATTATATTTAAAATGCAATAACAATTGAATTGTGTCTAAAAGATAATCACTTAGACTATAATTAATTTTTCCTATATTATAAATACGAGATGCTATGTTTATTTCAATTTCCAAAGAATATAGATTTGATTACGTATACCTTTTCAACAATTAAAGGCCAAAGCAAACACCGAGGCTATTTTTGAAGCATATTTTGTTGTCAACAAAATTCAATATCTGCATCAAAATGAAAAACAATATGATTGTTAATATACATTTTGTATAAACTAATAGGAAAGTGTGGCATGAAATAATTAAAATATTATCTTGAGGTTTACGTAAAAAATTTAAAATATCAAAAAAATTATTCAATGTAAATTCAAAATAATTTGTCAATTTAAATCGACTACAAATATATATACTTTAAATTATCAATAAATCACACATATAATTGCATTATGTCTCACTAAAGAAGTGTAAATATGTGATTGGACTCTTCAATTTACTATGTTCAATAGATTTGGTATTATGCGGGTAGGCGAACCCCCTTTTCCAACGATCCGGACGTCAGGACATTCCGGACTTAGGGGACGTGTGACAAGATGTCTCCTTGCGTCCCGAAAATCCAAAAATGGGAATGTCCCCCAAAGTTAGGGAACACACCCGAGATGCATAGGGCTTTGGTTGAGTCGACACTTCATGCGAGACATGGCTTTTGAGAAACAAGAGACCGCCACCCTTTTGGTGAACCTCACCTAGATATGGATCTCAAACACACCCACTACGGACTCATCGGCAATAGTGAAGAGCCATATGGTGATGTCAACAATTATGAAGTGAACATCATCGACCAGTGTCGTGAAATTGGTAATGAGTTTTCTCAACCGCACTGATATTGGTTTTTATATTGAAAGAAAATTAGTATAACCGTTGATTTTCTTTTCTATTTTTGTTGTGCAATTTGAGAGCATCGATAACACGAACATCTTTAAATGTTTCAAATTTATTTCCTTATATCTTCATAATTATTTGATATCATATCAAAATTCCAAGGATAGATTATGGAGCATGGTTAAAAGGTTAAAAGTTTAATGTACTTTTAGAAAGAGAAAGAAAATCCGTAAATATGATAAGCGAAGATGTTGAGTACGATATGTATTAGTAATGATAAAATTTACGGGACAGAGTCCCAAGCCACTGAAATTGACGAGGCTTTGGGTTGTTTTTGAGGTTTTAACCTTGAATTCTTAGTAAAAAAATTTAGGAAATCCTAGATAATGAGAGGCTAAAAATTTAGAAAATTGTATTAAAAACTCATTGTGATAGGAGTATATTATGCTTATTAAAATATCATTTTTATTTATGATTGGCTTAAACCTATTGGAATTTTGATTTTTAAATAAAGAACACTTACAATTAATGATTTTTAAAGTGGATTTCCCAAAGAATAAATAATTTTTGTGTGACTTATTTTTATGGAAGATATTTAACTTGAAATTAAATAGGTTTTATTAATATTATTGTTCAAGATATAGTAATATTCTCTTGATTATTTACACATTAAGAGTTAGTGTAAAAGACTTTATGAAAAATAAACAAGTTTTACATGACCTATTTTTATGGAGGATATTTAACTTGAAATTAATTAGATTTTAATAATATTCTTGTTCAAGATATGATAATTGAAATTAAACCTAAGGTCTTAAATGACATAATTATTTAACACTATTTAATTCATATCATAGAGCTGAAAGAATAACATTTGAGAAAATATAACGGTAATACTTAACAATTTTCTAAAAACACCGAGAAAATAAAATGGTAATACTTTAGGGTTTTTCAAAAAAACCAAATCCAAATCCTGTGAATACAACTATCAACACCCATTTTAATCTAAGTCCATTAATGATTTGTGAAAATGACATAAATCAAAGACTATGAGAAAATTTGAAGAAATCCACATAAACAAGACCCACATTGAATGCAAACTAACTCAAAATATTCTGACCTCTCTCGGGCGTGCGAACCAAAAACATGTGTTCACTTTCAATGTTCAAGAAGAAACATCACTCAACAAAAAGATGATATGTTAACATTTTTTGCTATGCACTTTGGATTCTGCATCTATTTATAAAAAAATGTTTTATGTCAATAGATATGGACATATTTTGTGTATACTAAACATCTTTTGCTATGTGCATTACCGAAATTCAACATGATGGCATGTGGTGAATGAAAAAAATCAGTATTCACAATTTCTTCATACATAATGGTGGCTAGAAGAAGAAAACATGAATGTCCAAATCAAAATACTATCAACTCATGTTTTCACATGTTTAAGTAGAGATTAATATTTCTTCAATTATCTACAAATATTGTCATGTTCATGGAGGACACTCTCTCTTACATTTGGCATATCATCCACAATGAAGATTGAACAAGTGAGAACAATAATAGATCATGTTTCCCAAGAATTTGTGGAGTTTTTATGATGTAAGAATAGAATTGCTCGGGATTCGAGAATACATTGCATGCGAGAGGGTCATTTGATCGTATGTACTTCCTCATTGGCTAGGTTTGGAAATAATGTTGAGAAAGTGGGGGTGGGAAGGTCATACCAGCCTTCATAGCCACTTCCACAACATCTACATCCTCAAACCCGACAGGGTATTCTCCTAACTAATTCATGAGTACATCCATGAGATTTGTAACACCCACTAATTCGGACACATAATCCAACATAAAGCAAAGTACAAGATAATATTTTTTGACTTGTTTGTAGTACAACACACGACACAACAGGTGGTCACAAAGGTTCAACTAGCTCCTTGAACAACTTTGACATAACAATGACCTCCGGGATAACTAGGAGACACTCCACACCCAACAAGGATAGCTCACTTTCCTCTCCAGTAGAGGCCCACATCAAATACCAACCATGATACATAATTACGATTCAAGACATCCCACTTTGGAAAGCTTCCTAGGGTTATTTATTTTACTTGCAACACGCCCTTAAAAATTTTAAGTAACATTCTAGGAGATTCTAGTTATGAACCGTATAATCTTTCTTAACGATTAGGCTCCTTTCCTTTAAACAAGAGACATAAGCCTTAGATAAAATTTCTAAAAGAGGATCATCTTACTTTGACAATTATTTGTTTAATTAGTTATTAGATTAACGCTACAAGGGGGTGAAACAAATCCCACAAGGTTATCCAAACAACCACAAGCTACATAATCCTCTTTCAACCTTCGTTGCAAAAAGGAGGCGAGTGTAAGCTCCATTGATGGAGGTCTTGTTTTGGGTTTGGGCAATGATCCCCTTTGAGAAAGGATCAAAATTTTACCATTACCTAAGAAAAGAGGTATAAAGTGTTATGGCAATGGTTAGAGTGAGAAGGTCAATTGATTTCATTATGGACTATTTATTTATTAACTGGTATTTCACGAGAAATTAAGAGTTACTGCTTGGATTTGGGTAAAGGCTTCATTTAACAATCATCTTGATTAAGTTCAACAATGGATACACATGGGGTTCGTAAAATGGAAGCACAAGACTTAAGGTTTTACAAAAATGAGAATAAAGTTTAATTAAGTAGTTAAGGTTAATGAGGGTAGGTTTCTTTACCCCGGTAGAAAACTCATTTCTTTCCAAATTAAGATTCTTAAATTTCTCAACAAGAACCCAATTTCATTGTTATTTTATTTATTGATTTATCTAAGAATTAATTTTGTTTTATTTTTGTTTAACTTTAGAAGAAGGGTTGTCACTCACAAAAGTATACCAAGAATTGCATTGATGTCAAGACCATGGAGGGTTATTAAGACATGAGAGTTTTATAACTCGAAAACAAGCTTCCATTGCTAAATGGGAGAATTAAACACAGTTATAACATTTCTATTCATCATGGCACACATACCAAAGGAAGCAAAAAGAATCAATAGAACTTTGTCGAGAACGAAGAGGCAACAAGTTGGTCTAGCCATGCTTTATGACATTTTCACGATGATAAAAAAATGATATTACTTGAAAGAATACTCATAACAAGGTGAATATGGTAAATTATTTCTCACAAAGATAATTACAAATTTCACTACAAAAGGAAAAGACAACTTTAATTAACAAACACCGATAGTCCAAGGTAAAAGTTCTTATAAACTCCTTTACAAGCACCATTACCATATTTACAACACATTTGACATTTGAACAAGAAACTTCATAAATCAACCCGATGAAACCTTCACAAACATTTCCTTTATCAACATGCACAAGTCATTTACACAAGTATTAACTTGAGTCGGTTCGTGAGAACTGATCATGTTAAGACTACACATTGAAATAGTAAGCTAACATTTAACAAAGCTATGAAAGGAATGTTCTACTTCATGAAAGGGTCAAAGAAAAACCACTAATAAACATTTTCACATGAGGTAAATATCTACACCACCAACAAGGAGGAAGTCAAACATTCTAGTAAGAACGATATCACAAAAATAATCAAGTCAAGAACTTATTGGATGGGAGCGAAAGGTCAATAGTATTGAGAATTTCAATCATACAACCCTATGGATTACGTGATTTAAATCTAATACTCAATCCATCCATCTCAAAAGGAAAAATTTGAGAATTCAAAGACATACTAGTTACGATCATAGACGTAAAACAAAACAAAGTTATCCAATCCTTCTAGGAGGGAGGTTTCATAGCATTAAAGAGATACGTAACCCCAAAGGAAACATTCCTCGTTACAGTCTAAACAAGAGGTGTCTGCCTCTTCCTTATAAGGTCTTTAAGAAGTAGTACTTGATAACTTAATCAAAACCACTCTCCAAAACATTTAAATGAGACACAAAAAGCCATTATTCTACCAACAAACCTCATCATGATCATCAACTTATCTAAATAACATAAAGGAAAAGTAACCCCCAAATGTCATCGATAATTTTTAATGAAAGACTTATTAAATACTCATCGGAAAACAATAATAGATCCCTCACAATGATCGATAAAGTGTCATATGATTCCTCCACTTCATGCACAAGCGAGGACAATCAAAAAAATTGCCTCCTATTTTCATTGGCGCGCTCTTGGGGTTTTTGTTCACCCCTTGTTGTTATTTGTATTGGTTTCTTTGCCACTTGTGGTAGTGGCACGCTGCTCTATTTCATCTTTTGTACTTTGTTTCTTTGGTTCGTATCTAGGATTCTCTCTTCCTAGAAATTTCTATTGCTAATAGTTGTATCCTTAGTCCCATTGATCTACTTTCATTCATTTGAGGAAATTAATGAAATTTCCTTATTTATTTCGTAATGTCCGATAACAAATTAGATTATTGGAGAAACCACGAGTGCCACAAGCCTTATTAGGAAACAAGACATATAAATAGATCATAACAAGCTACAATCTAGGAAGGTAAGCATGACAACCTTTGAACGAGAATTCTAAAAAAACTTCATCCGCAATCTTCAAAATAGCTAAACATACTATTATCCAAGCCAAAATAACACTACATGTTAAATGTTGTACAATAGCAATTTATTCTAACAGGACTCTCACTTACGCAACAATTACATTCTATAAAAAGTTAACCAATGAGTAGTGTTACAACTAATAAAACAAAAGCAACTCCAGGATAAAAACCTATATTTCCATATTTCGATATTCTATGTCAATAATGATAAAACACCACAAAAGAAATATACATGGATTTGTGTTTTATCAATTGGAAAATCTACATTCAAGAGTTGAAAGGTGATAATTGTTGTGTCGGTGACAAGCAGGGACAAACCAAAGAGGAAGAAGCATTCGAGGGGCCGAAAGTACTAATGAAGGAAACCCCTAAGGAGAAAATGTAAGAAGTACCTAATATCGAAAAAAATCATACCTAAGCATTTTTGAGCCTCTACTAATTTGATATCACTTAGGGTAGCCATAACCAAGCATTTTGAAAAGTAATTTTTTCTATAAGCTTCCATGTTTCATAAGAATTCCTTTTCCCATTTCAGATGATTTGGTCCAAAACAAACAAAATCAAGTAAAACATTGCTCACATGACCATCTAAATCTAACGAGTAAAAAACAACGCAATTTTCCCCTTTACAAACCAATCATAAAATAAAAGCAGGTGATTCGAGGAGAAGGAACAAGGGAACAACCAATGCACTCAAGGAAAATCAAAAAAATCAACCACAATATCCCCTTTCAAGATAATAATTATTAATCATATTAACAGGACCAACATACAAGCTCGACAATTCAAGACCATGATTTTCCTTTAATAGGGAAAAACATAATGGGCGAATCAGGGCTAGCAACAGAAACATCGAGACTAACATAAGCATGCATGATGAAGAGGGAGAATGTAGTGCCCACTTCCCTTTGACACCTTTTGATGCTAATCATGAATCTTGCTAATTATATTATGGACTTTATTATAGTATAATGTTAGATGTTAGATCATGGATTATTGTTGACTTGATTCATTATGATGCATGATGATCATTAAAGGCATTTTGAATATTGATGTTGATATACTATTTGACATGGTTATACTATGGATGTTGTTTGGACATGTGATATTTAGATATTTTAAGTAGACCTAGAAATGGAAATTATTTGATGATGATATAGTTGTTGAGTAAAATTGCAAATGATCTTGTTTATTGCTTGGATGTTGTTGTGATGCATATATCTAGATGATTTTGAAATTTTAATTATATTATTTTGGATGTTCTGATATGGCCACGAGGCCGAAGGAGGTATTCGTGTTTTGCAGGTTGAAATATCACAAAAAACATCAATGGATTGGAGACCAACCACATTGGAATTCTAGATGAATTCAACAAGGTCACCATGGCAACTAGTATTTGTTTCTACATGTTTCTGTGTGTGTAAGGATTCCCATGGGAGGATCACCTTTAAATGTGACCAAGGGGTTATGTGTATTTATTTATTGGTTCCTTTGTTTATGTTTGCATGTATTTATTTTGTGGTGCATTGACCCTTTCATTATTCATTAAATGGTGTGTAATATTATGAGTAATCATGTTGTTAATTTAATTAATTAAAATATGTCATAAGAAAGTAATTAATAGAGTTGTTGGACTTGAATTAAAGTGTTGTAAGAGATGTGTAAGTGATGTGTAAGTTACCTTTGAGTGTGAAACACTCCACCTTCTTGGAAATTCAATTTGTCCTTGGAGGCATATTTTGGAGGCTTGTGGGACAAGCTTAAACTTGTCCCATGCCTCTTAAATTTAATTACCAACCATACCTATGGTTGGAGAGTTGAAATTTGACTTTTATAATACTTTTTGAGAAGGCAAATTGTAGGTTTTAATTGCACTTTTCTTACATGATTTAATTTCAGTCCTTTGGGGTGTGGGTTGGATTTGAGTATGTAAATAAACTGTCATATTATTCACCCACCTATTTATTATGCATTGGAGAATGAATTTGAATTTTGGGTTGGGGTTGAGGATGTGTGATGTGGCATCCTACATGGATCCACCTCATCCTCTTCTCTTCTCTTCCCTCTTCTATAAAATTTGAATTCCTTGCCTTGTTTTGTGGTTGCTTAACTTTGGAGACTTCATTCTTGGGTGAATTCCTTGTTGTTTTGGGAGCTCTTGCTTTTGGAGAAGCTTGAATATTGTTGCATGCTTGTTGTTTGGTGGATTTTTGGATCGTTTGCTTGGAAACAACTATTGTTTGGAACTTAGGAAACTTCATCATGGAGAGGTAAGAGCTTGGCTCTTGAAATGCTCTTATTTTATAAATGTAAATGTTAATGTGTGAATGTTTTGGCATGTTTGTGGGATGTTGGGTAGATGGCCTAGGAATGGTGTAGGAAAATACTATGGGGTTTATTTTATGGGAGGCACAAGTGTGTTTTAGGGAGATATAAGGGTGGAGGGAGTTGGGATTTGGGTTCCACCTTTACAAAAAATAGCTTACATCTCTTTACTTGTTATGGGGTGCCATAAGAGGTTGGGGAGGCATAAGTAAATGTGAGGGATAAGGGGTACTTGTGGGAGGCAAAAGGAATGTCGGGGCTTTGATATATTATATTTTGGTGGTTTTAATTCGGGTGGTGATACTCATTTCCCCTTTTAAGAGGCATAAGAAGCATCCCCATAGTTTCTTGCTCCTTTGTCTTACTTGATTAAGCCTCGGTAATGTTTTCATGCTTTAATGTAGTTGTAAATTACATTACTGTTTTGGACTATGTTTTTTATTGTGAAAATGTTGCTTGTGTGTTTGTGGAAGTCTGTTGTTGCCATGAGTTGGATCACTTATTTTATTACATTATGGTTGGGCTTGGGGTCCAATGAATAAGGATGGCTTCTCCTCTTCATTCAATGTCTGGTTGGGTGGAGAGCATTGCCTTTCCCCTACTCTTGTTGTGATCACAATTTGGAAGAATGAGAAATACGCATGTTGTTGTTCTAGAGTGAGAAAAGATAGTTTGAATGTCCCTTGTGAAATGAAATCTTATTGTAACCTTTCCCACTTGAAGTGGATGAAATTTTATATGTTTTGTAATGGAAATATATTTTATTGGTTATGAAAGTGTATATTGAAATGTGAAAGAGACATACTACATTTCTGTTCTTTTGAAAGAAAGAAATTGTGTCCTATATGATGAAATTGAGAAAGAAAGAAGGAAGTTGTAAAGTTTTCTTTTGTAATCAACAAAGGATTGCATAACCTTCCTCAAATTGCATCATTGTATTGAATTTAATCATCTAAATGTGATTTTTAACCTTTGTTTCAAAGAATGAAATGTGTATGAAAGAAGTGTAATACTCTGTCTTTTGAAATATGTGAAAATTGGAAATCGAGATGTATTCTAGCTTTTGAATAGTTGAATTGAATCAACTAAATGTTTTAGATTAGAATTGGAATGAATCCTAATACTTGGAAGATGAAAATGGTGAATAAATCCTTTAAAATTTTATCTATGTTTTGTATTTTCAAACTGGCAAATACTTTATCCAAAAAAGCACAGTTTGAACCTGCAACAATGAAATAACAAACTAAATGATTAAATTGAACTAGTATGCCCTAAACAAATCCAATTGGACAAAAATACTTAAGGAACTTCTTAGAAAACTTAGCAAAAATAGGCTCAACCCTCTTAAAGTCGTTTTGTTGTCAATAGATGTAAATTTTCAAATTGCAAATCAATCAGACAAATTGAATCTTGAAATACTTCTTAAATCCATCTAAGAAAAATTCTCCATGTTTATTTGACATGTTGAGAGAGGAAGAAGATCAAATTGAACAAATCTTATAAATTAAAATTTACAAGTTTGCACTGTAAAACTCTTCATATCATTGTCTTGAAATTTACTCCTTAAAATTTATCAAAATCAAAATTTAATGATTCTTTAGTAAAGAGGACGTCGAGAGCTTTCTAGAAAGTCCTCGTTTTCCCAAAACTAGGTTCTCTATCAAAGCGTTATGGCCTTAAAGTTTTTATTCATTTGCGTCAAAAAATATATATAATAATAATTCTAAGCGTCGAAAAAAAAAAATTACGAAAAATTTCCTTGTGCGGACCCTTGGGCCCGAATTTTCCCTTAGTGCTTGAGAAAATTTTTGGAAAATTTTCCTAATTTTCCCCTTGCACTATGACCCAGTCATAGGCTGCCACGTGGCACCACGAGGCATTGGCGAGAGGGTGGATCCCTTTTAAACTTAGCACTTCAAAAAATTTTTGGGAAAATTTTCTAAATTTTCCTCACGACCACGGTCAACGAAACAGATGCCACGTGGCATTGCGGCGTCGTGGAGGCGCGGGTGAATTCTACCCTTTTCTCCCTTTAGGGCATTAAAATTCTTCTACCCCCACCACCACAATTTCCCCATGTCTGTTTAAGAGGCACCACGTGTCCCTTGTGGACTTGCGTACTCGTGGGAAGCGCGGTGCATGGGTGGCTTTTCGCCCCACCCAGAATTTTCCTAAATGTCTCCGCGGCCTGCCGACCCAAATCCTCCTCACAGGAAAAATTTCTTCCCACGGCCCACAGACCCACCCGTGGGGAAATATTTCTCCCAGGTCCCACAGACCCGCCCCTAGGGTAAATTTTCTCCCCTGGGCCTGCAAGCCCGCTCTTGGGGAAAATTTTCACCCCAAGGCCCGCCGGCCCATAACTTGAGAAATATGAGGAGCTAGGAGTACTTCTTTATATCATTGGAAAGGTGAAGAAATTTCCTATCCAATGGGAATGATTTAGAGAATTTTTGAATGAATTAATTTTGAGAAAATCAAGTTGAATCTTTGATTCCTATTAGAGAGTGGGTATGGTGATGAATTACCCTCTTACCCTAATTGAACTTTCTAACCCTAAATTTTGGACCTTGTCACCTCTAATAATTCTTAATAAAATAAAATTATATTCATTGGATTAGAATTGATCTAGAACTTGTTAGTGACAATTGTTGTCTTGTAACCTGGTTGTAGACTCTTTTAAACAAAAAAATTTATTCCATAATTTTCCTAACTAATCCTAGGTTGTCCTTGAGTCTCAAGTGGGTTGTTTTTAGCGGTAATCACACTTGGTATCAGAGAAGTGGTTCAAAATATTCGGCCATTGGGCACACTAGAAAACTTGAGACATGAACCTTAAACCTAGCACACTTTTAAATCTAGAAGACAACTTATTTTAGAAATTTTCATATTTTAGTAAACATGGAAACTGAATAAAACTTAGAAAGATGAACTAACTCTCGTCTTGCTCTGTGCAGGAGGCGCAGACAAGATAAGGAGCCTTTTCACATAGACCTAGGCATACCACCTCCGAGCATGCCGTAACGGCTATCCTACCACAAATTTTGCACGAGACTCTTGGGATGTTAATGTCACGTTACGTGGAGGATTAGTAGGAGGACATGCGGCCAGACATGATAGAGTCACTTCCATTGAGGGTCATGTATCTCCTCGACCCATCGAGGATCATGGAGAGAGAAATTCCATGCGAGTCGCCGGAGTAGAGTCACCACGAGAGAATAGGGTGGCCGAGTTTCGGGACATAAGGAGAGGTCTCGGAGCCCAAGGCTTAGGGATGAGCATGCAAAGAGGCCAAAAGGCCGTCGGACCACAATGGCAGATCACATCGGGGAGATCTTGAAGATTCAGCCATCACATTATTCTAGTGACACGTGGGTGGATTTTAGGCGAGGCTTGGTTGGTGAGCTTGACCGGATGCTTGAATCTCTATCCTTGTTCTAGCAACACAAAATCTCGTGTTACGATCCATCTACTAAGGGATGGAGCTAGTGTCTTGTGGCAGACAAAGGAGAAAAGCTCCATATTGATTCTGAGACAGTTACCTAGGAGCTCTTTGAGGAGCAATTCTGGAGAAAATATTTGTCACGGAGGTTCATACAAAGAGCGGATAAATGAGTTTCATGACCTCAGACGAGCATCTCTTACAGTGGTGAGTATGAGAGTAGATTTCTTAATCTACTCCGGTATGTTGATTACATGTAGGATGAGCACGTTGGATCCACGGAGTTCATCGAGGCTAAATCTAGACATTGGATGTGTAGTGTGGATCCATTATCCACAAACCTTAGCTGAGGTCGTCGAGAAGGCTTATATAGTAGAGGAGACTCAAGGAAAGACCCAGTAGGCTAGAGACCAAGTCCGAAGCCGCATCAAGACATATGCAAGACAACATATTGAGGGGTCGAGCACCTCTTCCTCATGGTGGACAAGGTTCAGCAAGAGTCTCCTTTAGACCACAACAACGAGTCTCGCCCACCTTATAGACCTCACAGAGGTTTGATACAAAGAGAGGTCGAGTATGGGGCCTCCCCTAGGGGTCCCATCAGGACACAAGGTGCCTAGAGAGCTCACTCAGCAAATGGTGTTTTGTTTGTATTCTTGTTGCATGTGGAATTTGGGTGGAATTTGGGTGTGTATGTGGATTTTTGTTATGGTTCTCTTTTCTCCATCCATCATACTTGTGATGGATTTTGAAGTGTTGGGGAAGAGGGAGGAATACCTTCTCACCACATGGCTTGATGGGCAAGCCATGATGGTTCTCTTTATTCCTTCCTCATGTGGCTTAATGTGGGAAATATTTTCATATGGTTTGAACTTCTTCCCGATCCTTGGCAAGGAAATATTAATGGTTTGAAAATCTTTACAAGGAAAAGGCTTGGTGTATGGGCTCGAGAGATAAGGAGGGATTTTGTGTTTGGAGAGATAAGGAGGTTGCATGGAGCTTTACTTGTGTTTCCTATGGTTGGATTCACCACTTGGTTTCATTTGGTTTCTTACCACTCTTCCCCATGTTGGGGAAAGCATGGATTTTATGCCTCGTGTGTTGTTGATTTTTTTTTTAGTGTATGTGTGAAAATGTGTTTGTATGTGTGTTTTACCTACCCTATTCTCTTTTGTAAAGCGAGGCATGTATACTCTCTCTCCCATGGGTTTAGACAAAGGCTAGCATGTCCTCCATACTTTAGAGATGGCATGTAAGGATGCCAATAGGTTGGAAGGTAACCGGCCCTATCTCCTTGTGATTTTAAGACCTTATGGAATAGAAAACATGCAGATTTCTAGCTTGAAGGTTGATGGAGAAAATTAAAGATTTTGTCATGTTATTTTCCACTTTTTTGATAAGGAGTTTGTATGGTAGTGTTTGAAGGATAATTTTTATCCTCTCCCTTGAGAAGAAATATCATTATAATAATCCTTACAAGATGAAACAAACTTTGATTCTAGACTTTACGTATGTTTATAAACCTTGTATAATAATAAAATATATGTGTACTCTTGTATTCTTGTAAAAGCATATTGACGAACTTGGGTTATGAATGGAAAGTTGCATTATCTTGTATATTGAAACAAAGATTTGAGAAAATTAAATGGATGATAGAGTTCACCTCATTTTATTACTATAATTATTTTTGTCTTGTTGTTGTAATAAGAGAAATGAGGGCATCTCCATTAGTTTCATTGTGGTTATTAAATGTGAATAATAGTTAGTTTATTCCTTATTGAGGGTATTGTTAAATGTAGATCTTGGGGTAGGAGTTTGTTTTGTTTCTCTTGGTGATGGAAATAAGTTGGAAAGAAATGTAGTTGTATTTTTTAAAAGTTATTTAGAAACTTGTGTTGAGAAACATGTTAAAAAATGCTACTTTATTCCACACTTAACATGTTGAATAAAATCAACACTCTTGCCACTAAATTCAAAGTCCTAGAGGAAAAAAATTACAACTACATGGCCATCCAAAGAGCAATTCTCGACCTCATACAAGTCCATATCCACCAGATATGTGACATCGAGAGGCATCCGGTCTCGGCATGGAAGAACGAAAAGATCACCAAGAAGTTTAAAGCATCTTATTGGGACCCTATTGTTGCTTTGCTTTGAATCTCTATTAGGCACTTAGAATTGCTCTATATGTTTACAAAAATCTATTAGTTAGTGTCTTTGTATCTATTTTTCATGTGGAACTATTATGATGTTGTTTTTATGTTGTAGTTTTGTTATTGTTGGTTCGTTGTTGGGCTTATTGTGAGGCGTAGATAGCCCCTGCCTTAGTTTTATTTTATTTTGTAACTTTTGGTTGGGGTGTGGCCCACACTAATAAAAAAACCACATTGATATGCTTTGATTATCTTGGCTCTTGAGCCTATTGTTGTATTCAGGTAAGGTCCCTCAAAACCTTTTACCATTAATAAAAAAACAGGTTGAATAAAATCTATTAGTTACTCCTTCATTTCAAATATATATATCCTTTATACGGAAATCCTTCAAAGAATTATTTCTTTACTTCCACATATTATGTATAATTGTTAAAATTTATGGAGCGATTCGGCCTTCGTCAAGCTAAATATGACTCTATCTTGTGAAATTTAAGACACGCAAAGTTTGTAGAACATTAAATATTTCGGCAGTGATTGAAACAGAGCAGAAGTAAATATTTCACCAATTATTTTAAAGGCGAAGCTATATATTTACTGAAGGGCCAAAATTTGCTTTTGGCTCGTTGTTGTTATTTTGACATTCAAATTTTATTTTCCATTTAGAGCGTTCATGTATTATATTATTTTCAGAATGAGATACGGAACAGATTAAGTGAATATGCGCAGTTTATTTAATTGACCTTAAATAATCTTGTTCATTCAAAGACCACAAAAGCTTTGATTCAACAATCCATAGAATTACATATGAGTTCCTTCTTTGTTTTCATGTATGCCGACTACACTAATGGAAGGGAAATGTATTAGTTTGTTAGCTTGGATAGTTGTTTGTCCATTTGCTAAGATTAGATAATAGTTATCTTATTGTTGAGAATGAATTAATTATTTTCTAATTATTGATTTCCTTTAGTGACACCTTGCAACCAAATTTGTTGTGGTTGTTAAGTTGTTATGTATCTCAGCCGTCGATTGAGAATCGATCCGGCCGTTGGTTTTCCAATGAGAGTAGTATAAAAGGAGGTCATTGGGCATTTGGAGAAGACAAGTTTGGAGAAGCATTTGCAGTGCTAGCAAATGAATTTGTAAGTTTGCAGTGATAGCAAATAGTCTTGTAGTGTTAGAAAGGGTGCAATGATAGCGTTGGGGATAGCAGTGGGGAAAATAAGCGGGAGAAGTTGGGAGATTGTCGAAATTCTACCAGTAAGAGGTAAGGAATCTTTGTATCTCTTAATTTGTTGAAGTTAATATAATTCCTCATCTGTAGAACTGGTTTTTCCTTAGGGGTTTTTCTAGGGACAATTTGTCTGAAAATATTGTGTTCTTTGTGTTACGCATTTCTTTTCGTATTTTTATTAGTGAAGTTGCAGTTGTGTTATTTTTCGATATTAGCTATGAATTAGTTTTCGGCAGTTAAATAATCTTTTAAGATAGGAGATTAATAATTAGTGACTACAATAGAATTTTCACATGGTATCAGAGTTGTGTTAAGGGTAGAAAAGGTTTGCCCTAGGAAAGAAATTGAGGGTTTCTATAACCTAGTTTGATCTCTTTAAATTCTTTTTACTTTTATCCTTTGAGATGGCTTCAACTGGTTTGAGAGATCAGGACAGATTAGATGGTGCCTTGAATTTTGGTGTTTGGAAGGCCATACTTTCTTTATTGTTGGAAGATAATGGTATAAAGGATTATGTTACCACTGTTGTAACTATATCTAAAAATGCAAAAAATATTACAACATCAAGAAAGACAATGCCAAGGTGAGGAGGATTGTCCTTAATGGTGTCAAGGATCATATTGTTCCACACATCTCTGAGTTAGCTACGGCGAAGAAGATGTGGGATGCCATTCTAAATCTGTACCAGAATGCTACCACTAACCGGAAGTTGATTCTCATAGAAAAGTTGAAGAATACCTAGATGAACAAGGAGAGAAGATGTTACAAGTTACCTCACCGGAGTTAGACTCATCAAGGATGAGTTAGTAGTTTTGGAGATAAGCCGGATGATGATGAGCTAGTAAGAATAGCCCTAAATGGGTTTACTAAATAGTGGGATGTCTTTGTTCAAGTTGTTAGTGGGCGAGACACCTTACCAAGTTAGGATTGACTATGGATTGATTTCACTCGGGAGGAGTTTAGACTAAGTCTTGTCGATGGGGCCAACAAGAGTCGAGAAAAGTAAGGAGAACAAGAAAATGTTGTCCTAGAGGTAAAAGGAAACCAAAGAAGGGCTTTAGCAAAGGATCAAATTCTCAAAGTGAGAAGAAGAAGGACATGTCTAAGGTCAAGTGCTATGGCTGTCACGAGTTTGGCCACTATGCTAGTAATCGCCTCAAAGGAAGAATAATGATAAGAAGGAAAGAACCGGTGGCGGCTTGGCAAGTGCGGCGGAGGAGCTCTCTAGGAGATTGGAGGATGAGTTTGCACTCATAGCTTGTATGGTCAGCTCAATTTCATAGTGTGTTTGGTATATAGATAGTGGGGCGTCATTTCATATGACATGAGTTAGAGAGTACTTATCCAGTTACAAGGAGGAGGACACCAATATCCAATTTCTATGGGGAACTTGTCCAAGCTCAACCCAATTGGGAAAGGGAAAGTTCAGTTTTAGAGGGAGAATGGAAAGATAGTTTCACTTCATGATGTCTTGCATGTGTTAGGCTTAGGTATGAATCTGATTTTTGTATCTGTTCTTCAGGATAAAGGGTATAATGTACTTTTTAGAGGGACACATGTGTTGATTAAGCACAAGGATTGGAAATCACCCATAACTATTGGAGTTAGGAGTGGTCACCTGTATAGGTTACAGTTTGATACTCCTAAGTCACTTATGAGCAGCAGTAATCCTAGAGATCTTGGAGAGCTATGGCATAGGAGGATGGGCCATATTCATCATGGAGCACTTAAATTGCTTCGTGAGACAATGACAGGTGTTCCAGAGGTGAGCATAGAGCATGATGATGTATGTAAGGGATGTGTGTTGGGGAATTTTGCGAAATCATCTTTTCCAAGGAGTGACACCAGATCTGAGGGTGTTCTCAATCTAGTACACTCAAATATATGTGGGCCAATGTCGATGAAGTCTCTCTGAGGTTACAAGTACTATGCTATTTTCATTGATGATTTCTCGAGGAAGACTTGGATATACTTCTTGAAGACCAAGGATGAGGTTTTCAGTCATTTCCAAGAGTTCAAGGCTCTTGTGGAGAACTCGACAGGAAGGAAGATAAAGGTTCTTCGGTCAGACAATGGAGGTGAGTACATAGGGAATAAATTCCAGGATTTCTATACCAGAGAAGGAATCAAAAGAGAGTGGATTGTTCCTTACAATCCACAGCAGAATGGAGTTGCTGAGAGGAAGAACCATTCTATATCGAGGGCAGCAAGGGCTATGCTACATGATCAGGACATGCCCCGCTACCTATGGGTAGAGATGTGTAGTACAACAGTTTACATTCAGAACAGGGTTCCACACAAGGTACTAGGGAAGATGACACCATAGGAATCTTTCACAGGGAAGAAGCCAGATGTAAGTCACTTCAGAATATTTAGGAGTTTGGCATATTGTCATATTCCAAAAGATACACGTACCAAGTTAGATCAGACTATAGAGAAGGGGTACCTTGTTAGGTACAATGAAACTTCAAAGGCATATAGGATTTTTATTCCAGGACTAGAAGAATTATTGTGAGATATGATGTCAAGTTCATGGAGGACAAAGTGTTCGAAGGTCCAGAGATTTACCAAGAGATGATCAAAGTGAGCAGCCAACAAAATCTCCAAGTCCAAGTCAAGGGCAAAGTAAAGCTCAAGTACGGTTACTAGTACAAGCATAGACTTAGGTAGTGAAGATTTCATAGAGTATGGAGCAATTGGTGCAAAGTAGGATATGCATCTAGAAGATATAGAGGTTGATATTTCATCCTCTACCATTAAATGAGAACCGTGAGGTTCAAGACACACAAAGGGATACTCGAAGTTTTGGGAGCTCCTACGAAAGAGTACGAGGCAGAGGAGAGAACCAACCAAGTTCAATGACTATGTGGCATTAGTCAGCTAGTTGGTAGATAATGAACCTTCCAGCTATCAAGAGGTTGCACAACATCAAGTATGGCGAGATGCTATGGTTGAGGAATATACTTCAATAATGCATAATGATGTGTGGGAGGTAGTGCACAGACCAACGAGATAGGGCGAGTAGTTGGATCACGCTGGATATTCAAGATAAAGCACAGTAAAGATGGTAGCATCGAGAAATACAAGGCAAGGTTTGTGGAAAAGGGGTTCTCTCAGAAGGAGGGAATAGACTATGAGGAGACATTTGCTCCAGTGGCCAAGTATACTTCTATATGAACTGTAATCTCATTTCTGGCCCACGCAGATGGGATGGAAAATCCATCAAATGGATGTCAAGATAGTATTCCTTAATGGTGAATTGAAGGAGGAGGTATACATAGAACAACCACAAGGCTTTGTAGCACACAGCAAAGTGACCCACGTGTGTATATTGAAGAAATCATTGTACAGACTCAAACAGGCTCCTAGAGGGTGGTATGAGCGCATTGATACATACTTGCAGGAAATGGGCTTTGTGAAGAGTGAGGCAAATGGTAACCTCTACTACTTGGTGGTTGGGGGTGAGGCTCTCATTCTTGTTTTATATGTAGATGACTTGTTTCTTACAGTACACTAGGGCTCATAGAGGATTGCACCTTGCGAAGAGTTCAAGATGAAGGATTTGGGACTCATGCACTATATTCTAGGCATGGAATCGACATGGAGATATTTTCCTTGGTCAAGGGAAATATTGCATTGAAATCTTGAAGAGATTCGAGATGGAGGATTACAAAGCCATGTCTACACCCATGATCACTAATTGGAGGAAGATAGATACATCTAAGGACAAAGATGTAGATCCCACCTTATACATGCATTAATTGGTTCTCTTGTATTTGGTCAACACCAGGCCGGATATAGCATTTGAAGTAAAATCTCTTAGTCAGTTCATGGTTGAGCCAAAGAGAGTGCATTGGACAACGGCTAAGCATGTGTTGTGTTATTTATGTGGTTCGATTGAATATGGGATCGAGATATGTTCAAGGTGAAGGAATCAAGTTGATATGCTATATTGGCGCATAATTGGGCGGTGCAATACAATGACAAAGGAGCACTTCGTGTGTTGTTTGATTTAGGATCGGGAGTTGTTTCTTGGTTTAGCAGGAAGTAAAGTTTGTGGCTCGAGTTCATCAAGCAAAATACATTACAGCTAGCATGGCGACATGTGAAGCTATATGGCTTCGAAGTAGAATGTAACACCCTGATTTTGTGAGTTATCTTGGTGATTATTTTTCATACTGTTATAACTGCTGAAATGAAGGCAAACATGTTAAGATATATTTTGATCTTAAAGGAATGTGTTGCTAACTTGGATTCTTGCATGCTGTAATTTATTTGCATGGGACAGCAGTTATTGTTACTTGTGTGTTTGCTGATGTGACGACAAATTGTCGTATACTTGCTAAACTCTATTCGCCGGTTGACAACACACCTTGAATCAATTCCATTGATCCAAAGTATGTTGTGGCCTTCTTGTGATTGTTTTGTCGATTTACTCTTGAACCGAACTGGAGGTTGATATAAATGTGCAGCACCTGATTGCAGGTATGAGCAGCTGGCACGTAAATGCCAACGACAAAGGTTCGATTCTCGAACCATGCACTATCGTACTTAAGACCTCGTGAGGCAGGAAATGTCTGGACATGGGTGGCTCTGGCATGTGAAGCAAAGGACGAAACGTCCTGCACAGCATTGACATGAATGTCAGTTGGAAGACTGGATTGGAGGTTGATTAGTGTTAGTGGTTAGAAGGAATTAGAACCTAAGCTAATCCTAAGTTCTACCTTACATCCTAAACTACTATCCTAAGTGGATTTTTAAATTCTAAAATGACTAACATAGACCTAAGTCCTATTAACCTAAAGACTAGGCTATGACCTAGGTCGAACACTAAAATGAATCCTAAACTAATCCTAACCTAAAGGGGACGCGCAGACCCTTGGGGGAAGAGGATAAGGATGAAAGGGAATTAATGGCAGTTAATGAGGAGTCCTTACGTGGACAGCGCCAGTTTGGCGGGAACAGGTAAGTGGTGGAGGTATCTAGTTGGACATGGAACTAAATTTGGTTTTGCATGCAAAATTTAAATTTGATGGTTCGCCAACCCAAGTTGGCAGTGGCGTGGGAAAATGGGAAAAGGCAGAGCCTTTAATGCATTTAATTTTTTTGGTCTTCGTGACCAGTCCGCCTTGGAAAGAGTTTGGAGGAATTTTGTTAGTCATTTTGTGTTGTTCGGATTTTGGAGAAGTTGCTCTGCATTTGGTTTTTTTTGTTGGTTCAGTCGAACCAGTTTCATTTGGTTTTCATCACTGTTCCTTGGAAATTTGGAGGCTGTTGCTTGAGCCTGTAAGAGGAAAGGTGATTTTGGGAAGCTCGTGTTGTCGCCGTGGAAGGAAATACCTTCGGTAGACGCGGTTTTCTTCGAGTTTTGAGGAAGAATTTACAGGCATGTTAAGCCCTTCTCTTTAAAAACACTTGCTTTGTTTAAGCGTCTCATTAAAACAACCCTGCTCTTGGGTTTTGGGTTTATGTGATTGTTGTCGTGTTGATACGATTTGGGTTTAGTCGATTCTTGCTGTCATTTTTGGAAATGATAGGTAAAATCGTTTCTGGTTGTTGTGTTTAAACTGTCTTTGCATTTTCTTTGAATGGAACACCTCCATGTTGTGCTGGTTTGGTTGACAGTAATGAGGAACTCGCCATGTGCGTTATGAAACTGTGCATGTTGTATAAGTTGTTTTCAGTATCGAATTAATCGTTCCGTTGCTAAATACGAACTGGAATGATAGAAGCAGTAGATGTTTTAAAGTTGTTTCTTATAGAAATTGTTAAGGAAATAGATCCTTTTCCTTCTGCTGTTTTGGTTTTTGATGGAAATGGAAAATGGGTTTTGTATGAGCATATGAATTCGATTTGAAGGAAGAAATGGTAATACGTTTTTTTGTTCCTTTTTCTTGCTTAAGAAATAGACGAATACGATTTGGGTATTCGTGGGAGTTGGAAAAGAAATAGTTTTTCTTCTGAACTTATAATGAATTATATTGTTTTCTTGCTGAGAAGGTAGGATGATTAGTTGTGTTTATTGATGTTGTTTGGTCTACCGTTCGGACGGTGGACACGATTAAAAAAATGGCTTTGCATTTCTGAGCAATGAATGAATATTTATGAACTGTACTTCTTCTTGCCTTGGAGGAAAGTTGATTTGTTATGTCTTATTTGAGGCGGTTTGATCTCTAGTTTGGACTGTAGTCGTGAAAACGAGCTTGACTTGTATTTCTGTGCAATAAATGAATTATATTGTTTTCTTGCTGAGAAGGGAAGTTGATTTTATAGTGTTCTATGGATGCGGTTGGTCTTCTACTCAGTCTGTCGTTGTGAAAATGCACTTTACTTTGGATTGCTGTGCAAAGGAAGAAATGCTTGGGAAATTGTCTTGTTGTTGGGCCTGTTTTGATTGTACTTTGTTGTGCATCTGATATCCTATGCGGGTTTTTAATAATAAGGGTATTATTGTATGAAAATCACATTTTGGGTTCTGTACATCATTGTGAATAGAAAAATGGATTCGGGTAGAAACATTTATTGGTAAGGAATTCTTCTTCTTTCTGCTGTTTTGATTTGATAAAATCAGTAGTCGGATGGTTTATTGAACTTTGTAAGTTCAGTCTGTATAGAGGACAGTGGCATTTAATTTGTTTCCTGAGTGCTGTGTTTTTCTGTACAATTAGAATATTTAAATGTTTCTTGCGGTCTTCGATTTTGCACAGTCATTTAAAAGAAATGAAACCGACCTGAACAATTCTTGTTGAGTTCGAAGAAAATGGTTGTTTTCTTATTGAAAGGTGAAAGGGATGAATTCTTCTCTTCTTGCTGTTGAATTCTGGGAATAGTATTAGAGCCTTACTGTGCTTTAAGATTTAGTCTTGCTGTAGGTAACAACAATGTGTAAATTGTATTTTGAACTGTATGCAATCATGGATATAGAAGGTCATGTGATTAATTGATTGCATGATTGTATAACTGTTTATTTGGTTAAAAATACAGTGAAGGAAGTATGGGCTCTTCTAGTACAGTAAATACATAGTATGCATCCTTATACTATTTGATCTATGATAAATACGATGTTGTACTAACCTATTTTTGGGTATTCATATGAGCCTGATTTAAATGAAGTATTGATAAGGACGATAAATTCTTCCTTGTTTTCATTTAAAGCTGATTATGAATGAAATTACTCTTGCTGCTGGAAAGTGAATTTCGAATGGATTTTGTAAGTTTCACTCTGAACTGTTATCTTGATTTGTGTCTCGGTTGGATTCAATTTTTAGAACAGTCATGAGGAAAGAGATAGGAATGTGGTTGGATAACTTGGAAAAATGATCTTTTCTTCTTTCATTCAGTTGGAAATCTGTAATCGTTAATAACGAATCTTGTAGTGCTTAGATATGAGCAACTATATGCATTGTTGTTTGCTTTCTCGTCTGTGCTTGATTGCTTGGAATCTAATGTGATGCATGAACTGAAAGGAAAGTAATTGGTTTACGTTTCAGTTAGTTTTACCCTTTTGCATTTATTATTAATGAAAGGGTGGAAAGGATAACAGTTATGTTATATCAGCAGTATGCTACTTGTATTCCTAAACTTTACAAATATTGTAATTTGGAACTTGTAACGGTTATGTGGAAAATAGGACAGCAGTTCTTTGGCTGATTGGGATGGTATTTGATGGTTCAGTTGTTATGTTGTCCATTCTTTGATGCTTGATTTTTGATTGATGTTCTTACTGTCGTTTCATAAAAGCAGGGTTCTTTTATTGAGACAGTTAATTGAAGCACCTCATTTTAATGATAAGTGCTTAATATGCTCAGTTCATTGAACTGACCCGTGCAAGAAATTTTGCAGATGGAATTGATTAGAACAAAGACATGGTTGTTTTCTGATGCTTCTTTTGATTGACCGAAGATGAATTGTATTTGTTTACTATTATTCCTCTTCGAGGAATTGTGAAAAGAAGAAAGTACATTCTTCTATTTATGAGTTGTAATGATGTTTTATTTAAACAAAGTCCAGTCAGTTGGATTGGCAGATGTACGGATTATGAGATGGATGATGAATACAAATACAAGTGTGATATTTTAAATACTATATCAGCTTGATATTGTTGATTAATTGGAAATATAATGTTATTTCTTGATTTGGGTTTATTTAATTGTCCTTGGATGGATGCTAAATAGGAATTGATATCTATTCTTACCTTAATGCAACTTTTAAGTTGAAATGTGCAATTAGTTCATACTTGGGTAAAGATGAATTTTTAATTGACATTAAAAAGGATTAGGAAGAATATGATTCCATAACTGATAGGTATTCAGGATTAGCTTGGAAGCTAAGGAATATCAATTAACTTAGGAGTAATCGAACTTCGCTTTCGAACTCCATTAATGACCTCGTATGTTGAATTCAGAAAGAAAGGATATGGGATAAGTATATCCATAACTAATGGACCTTAACTATGTAATGTTAAGGAGAATAAATGAATACATTTATTGGGAATTAGACCTCGTTTAAATGACGTCTAGTAAGCTGAAATTCTGAATTTAGTTACAGTTGTAAAAATCCTGGTTAAGTTTAATAGGTTAAACTTAACACGTCCGTCGGTAACGGGCTGCTTAATCCAAAGATTAAGAAGAAAACCAAGTAGAGAAATGCAGCCCTTCGGTACGAAGGAGAAGATGCATAGCAAGCTAAAGGATGGATTTAGTCTCTCTTAGCTACGTACAGTAACGGGAACAAGGATAAAGGATCAGCATGGTTGCTGAAAGTTGATCTTAAATATTAAGATCATATCCAAATCACTTGAGCAGGATGTGTACTCTCGATGAGAGGATTCCGTAGGACATTGACATATGCCAGCTACAGCAAGGTGTCTTCATGAAGACGGGGTCTTCATGACGACACAATGTTATAGCTGACATATTACAATGCCCTCCCGAATTAAAACATCAAGAATACATAGGCTGAATGTGAAGTTCTTGGTATCGGGATGGGAGTATCATCACGTATGTGGAGTGACTCAGGAGGACTAAAGATAACTAGACACACGGAGTCGTGGGGAGCGACATCGTATGTCTCAGCGTATCTTTAGTTACAGAGTGCCTTCCTATATTCGTTCATATTGCTAGTTGGTAATCGGAAGTTTAAATCTATTATAAGATTGAATGGCATTGAATGTGTGTTCCATATTGTAAATATGCGAACAGGGAACATTAGTTTTAAAAGGAAATTGTGTGTTCCAAACTGTGTTGTTTGGGCAGAGAACAATTATTAAAACTTGAACATGTGTTTGAATTATATAATTCATAACAGAGAACGTTGTATATAAAAAAAAAAATTCCCCTTGTTCTAGTATCTTAAAATGGGGATGTTATAGTTCTTCAGTGGCCTTGTTTGGTCGGAAGGTTGAGACTACTTGATACACTTTGCAACAATCGAGTTGCATCAAGTTATATGAGAATCCAGTGTTTCATGATAGGTCTAAACATATAGATATCGTATCACTTCATCGAGGATTGTGTACGGTGAGGGTATTGTTCAGCTACAACACATACCTACATAAGAGCAAGTAGCAGACATTTTGACTAAGGCATTGGGGAAGGAAAAATTTATCTTCTTCAGAGATAAGATGGGTGTCGTGTGAAGCGACTTCCTCGGCTAAGAGGGAGTGTTAGTTTGTTAGCTTGGACAGAATTGTTTGTCCATTTCTTGGGTTAGATAATAATTATCTTATTGTTTAGAATGAATTAATTATTTTCTAATTATTGATTTCCTTTAGTGACACCTGTCAACCAAATTTGTTATGGTTGTTAAGTTATTATGTATCTCGACCATCGATTGAGAATTGATCCATTATTGGTTTTCCAATTAAAGTAGTATAAAAGGAGGTCATTGGGCATTTGGAAAGACAATGTTGGAGTAGCATTTGTAGTGCTAGCAAATGAGTTTGTAATTTTTGCAGTGATAGCAAATAGTCTTGTGATGTTAGCGAAAGGCGCAGTGATAGCATTGGGGATAGCAGTAGGGAATATCGGCGGGAGAAGTTGGGAGATTGTCGAAGTTTTGCCAATAAGAGGCAAGGAATCTTTGTATCTCTTAATTTATTGAAGTCAATATAATTCCCCATCTGTAGAACTAGTTTTTCCTTAGGGTTTTCCAGGACAATTTGTCCGAAAATATTGTGTTCTTTGTGCTACGCATTTCTTTCCGTATTTTTATTAGTGAAGTTCCAGTTGTGTTATTTTTCAATATTAGCTATGAATTAGTTTTCGGCAGTTAAATAATCTTTTAAGATAGGAGATTAATAATCAGTGACTGCAATAGAATTTTCACAAAATGCATATGAAAAAGGTAAAAGAATGAAATTTAGGGTACTAATAATATCTTCTAGTGTTTTCTAAGTTTCCCATAGATCAACGGTTTTGAATCAATTAATCCTATGGACCAGATTTATCTTCGGATCGACCAGCTTTGCTCTTTTAAACTTGTATCTAGGAAATAAATTTACCCTTCTATCTCGCTTTAGTAAAGGAAGATTAATTTTTAGTTGGTGCGCATGTAAATGAATGTAAAGGAATACTAAGACTATAATGTTTTTTTGTTTATCCCACGTAACAATGGTAAAAATTATTAAAGGATGAATTAAGCTTTCCTTTACTATATTTTTTTTTCCTCTTAAAAGGAATAGATCCACGTAGATTTGTACTTAGATTTTTATGAAATTTAATAATATAAACACTAAAATGAATAAAATTAAAATAAATAAACTATATAGGTAAATCAAGGTAAAGAGGAGAATTCTTTTAAGATGACCTTGAATTGTTTT
Source organism: Taxus wallichiana var. yunnanensis (assembly GCA_018340775.1). NCBI lineage: Eukaryota > Viridiplantae > Streptophyta > Pinopsida > Cupressales > Taxaceae > Taxus > Taxus wallichiana. The sequence goes on along the minus strand of CM031236.1, from coordinate 683,344,189 downwards.
TAATATGTTTAGTATATCTTTTATCGGATAATATGGGAAGAAAAGTTATTCTCGTATGCTTTCGAGATAAATAAATTGTTTGATATTTATATAGTAATAACAATATCCTTCAATATTTTTGTTGACAAAGTTAAGACCGTGGTAGTTGTACTTATCTTTTATGTTCATAAGGGGGTGTGCCAAGATTGGAGTTAATGGAAACAAAAATGGAAAACCTTAGATCATACGACGTGACCATCCATAAATTGGTGTACTATTTAGTATGTTGGTTGGTTAGTTTTGAACTAACTTGATCACGGTTAAATTTTATTCAAAGGTTATAATAAATATATTTGAAAATAAAAAATTGTCGAAATTTTCCAGTCCATGTCATAGTTCTTTTGGTCGTGTCGAAACGGGACATTACATCTATAAGTGTGTAATTAATTTAATATGTTTTTGTTTTGATACTTAAAATATATATTTAACTATCTGAAAGTGTGGTGTCTATCCATTACGTAGGTTGGCAGTCAATACATCCCAATCCTCATGGCCCACCATCCCGCCACATTCATTTTCAATTACATAAGGTCCTTATTCTTTTTAACATAATATTGACTACATAATTCAATTAAAAAAGTAACAACACATTACATTGTTACCTTTCCGTCAAAACTAGTGGGGATGTAAAGGAAATACTTATACGAATGTGTGCGTGAGGGATAGGGTCTTCTCCATTTGAAAGAACATCCCAAACATTTTTGAAATGAATGCCAAGATATAGAGGTGGAAGTATTTAACGCCAGGGAGAGTTGTTTGGATCTCTCATGAACGTAAAAATTATATATGACATGGTTCCATAACATCGAATTTTTAATTGGAAACGCCTGTATTTATTAGAAATTAAAAAATTATAGAAATAACTTAAAAGATAATTTCAAAACCACACTTGAATGTTTCAAGAAAGATAAGTAGATTTGCTTCAAAAACATAGGCAGCATTCATACTGTGCAGTTTTAGAGTCGCAGCGTGCAAGGTAGACCATCAGAAACAAACGAGAAGGGAGCTCATTTCAGAAAAAGAGATGCATCCATTCATTCAGAAATAGAGAGAACAGAGTGAGATTACACACTACTTAGAAACATAATAACAACGGTGTCTGCACTGCAGATATCGCGGTCATAATAATAATAATAATGCATGCTTTCTTTCTTTCTTTCTGTAGATCCTAAACAGCACTACAATAAGCATTGCATTTATTTATAATTATAAAGCTGCTTGTTTAGAAAAGTCATTTGTGACAGGGGCAAGTGGAGCATGTGCATCCAGGCCCGCATTTGCAGTCATTTTCTTCTGCTGAAACACTCTCGTACTCAGAGTGGCTGCAAAAACAAAAATTAAAAATTAAAAATTAAAAAACTTTTCCCCAATGTCAGCGGTTCGAACCTCGAGAGAGACGCACAAAAAACAATAAGTACTTATGAGAGAAAAAAACAGTACTAGACCTCATGTTGAAGCCAGTGTCTACAATTCCGTCCATGATCTGGAAGCCGTTGCGCTTCTTGCTGTGCCATGGATAGAATCAATAATTACTTACACAAAACCAAAACCAAAACAAGTCGACAATATTAAATATTAGAAACGCAAGAAATTGTGATTGAAGACAACATACGTGCACTGGCTTTTGTCGGCACAGTCGCAGTTTCCGCAGGTGGAAGACATGTTTGCAACAACTGCAGGAAAAAAGAAGAAGCTGAATATTGTGTTCACGAAATAATCTTCAAACAAACACAAAATGCTTTGAAATGTTAGCTCTGTGAAGCTTGTATTTATAGGCAGAAGATACTTAGTGGCGTGTGAACCGCCGTAAATGGTGTCGAGAATCAAATTGCATTATTAATTCATTTCATGAGCATGACAGGCAGGCAAACGGACACAGGGAATCTTGATATTAATAAAAATCAGATTGTGTAAGTAGGTAGTGGGAAACTAGGGAATGGTACCTACTGAAAGAAGCGAGCGAGTACTAGTAATAACAGGGCAACCATTGCTATTACAAAAATATCATTTTCTTTGGAATCTTGCAGACTCCAGTCATACTTTTTACTCCACTCGCCAATCGACAGATTAAAGGTGGGCAGGGAAATCAGGACCCACGATAAGGAAGAATAGACATGGCAGTTGCCCATTGCCCAATGCCCATATATTCCAATGAAATTGAAAATGCCTGGGTACCTAGAGACGCGGCCCTGCGCTGACCTTGGAATATGACTTGACAGTATATAATAGAGGGTTTAAAGCTTTTCTGTCATAAGACAACCGTTCTAAGACAACAGGCCTGCACCTAAGTAAGTAATTATTAAATTGAGTAACACAATTCTTCTCCTCTTCTTTTTTAAACAAATCGACCAATCGCTCCCAGCCTCCCGTCCAAACATGTGTGCGCGAATAGCTGGATGTGATTCGAGTCTTTGACGACCTCCGATTATAAACAAGTTAACCACTCATAAACAACGCAAAATATTGATGGAAAAGAGGATGGAGGCACGACCAGTAGAGTATGATGATGATGAGGCATTAGAAATTTGGTAATATAAACTTTAAATGAATAAAATTAAAATAAATAGGTAAATCAAGGTAAAGAGGAGAATTCTTTTAAGATGACCTTGAATTTTTTTATATGGTTAGTATATTTGTTATCGGAAAATATGGGAGGAAAGTTACTTTCGTATGCTTTCAAATAAATAAATTGTTTGACATTTATATAGTAATAACAATATCTTTCGATATTTTTGTCGACAAAGTTAAGACCCTAGTAGTTGTACTTATCCTTTATGCTCCTAAGGGGGTGTGCGAAGATTGGAGTTAATGGAAACAAAACTGGAAAACCCTAGATCGTCTAAATGCGACCATCCATAAATTGGTGTACTATTTAGTATGTTGGTTGGTTAGTTTTGAACTAACCAAGTCACGTTAAATTTTATTCAAATGTTATAATAAATATATTTGAAAAAAAAAAATTGCCGAAATTTTCAAGTTCGTGTCATAGTTCTTTTGGTCATGTCGAACAGGACATTACATCTATAAGATCACTATAATATCAATGGGTGACAAGTCACATGGTTAAAATGAGAGGGTGGCTAACTTAGCAAAGAGTCAACACTAGGGAGAATATTCGGTGACAACTAGGTGCTCCATATGTGTGTCAAACAATTTGTTATCTTGAACTTCCATAAGGTCATCATGATTCATGGGTATCATGGCCTCCTAGATAATTTGGGATAAGGGTATGGATAGGTTATTATATTTTTGGGCTCTCATTATCAAGGAGATTGAGGACTACTGACCACTGCGCTATAGTTTCACGTAGAATATGTTGTATCATACATATAGGGACCCGTGCATGTTAGCTTGATTATACATGTCAATTTGTTACTTGACTTTATAGATGTGCTTAGCTTATCAAAGTTTCACTCCTTATGTCAAGGTAGTACTAGTTGCGATAAAGGGGATATCGAAGCAAGACAATGGGAGAGATGGATCCTTTGAAATAAGTGCCCCACATAATGGGGACACTTAAAGTGAGGAATTTGGTAGCCCTCTTGTATCTAGGCATTAGAAGGTACACTAGAAAATGAGGGTCCTTTCGTGATGGCCTACTTTGTTTTGGGGTAGTTGAAGGAATGTCATGATCACATCAAGATGCATCCACTTGGGCGAGTGCCCCAAAGTTTCGGCTTCTTTACATGGTGGGACTAATAGTGCTTTGATTCTTTATAAAGGAGAGGAGAGGCTCGAGAGATTGTGATGGACACCCCCGACTCCCATTATGTGTATCACAAAGAAACCAAGGTGGAGTTTAGGATCATATGAGACAAATGAGAGGAAACTCGCCCACAACCACTTCTAAAGACAACAACCATACCCATAGTCCACAAGTGGGGGTGGGACAAAGCTCTAATAAAATTGGCCCCGATATGTCAAGCCTTAGAGGTGCGGTAGGGTACACAGAGAGATGAGTATGAGCTATCAAAGGGGTAGTTGGACACTAATTGGCTAGAGGGACCCGATAGGTTTCGTATTTAGTTTCATTCTTGCTTTAATTGTTTTTAGATTTCACTAGCACATTTTATTGATTGGTTTCAAATTTTTTTACTAGTCATAATTCTATTATGCGTGTGTGTGTATTTGTGCATACATAACCTCGAAGTGAAGTAGTTCACAAAGGTATATTGATAGACCTCTTCATTATTCCTTCCAAGATGACACGGACGAGCTATCTAGAGATCCTTGTTTTCCAATGGGCGTAAAGTGACACTCAAACTTTTTATCTCGACCTATCATAGAGCATAGTTAATAGCTCAAAGATTGCAATAAGCGAGACATGGACCTAGTTTGAGTGATAAGATAGGAACTCATGCGAGATTGGAGGCTAAATGAAGCCAATCAAGACATCGGAGTAGATCATGGAGTCCTCGCCACTCCACGTCAAGGTATTCTCAAAGGCACAAATACCAAAGCCCACCTACCATTTTACAAGAGGTCACAAAGATTACTCCTACGTAGTTTGTTATTGACACTTTATACATAATGATACATTGTATATTTTGATTAATGGATTTTTGAGACCACACTTTCCCTCTTAGTGTGGTTGCGATGAAACATTGTACACAAACTTGGAGATATATATATATATATATATATATATATATATGGATTTGATATGGATATGTATGAGATACATATTATATGATTTTATTTTTGCTTAAACTTATGCACCACTTATGGATGACTTAGTGATACAACAAAATGATGGATGCAATATAGGACTTGAAGTTTGAATTTACTATTGAGAAAGAGAATGTATGGCTATGTTATACACAATGAATATTGTGTACTAACGAACTATTTTGCAAGTTAAAAGCAAGTTGTGTGCCCACATGGGTGAGAACAACAACATTTAAGACTAACATTGGTAGAAGTTAATGGATCATGAAAAATGAGGTCATGATAGAGCACAATAGAAGCACCTCAACAAATGAAATCTCGTAGTTTAAGTCTCTTAGAGGCCACGATAAGAAATAGAGACTATTAGAATATATGGTTTTCATTTTATAATTAAGTCACTATTAGTTATGTATCAACTAATAATTGGTTGTAACCACCTCAACCTTTTTGTATCTTTAGAAGTACAATTTTATTCAATTTGTTGTTTGTCATATCTGATATTTGAAACTTAAGTTACAAAAATTGAAGAAATATCATTGATAAGAAGATTGTCATTCAAGAATGACCATTTTAACTTAAGAAACCACGTTGATGGCATAAATCATCTCAATACATTACTAGATAGATTAAGATATTTTAATGGATTTGAATGTATTAATAAAAAGATAATGTTTTCAACAAGATTATTGTTGGTTAAATTTAATTAATAAAGTAAGAATCAAGTTAAAATTTATATAAAAATTTTACACGGTCAATTTTACATAATTCTAAAAATAACAACATTAACTAGAAGAATAGAATATATGTTGTATTGAAATTGAATACAATATCGAGAAATTACAAACCAGTTAATTTGGAAGGTCAATTAAAAAAAAAAATTAAATGATATGATAATCAATTGAGAGATAGAGATCTTCTATTGACTTCTATTGAAGACGATAATACTAACGAAATAATGCATTCAAATCTAATTTTATAAACCTATAAACTAACAAAGGACGAGAGACGACCAAATGAGACGGGAAGAGCCACACTGTTGAATGAAATTTTAACTCTTTCAGTAGAAATAGATTACTAAAACAGTCTGAAATTTGACATCCAAATTTATTTTGGTTACCAACCGCAGTGCGGAGATATTACACAAACACTATGTTATGTTACCATTGAATTGATTGCCCACTCTAGAACATAGATTCACTGCAGAATGGAAGTATTTCATATAAATATTTTTAGCAAATGAAATCTCACTTATACAAAAGAAATTACTTAAATAAAAGGTGAGTTTTCAAGTAATTCATTCATCAAAAGATTAATTATACCATAACTATTGGTGAGGTGACAAATTGATTAGTTAGACTCTATATCAACTCTAATCAGGTCCATGAAATTAAATATCAAACATGTCATCTCCGTTTTTTTAACATTTTCAGTTTAAAATCTAATGAGTTAACAAATATTGTTTTCTTGTTTTCCAATATTTTAATATCTTACAAATCTAGAATTATCTCATTATAGATTTGATTGAAAATTATAAAAAGAAATCATTTTCATATTTCTTATGCATTTATTTCAAAACATTTATGAAGCGGATTTCTCAATCCAACAAAATAATATTAAAAATAAATAAAGTTTTGCTCTACAAATAAATTTAAAATATGTCAGTAAAAGAGTCCGGTGAATAAAAAAATTACAAAACTACAATATTTTATCAAAATATTATGAGATGATTTTAAATTTTAAAAAACCATTAAATATATCTTAATTCCGTTGATTTCAAATTCAGAATATTAAAAAAAAAAAAAAAAACATATATTGCCTTATATTCGATTCGATAAAAAATAATACTAGCAATCGCATGTGTACAATGCAATGTGAATGCTGAACGGTATATGTTATTTGATTTAGAGGGATAGTTTTACGTTTGTAGCTGATTTTTTGAAAACTATGGGTGATTGATTTTGTAAGTGTAGAAATATAGATGAACCACTTCATTTAAAAAGCACAAACATGATGCCTAACCCTTAAAACAATTCAAAACTTTGGAAGAAGACTACTATAAATTGCATGGTTATTTCTTGGCATTTTAAAACTATAGGTATTTGTATGCAGATATAATGAAGAAGACATTAAAAATGTGTTGTTGTTGGTTTACATAAAGAAGCGAGAAATAATAAAAAGGAAAAATTGAACATGTATGTTGAATAGTGTAATTTTGTAAGTGTAGAAATATAGATGAACCACTTCATTTAAAGGTATCATCTCTTCATTTCAAACTTGTTACAAATTTGTACGTATACAATCATGGATCAACTAGTAAATTCATACAATCATGGATCAATCATTAAATTCAAGTAAAGAGATAAATTCAAGTAAACATAGGAGGATGGGCAAGCCAAAACATCATATGTTTTCTTTGGTAGGGATACAACATAAGTTTAGCCGAAATTCTTCATAGATTTGCCATGTATCTTTATCCATAACATCTTCAGTGTTAATTCTATATTAGTAGGGATCATTATGTATACATTGCATACCCTTAACACCTCATAATGTATGAGAATCAAGCTACATGCTATTAGATTTATCAAGTTGGCATTGCTTATCTTATCATTATTTGAATCCATCAACTTAATAATGGTTTACTTATTTCCACTACCTTTAAATAAAAATGATAGAACCTTCTTTGTTAGTGGACAACAATAAATCAATAAGGTATTAAATTAATAATTGTTTACTTGTCTTCACTAACTTTTGCATGCATAAAAAAGAGAACAATTCAATTTGCACATTTTATGCATTTGAGTGTAGTGGGATTGATCTATATCTTCCTTGCTAAAATAAATACTCAATTTCTATTAAAACTTCAACGATTTGGTGATGTATCCTAGGGATACATCAATTTGAAGTCATCTTGTCAAATTGGGGTGAAGAATACCTGAGGAATAGAGAAATTCTTACCTAAACCTATAGAAGGAATAATATGGATTCCATTGCAAAAAATATACAAGATATAAAGATTGGAAAAGTTGGAATACACGATACTACAAAGAATTGTAACCAAGATTTGTGAGTCTTAGGTGGTAAGAACAGGAGGCAAGGGGGATCTAGACCCCAAAACTATGGCCTTGGTATCAAGAAAGCATGGATATCCTTCTTTGACAGAGACTGAACCATCTTCCCAAACCTATACTGGAGAAGACATCAGATGTGTAGTAAGATCCCTCATATCTAGACCCTCCTCTGAAATGAATTCGTTCCATATTTTGTCTCCAATTTCATTCACTACTCCCATGCACTGAGTGTTGTTGGGATGCAAGAAATCATCTAGAAGAATACCCATGTGTTCATACCAAAGAGATATTCTGAACCCATGGATTTGCCCCCGAGGGGATACATCCATACAAGTATGGAATGGCTTATATGCTCCCATTGCAATCTCAGAGTCCCTTGCCCCATCCATTGATCGTTGGTTGATGTTTGCAGAGCCCAGTATTATGTATCCATCATCGATTGTACAATTGTAGACATACACATATAATAAGTCACGATATGCAGAGGAAAGGAAATCCTGGATAAAATTATGGACATTGACTAAATACAACAAAAACAATGTCCATTATTCATTAATTTTAGCTTACACTAATCATAGGGAATCCATTCTCCTGAATCTATGACAACTTCTGTATCTGTAGCACTCACAACACTGCTAGTGACCAGGCGGCCATTTGCAAAATAATCATTGTGACTAAATAAAGACCTCTCTGCAAAACTTGGCTCCACCATACATCTCAACATAGCCCATGGTATTTCAAATATCAATTAAGGGATTGAAAGAAAACATAGATGTATATTAAGGATAGTAAGTATTGCAGCTTAGAGCCTACCTTAATGTTTGTAATGTCTCCAACTGTAAAGAGGAGGTAGATAGTGAATTCAAATAAATCTAAATTTGTTTAAATTCCCAAATGGTTTATGCTAACCTGCTTCAAATTGTTTGATCCTACATTGTTTGGAGGAAGGTCCATCAAAATTACTCCATGTAGCAATCACCAAATAATCATAGGGAATCCTTGATCATAGACTATAAATAATCAAAAATGAAAAAAATTGAATTGGGTTTGATGCAAAATTCACATACGGATCAATCAGTGTGACATCTTCTCTGAAATGAAGAGATCTAATGACATGGGCACCTGTAACTCCACCTCCTACCACAACCACCCATTTCATTTTAGTGATGGAGAGATTGGTGATTGTAAATCTAAGTATGAATTCATGAAAGAAGCAGATCGAGATCTAGGCTTCAATCATGCGGTTTATAACAATAAAAGAAAATTTGAAAGTCTATTTGATGAATAGTTTGAATAGGCTTTGATGATGGGTTAAGAAGCTTGCCTTAATTGTGAACTCAAAAATATTAAAAATGAGATTCTCTTTAAAAAAATTAATTAGGAATACACCTTATAGAATTTTAGTATTGTCTCTTGGCATATCTTGGTAAAGGGAGGATTGCAATACTTTCACTATTCCTATATTTGATGAGTTGTTCTCAGGAAAATGGGAAAATGTTGGCCTCTCATATCATTCAAATTGCTTGAGTACTGTGCATTGCAAGCATGAATTCCAAAATAATGGCTTGTAATAGACTTGGAATGGGAATCTATGCAGTTGCTCCCAAAACATTTCTTGGGAAATTATTCTATATTTTAGGGTTGGCCATATGTCACAAAGAAAATAAGATGCATATGTTCTTTGTATTGTATAGTATTTCCACAACATCTAGGTCAAAAATCTAAGAAGCATTTTCCATGTCATAAATTGTCTTTGTAATCAAGTGGATCACATAAAACATCTTATCTAGATGATACTTCATTTCATCAAAATTTCAAATTTCAAACATTTACTGTTATACAAGGATTAACCTTATGAAGTGCTCATATCTTGATTTATAATATGAAAAGGTTACGAGTCCTACTAAGTCACGATAGGAAGCCCTCATCAACATAAGTCTTCCCTTTTATGTGTTATCTTTACAAGACAAATGTTAGCTATCGAGTTATCCTAATAGACAATAAAAACAATTAAATGATATCTTCTTTTTCATTAGAGAATGCATAAAAATAGTATGGTAATGATAATTAGTTTATATTAGCATAGTCTTAGGGTGCAATCTTGGGTCAACAATAGCAATGGGAAAAGCCAATAATTTTAAGAGAAATATCTTTTATAGGGTTACCTACTACACAACATCCTTGAGTTAAGAACAATGGCTTCTCTGGAAGTCAACATGACCTAATGTAAGAAAAAGAAAAATATGAGAGTTTGAACTATTGAAAAATAAGGCCACTTATTGGTGAATGCCAAAAGTAACTCTAAATAGTGTCATGAAATATTAATAAATAATCGATTCAGATCATATTCGAAAGAATAAAATCAATCATGCAATATTTTGAACATTGGGGCAATATAGTTTATCACAAAACAAGATCAACAGTTGTAAGGAACAAAGTTACATATCACAGCTAGAACTTACACCAAAATGACAACCAAAACTATTTAAGCATTGCCAAGAGCACCCTACCTCACAAATTATAGCAAATGAAGCATCAACTTTCAGAAGTACATAATATGTTTGACATTGTTGCAAAAAAAAACTAGTTACAAAAATTTGAACATGACATACATGACAAGACCCCATAACAAACTCTTTTATTATTTGGTTAGTTGTTATTTTGAATTTACCTATCAATTTTGGATTCACCTATTAATGGTGTGTTACTAGTATTCCAACATCACATCTCCATAAGCATAAATTATAACTAAGTAATGTCTTCATTGTGTTATCATGCCTCCGTTCGGTTGTTGCATGAAATATTTCTTCTGATGGACAATGGTCAGAAATTTTATTACAATAGGAGAAATCCATATATCTAAATTTCAGGATCACATACTAAATAACCCTAGAACCAAATCCCAGGACAGTGCTAGATCTTGTGAGTGAAATAGTTGTGCACATAAGCATGAATAATGAATCCTTCTTAGAATTCATGTCCCTGCAGGCCATAACGAGCTCAATACCTGAAAAGAGAAGCAACACACCTAGCAAACCAATGGGGAATTGGGTCAGTATTTTAACCAACGAATTCCCTAAAATCACACCCAACACCATTTTCCCAGTTCCAAGAAATGCCACAGATGCTCCACTTCTGGCCCCAAATTTATATTGCCCTGTGAGACCACCTACTCCATGATAGATAGGCATGGCCCCAAACCAACACCCCACCAAATTCATCAGTACCACACTCACAGACACCCAAGTTGGTGTCACTTTATTTTTTGGGAAAAATATATGTGGATAGTCTACAAACGGCAATCACATAATTAAGAATAGAGAGAGGGATTTGTGGTATTACAGCCCTGACAAGTTCTGTCTTCCACTCATACCTCAAGATTTTGATCAAATGAGGCTTGGATAGGCCTAATTTTAGCTTCCTAAGAACTTTAGAATTTCTAGCAATGGAAATTACAATACAAAGTACAAAAATATAAGGGAAAATGGAATTGCATGCAAAAACTTCAAGTTCATGACTGATTTTTATACTTGGGGATCCTCGATCCATCTATTGGGACTGAAACCAATGGAATCTCTTCAGTCCTTTGGCTTGAATCATCATCATCACCACCAGATCCATTTACAAGCATAATGAACCCAAGACAAACAAGAGCCAACAAAAGTCCATCCAACCCTAACCAAGGCCTTGCATCTCCAACTTTCTTCTTTGCAAAATCGTGCTCTTTTCTTATGTATTTCACCGTTGTGAATGTGAAGGCTAGTCCACGTGAGAGATACGCTCCTCGATCACTAGCATAGGAATAAGCCTATAGACAAGCTTCATTAGCCTTGTAATTCTAAGCCCAAACAATATTCATGTAGTGCATATTCTGCTACCATTATCAATGTGATCAGAAACTAAAACCCACAAAAAAACATTACATGCAAAGATGAATAAGCAAATATAAACACAACAAACTCACATTCCAAGAAAAATCAAATCTAAACACAACAAAAAAATAAAATCATGTACAATGCAATGTGAGCATGAATGATAGATGTTATTTTATTTAGAGGGATAGTTATTACTTTTGTAATTGATGTTGATAAGGGTTGTGATTGGTTTTTAAGTGTAGGAATATAGATGAAGCATTACATTTAAAGGTTCTATCTCTACATTTCAAATTTGTTACAAATTTGTACATATACATTTACAAATCTTATATCATGAGTGGTAGCATTTTGTGGACTATTTTAGTTGAACTAAACATGAATACACGAAGACTTGGTGTACATTAGTATATTTTATAAGTTCATTAATGCAAGAAATAAAGTCTGTCTAATTGATCTAGTGTAGTCTAGCTTAGCAAAATAGGGATCGCTAGAATTAATGATGATAAATAACCACAAGCTATTTAAATGAAACTTAATATTCTTTTTCTACATTGAAAGGTGACAACTAATTTTGAAGTTAAGATGATTTTCATGAATTATTAATGGTTCTCCCGATATTTAGAAAAAGAAGCAAGTTGTCTCTCTTCGCTTGCATATATGAAGATCGTCTTGTAACATTAGTTTCAAATCCTAAAGATGGTGTAGATGATTGTACTCTCCAATCCTTTGGAAAGGAAAAATAATTGTCCTCTAATTTCACTGGTTTTTCGGTTGAACATTGAAGGACATTTGAAGGTACATGAATTGAGCTCTCACTTGCTCTAGAGAGTATGGATGGTTCCTCTATATTGAAGAGTGCTCTAGGAAGAAAGTGTTTATTATTACATTCAACAATTCTTGTCTCTGCATAGCTAGAATTTGGATCATTACCCTGACACTAATTCATGACTATGACAGCAATCTAAACAAATTCCCTTGCCCAAATACAACATCATATGCAAACAACTAAAATCACTTCTAGTGCGATGCAGAGGGACCCTAGATCTGTGCTAATGGTGGAAAGTGAAATAGAGGGTTTCAATTCTCTCTTGCAAACCATGGAAACCAATGGAAAACTAATTGTTATATAAGAAAGGGAAATGCTTCATTAGATAACAATAGAGATCATTTCTCTTATGCAAAGATAGGCTCTAGAAAATATACTTACATTTATAATATCCACATCCTGCTCATATTTGAAGACATATTGATGGGAAAGAAAAGGATGCCCAACATGATTAGCTAAACTACCTCGACTGGATTCTCCCTTAATTAGGTTCTCGGAGGGGGAACGTAGCTTCCTGGATTCTCTCTTGTGTTTTAAACTTAACCACCATTCAGCCTTCTTTGTACTTGGATTCCAATGAATGTTATCAAATTTGCAAGTGAAAGGCAAAGGACCCGAGATGAGATCTGTACAGTAATTGATTGAAATGCCATATGCAAATTTGTGGACTCTGGAGCTCCAAAGATCGTAATCCCAACTCCAAATGGTTGTAATGCAGATGAGAAAAACTTGACTGTTGAACACCAACACAACAAAACTGCAACATGGATTGAAGAAAATACTTAAAGATCCTCTAAACTTTGTGATTTCACCAATTGAAAATATGATATGCCACTTCTCCCATAGAAAAACTATAGACCAGGATTGACAAATTGACAAAAATACGATCGCCTTAAATAAAAGGGGGCGACACCCCAAATTCGCGACGCTTTAACGCCAAATCATCGATCTTGCCTACAAAAAGATTAAATCTATGAATTGATCATATATTTAAAAAGCAAATATAATCTTACTTGGCGCAATCAATTGACAGAGTTAGAAATCACATGATAGATCGGGATTTTTGTGCATGCAACTAGAGTTCAACTAAAAATCTAAAATAGCGTCCCAAAAAATCATTATTTAACCTCTCGAATTAAATTGTATTGGAAAAACATCCAAACAGGCGTCAAATTTAGCGTAGTCGTAGAAACATCCGAAAGGGCCTTTCCCATAGGGGTAATGCTTTGCGAAATAAATTTAACTAATCAATTTGTCACCTCACTAATCTCATTATTTTAATATTTCGATAAATTAATTACATTGAAGTTTTACCTTATTACTTGAGTAATTTCATTTATATACGAGAGATTCACCCTTGCTAAAAACTATTTACATTCAAGACTATCGTATTCTCGTAGTAAATCTCTTTTCTTTATAAAATTTGATTTTTAGGTAATAAATTCAATGGTAATATATCATGTTATCTGTAATATCTCCTCGTCACATTTGTATGTTCATTACAATAAATTCACGAGTTAAATTCTAGAATATTTTATCAATCCATTTCTATTGAAAAAATTATCTCATTCTACAATGTGACTTTTCTCATCTTATTTTGTCGTCTTGCATCCTTTGTTGGTCTCTAGATTCTATTAGATTAAATTTAAAATATTTCTTCATTCACATTTCTATCTTACGCAAATGACCTCTACCTCTCATTTGACTATCATGTCAAAAATAATTAAATTTTAGTTAGATCAACCTTATCAAATTAATTAGTTTGAATTTTTTTCAATTATCTACACAATTTCAACACAACATGGAATTCTCTCTTTTGACTAAATTTTAATATTATTACCTAAACTTACCTAACAATAATATAGTTTGTTTGAGATATTTTCTTCACTATTATATGTCGTATTGCGATACTAGTCCGGTCTAGTACAACATTAAGAGAAACTCATGCCATATGTAGTGCCCACTTCCCTTTGACATATTTTTGGATACTAATCATGAATCTTGTTGATTATATTATAGACATGATTATGGACCTTATTATAGTATGACGTTAGATGTTAGATCATGGATTATTGTTGACTTGATTCGGTTATGATGCATGATGATTATTAGAGACATTTTATATGTTGATGATGATATATTGTATGACATGGTTATATAATGGATGTTGTTCGGACTTGTGATATTTGGATATTGTGAGTAGACCTAGAAATGAAAATTATTGGATGATGATATAGTTTTGATAAAAATATAAATGATATTGTTAGATTGCTTTTATATTGTTGTGATTCATATATCTAGATGATTTTGGGAATTATATTTATATTATTTTAGATGTTAAGTGATATGGCTACGAGGCCAAAGGAGGTATTTGTATTTTGTAGGTTAAAATATCACAACAAACATCGAGGAATTGAGACCAACCACATTGGAATTCTAGATAAATTCAACAAGGTCACCATGGCAACTAGTATTTGCTTGTGCATGTTGTTTGTGTTAGGGATTCCCATGGGGGATCACCTTTAATTGTGACCAAGGGTTTTATGTATTCATTTTATTTTGGTCCATTTTGTTTATGTTTGCATGTGTTTATTTTTGTGGTGCTTTTACCCCTTTTATTAGTCATTAAATGGTGTGTAATATTGTGAGTAATCATGTTGTTAAGTTAATTAATTAAAATATGTCATAAGAAAGTAATTAATAGAGTTGTTGGCCATGATTTAAAGTGTTGTAAGTAATATGTAAGTGATGTGTAAAAAATATGTAGGTGATTTTGAATTGACTTTTGAGTGTGAAACACTCCACCTTCTTGAAATTCGAAATTGTCCTTACGGGTTGATTTTGGAGGCTTGTGGGACAAGTTAAACTTATATCATACCTCTTAAATTTAATTACCAACCATACCTACGGTTGGAGAGTTGAGATAATACTTTTATAATGCTTTTGAGAAGGCAAATTACATGTTTTAATTGCACCTTTCTTACATGGTTTAATTTCATTCCTTTGGGGTGTGGGTTGGATTTGAGTATGTTAATAAACCGTCATATTATTTACCCACATATTTATTGTGCATTGGAGAATGAAGTTGAATTTTGGGGTTGGGGTTGAGGATGTGTGATGTGGCATCCTACATGGATCCACCTCCTCCTCTTCCCTTCCCTCTTCTATAAAATTTAAATTCCTTGCCTTGTTTTGGGTTGCTTCATTTTTGGAGACTAGATTCTTGGGTGAATTCCTTGTTGTTTTAGGAGCTCTTGTTTTGAAAAATTTTGGAGAAATTTTCCTAAGTTTCCTACATGACCCGCCAGCCCGCAGCCAATCAGAGGCTACCATGTGTCACCATGAGGCATTGGCGGAGGGGATTTTTGACTTAACACTCCCAGAAAATTTTGGGAAAACTTTCTAAATTTTCCCCACCAGCCCATGATGAATCAGGTGATGCCACGTGGTGTCACGAGGCGTCAGTGGTGGAGCGGGTCCCTTTTTTCCTTTTTGGGTTCAGAAAATTTTGGGAAACATTTCCATCTTTTCCCTGTCAGCCCACAGCCAATCAAGAGATGCCACATGGCATCGTGAGGTAGTGGCAGAGCACGGGTGGGGGCTACCCTCTTAGCCCTTTGGGGCGTTAACCTAATTTTTCTCCCGCCACTCCGCCTTCCCCGTGTTGGCTTAGGAGATGCCACATGTCCCTTGTGGACACGTGGGAGTGCAGTGAAAGTGGACTTCTCGCCCCACACAGGAAATTTTCTAAAATGTTCCCACCACCCCATTTTCCCCACGCTGGCTTGGGAGGCGCCACGTGTCCCTTATGGACCCACGGGTGTGCGGGTGCAAAATTGGTTTTCACCCCCACGTAGGAATTTTTCCAAAAGTACCCCGCGGTCCTGTCGACCTGCCCTTGGGGAAAATTTCTACCCCTGGGCCCGTAAGCCCTCTCTTGGGGAAAATTTTCACCCCAAGGCCCATCGGCCCATAACTCGAAAAATATGAGTTATGAGGACTTCCTTATATCAATGGAAAGGTGAGGAAATTTCCTATCTAATGGGAATAATTTAGGAAATTTTTGAATGCGTCAAATTTAAAAAAATCCTAGTTGAATCTTTAAGCCTATTAGAGAGTGGGTATGGTGAGGAGTTACCCTCGACCCTTTTGAACCTTCTAACCCGAGATTTTGGACATTATGACCCCTAATAATTGTTAATGAAAGAAAAGTTTATTCTAGTGAATCTAGAAGTGTTCTGGAACTTGGTGGTGAGATTTGTTTCCTTGTAACATGGTTCTAGACTCTTTTAACAAAAATAAATTATTTCATAATTTTCCTAACTAATCCTAGGTTGTTCTTAGGTCTCAAGTGGGTTGTTTTAGTAGGTGTTACACTTGGTATCAAAGCAGTGGTTCAAAATCTTGGACCATTGGGCACACTAGAAAACTTGAGACATGAACCTTAAACTTAGCTCCCTTTTAAATCTAGAAAACAAATTAGTTTAGAAATTACATATTTTAGTAAACATGGAAATTGAATAAAAACTTAGAAAGATGAACTAACTCTTGCCCTGGTATGTGCAAGAGGTGCAAATGGGATGAGGGGTTTTTTCACATAGACATAGACTTACCACCACCAGATCATGTTGTAGTAGCCATCCTACCCTAGATTTTGTAGACTATTTAGGATGTTAATGTTGCTCTACGTGGAGGATCAGTAGGAAGGCATCCAGCCAGACAAGATAGAGTCCCTTCCTTTGAGGGTCGGGTATCTCCTTGACCCAGCGAGGAGTATGGAGGAGAGAAATCCCATGCGAGAGATAGCCGAGTAGAGTCACCACAAAGGGACAGGGGTGACCGAGTTTCGGGACATAGAGAGAGGTCTCGAGCCCTAGGCTTAGGGATGAGCACATAGAGAGGCCTAGAGGCCATCGACCACAACACTGTAAATCACATTAGGAGATCCTGAAGCTTTGAATGTCACACTATTATGGTGACATAGGTGGATTTCAGAGCGGAGGCCTAGTTTGTGATCTTGAGCAGATTCTTCAAGCTCTGTCCTTGTTCTAGCAACATGAAAGCTCGTGTTGCGATCCATCTACCGAGGGATGGAGTTGGTGTCAGTGGAGGACAGAGGAGCAGCGAAGCTCCATGTTGATTCTAGACAGCTACTCAGGAGCTCTTTTAGGAGCATTTCAGAACAGATACTTGTCACATAGATTCATCCAACGGTGGATAGATGAGTTCCATGACTGCGGCAGAGCATCTCTTACGGTGGTGAGTATGAGAGTAGATTTTCAGATCTACTCCAGTATGTTGGTTACATGCAGGATGAGTAGGTGTGGATTCACAAGTTCATCTGGGGCATGAACCTAGACATTGGAGGTGCAGTGCATGGATCCATTTTCCATAGACATTAGTTGAGGCCGTCGAGAAGGACTATATATAAGAGGAGACTCGGGAAAGACCCAGCAAGCTAGAGACCGAGTCCGGAGCTGCATACAACATATGCGGGATGGCAGATCGAGGGGTCAATACCTCTTCCTTGTGGTGGGCAGGGGTTCAACACAATCATCTTGTAGACCACAAAAGCAAGCAGCAAGCAATCTCACCCACCTTATAGACCTCCATAGATATTTGATGCACAGAGAGGTCAGAGTATGGGGCCTCCTCCTAGGGTCCCATCGGGACACGAGGTGTACCAGAGAGCTCACTCAACGGGAGCTCACTAGCAAAGACCTTAGCAGACCATGAATCGGATCATCGGGATCCACACCATAGACCTCTGAGAGTACCACGCCGGACCTGCTACACAGGGAGAGGATCAGGCGGTTGTTTTGGTTGTGATGTTATTGGATATTTTTGGAGAGACCTGCCCATAGAATGCTAATAACAAGGGTATGACATAAATCTCCTAGCCTATTGTTGGTGATATGGGGCACGATCATAGGATGTATGCAATGGTTAATAACCACCGAGATAGAGCATCGAGTATAGTTATTAAGTTAACATTGGTGGTATTCCTACCTCCATTTTGTTTGATTCTAGTTCTTCGATTCTTTTATTGTATCATCTTTAGTAGAGTGATGCAAGTTGGTGGCAATGAAGAAGGGTCATAGTTGGGATGTTGATATGGATTACGGGCCAATATCTCTGTGTAGACTCCTTAGTTAAGGAGTGTGTGGTAGATTTGGGACCTTTCACCACTACCTTGGATCTCTGTATCCTTCATTTGGGCTCTTATGGAGTCATCTTGGGTATGGATTGGTTGTCTGCACACAATGCCGGGATGGATTGTTACCACAAGATTATATCTTGCGTTGATGATTTAGAAGTTGAGTCGTTAATTTTAGGGGTCGGAGACTGTTTCTATTCACACCATCTCTACTATATAGCTTAAGCGGTGTGTGTGACGGGGTTGTCAGTTGTATGTTATTACTGTTAGTGACCGATCAGAGGATGGGTCTAGTGAACCATCACTAGATGATCACCCCATTTGGAGAGAGTTTGCAGATGTCTTTCCAGGGAGCTACTGGGGCTACCACCCCCATGTGAGATTGATTTTCACATAGATCTGGTTCCTGGAGCGGAGCCTATCTCACAAGCACCTTATTGGATGACCACACCAAAGCTCTGTGAGCTCAAGTTGCAGCTTGAGGGCCTTTTGGAGAAAGGCCTTATCCATCCTAGTGTATCCCCTTAGGGTGCACTTTGTGATTTTGTGAAGAAAAAAGATGGATCCTTGCGGTTGTGTATTGATTACCGCCAGTTAAATAAAGTAACAATCAAGAATTGTTATCCCCTTCCACGCATTGATGATTTGTTTGATCAGATGAAGGGAGCCACAACTTTCTCTAAGATAGACCTTAAGTCAGGTTACCATCAGCTGAGGATTTTAGAGGTGGACATTCATAAGACCACCTTCCCTATGATATATGGCCACTATGAGTTCACAAAGGGTGGCTTTTAGTTTGACTAATGCCCCACAGTGTTTATGAGTTTGATGAATGGGGTATTTAGGACCTTCTTAGATAACTTTGTGCTCATCTTTCTTGATGAAATTTTGATTTACTCATGTACGCATGAGGAGCACAAGGGGCACCTTTGCGAGGTGCTTCAGTGCCTTCGGAGCAACACTTTACAAGAACTTAGAGAAGTGTGCATTATTTCACACAAAGATGTAGTATTTGGGTCATATCATTTACGGGAAGGTATCATCGTCAATCCTTCCAATATTAGAGCTATTATGGATTGGCCAAAGACCCACCACTTGTGATTGAAGTGCACGGCTTTATGGGATTAGAAGGATACTACTGAGATTTTTCTAGACTTCTCTTGGATTGCACACCCCATCACTTCCCTTTAGAGGAAAGGGAAGAAGTTTGTTTAAATCGAAAGAAGTGTGAGTAGGCCTTGAAGTACACTAAGGAATTTCTCACTACAAGCACCTATCCTTGCAGTGCCGATCCACAGGGTGATTTTTCGTTTGTAAAAATGCTTCTTTAGCAGGGCTTGGAGGTGTGTTGATGCAGGAGGGAAGAGTAGTGACTTTTGAGTCTCGCAAACTCAAAGATTACGAGCTTAATTATCTGACTCATGATCTTGAGCTTGCGG
This sequence comes from Taxus wallichiana var. yunnanensis, assembly GCA_018340775.1. Taxonomy (NCBI): domain Eukaryota; kingdom Viridiplantae; phylum Streptophyta; class Pinopsida; order Cupressales; family Taxaceae; genus Taxus; species Taxus wallichiana. The sequence continues at coordinate 683,324,114 of CM031236.1, read as the reverse complement.
AAATTGTGCACATTTTAGTTTGATGGAGGCACTTTCTGCTTGGTCGGAGATTCACACTCAGGACAAATCACTTGATTCTTCATCACCTCTTCACGCAACCCAATCTCAACGCTCACCAATGGCGTTGGATGGAGTTACTTTATGAGTATGATATGAAGATAGAACATGTGAAAGGAAATGAGAATTTGGTGGCAAATTCTCTCAGACTTAAGACATGTGACCTTGGCCACCTCAGTGAGCACGATTTACATAGCAAGATCCTTGAAGAACTTCCTCTTGATAGCTTCTACATTGCAGTATTCGAGCAGAGATCGGGTCTCGGAGACCCCTTGAGGGAAGTTTGATGGTTTTTCCCTAGAGGTAGATGGCCTTCTCGGAACATAGGCTGGATTTATGTTCCTAGAGATGGAGGCTTGAGGCGGACATCTTGGCATAGGCACATCGTACACCCTATTCGACCCATCTTGGGGTGAAGAAGATGCACGCCACGTTGAGACAGTTCTATCATTGGAGATGACTTCGTAGAGAGACGTGGCTCAATTCATGTCACGATGTTTAGAGTGCTAGAAAGTAAAGGCCAAGCATCAACATCCAAATTGGCCTTATCTTTCCTCATGCTATACCGGAATGGAAGTGGGACACCATTTCCATGGATTTCATTGTTGGGATACCGATGTCGAGATATCACCACGACGCCATCATGGTCACAGCTTGATAAATTTACAAAAGTGGCTCACTTTTCCCAGTGAAGACCACTTATACAAATAGTGCGGTGGGGGGTATATTTGGATGAGATTGTCGGGTTGCATGATTCCGTATAAGATCATTAGTGACGGAAATCCTTTGTATACTTCCCATTTTTGACTACCATGCAACATGCCCTCGGGATTTAAGATCAATTTCAGCACAACATATCACCACCGAGATAGATGGACAGATGGAGTGGGTGAATCAGATTTTAGAGGACATGCTTAGGATGTATGTGATGGATCAGCAAAACTCAAGATGGGAGGAGTACCTATACTTGGTGGAGTTTACCTACAATAATAGTTTTCAGAGTTCTATAGGCATGGCTCCTTTTTAGGATTTGTATGGCGAGAGTGTGCGAGGACACCTCTTAGTTGGGATAGTTAGAGGATGATTTCTCTTGGACCAGCTTTTTGGAGGACATGGAGTAGCATGTGGTTTTGATCGAGACAGAGGTGCATGAGGCTCGAGATAGGTAGAAGAAGTATGCGAGATCATCTTAGGACCGACCGTAGTTTTGATGTGGGCATGAAGGTGTTCCTTCGTGTCGGCCACATAAGATTCCTATCTGTTATGGAAAAGTTTCTAAGTTAGCTCCTAGATTCATTGTCATTTTGAGATCTTGGAGCGTATCGGCCCTTTGGCCTACCATCTAGCATTACCACCCAGCTTTTCTCACATACATGATGTGTTTCATGTTTCAGTTCTTAGGATATATGTTACAGATCCTTCTCATGTGTTAGATTGGATATCATTGCAGGTGCAACATCAGGGGTAGGTGATGGTGGAGCCCGTTTGCATCCTAGATCACAAGACCCTTGGCCTTTGAGGCAGAGAGGTTGATCAGGTCTAGGTACATTAGGACAGATATGATGAGACTACAAGTACATGGGAGGATGCTACCTTGCTACGAGTTTAGTTTCCACATTTTTCCGTGACTTCCAGGAGGAAGTCAAGTCTAAGGGGAGGGGGATGTATTGCCCTCTTCCCTTTGACACCTTTTGATACTAATCATGATACCACCGATTATATTATAGACATGACTATGGAGCTTATTATAGTATGATGATAGATGTAGATCATGGATTATTGTTGACTTGATTCAATTGTGATGCATGATGATTATTAGAGGTATTTTGGATATTGATAATGGTATATTGTTTGACATGGTTATATTATGGATGTTGTGTGGACTTGTGATATTTGGATATTGTGAGTAGACCTAGAAATGGAAATTATTGGATGATGATATAATTGTTGAGTAAAATTCTAAATGATATTGCTAGATTGCTTTGATGTTGTTGTGATTCATATATCTAGATGATTTTGGTAATTATATTATATTACTTTGGATGTTTTGATATGGCCATGAGGTGAAGGAGGTAATTGTGTTTTTCAAAGTTAAAATATCACAACAAACATCGGGGATTGAAACCAACCACATTAGAATTCTAGATGAATTCAACAAGGTCACCATGGCAACTAGTATTTGTTTGTGCGTGTTTGTGTGTGTCGAGGATTCCCATGGGAGGATCACCTTTAAATGTGACCAAGGGTTTTTATGTATTTCTTTTATTTTGTCCCTTTGTTTATGTTTACACGTGTTTATTATGCGGTGTTTTTATCCCTTTCATTAATTATTAAATTGTGTGTAAATTTTGTGAGTTATCATATTGTTAAAATAAATAAATCAAATATGTCATAAGAAAGTAATTAATAGAGTTGTTGGTTTTGAATTAAAGTGTTGTAAGTGATGTGTAAGTTAATTTTTGAGTGTGAAACACTCCACCTTCTTAGAAATTTGAAATTGTCCTTGGAGGCATGTGGGACAAGTTAAACTTGTCTCATACCTCTTAAATTTAATTACCAACCATACCTACAGTTGGAGAGTTTAGATTAGACTTTTATAGTGCTTTTTGAGAAGGAAAATTGTAGGTTTTAATTGCACTTTTCTTTCTTGATTTAATTTCAGTCCTTTGGAGTGTGGGTTGGATTTGAGTGTGTAAGAAAATTGTCATATTATTCACCCACCTATTTATTGTGCATTGGAGAATGAAGTTGACTTTGGGGTTGGGGTTGAGGATGTATGATGTGGCATCCTACATGGATCCACCTCATCCTCTTCTCTTCCCTCTTCTATAAAATTTGAATGGCTTTCCTTGTTTTGGGGTTGCTTCATTTTGGAGACTTCATTTTTGGGTGAATTCTTTTGCTGTTTTGGAGCTCTTGCCTAAAGAAGTTCTTGGAAGATTGTTGCATTCTTATATTTGGTTGTTTTGGATTGCTTGCATTGGGATAAAATTTGTTGTTTTGGAACTTGGAACAACTCCATCATGGAGAGGTAAGAGCTTGGCTCTTGGAATGCTTCTCTTTTGGTTTATGAAAATGTTAATGTGTGAATGTTTTGCATGCTTGTGAGTTGTTGGGTATATAGCCTAGGAATGGTGTAGGAGAAGACTATGGGGTTATTTTGTGGGATGCACAAGTGTGTTCAGCTAGGTATAAGGGTGGAGAGAGTTGGGATTTTGGTTCCACCTTACAAAGAAATAGCTTGCATTTCTTTACTCGTTATGGGGTGTTATAAGAGGTTGGGGAGACATAAGGAAATGTGAGTAATAAGGGGTACTTGGGAGGCATAAGGGCATGACAAGGATTTTAAATGATACATACATACATATTTCGGTGGTTTGTTCTCAGGTGGTGATACCTATTTCCCCTTTGGGAGGCATAAGTAGCATCCCCATAGTTTCTTGCTCCTTTGGCTTGCTTGATGAAGCCTCGATAATGTGTGTGCCATGTTTTAATGTAGTTGTAAACTACATTCTCGTTGAACTATGTTTTATTGTGATTATGTTTCATGTGTGTTTGTGGAAGCTTTGTTGTTGCCATGAGTTGGATTACATATTTTATTACATTGTGGTTGGGGCTCGGGGCCAATGAAGAGGGATGGCTTCTCCTCTTCATTGGATGTCTTGGTTGGGTGGAGAGCGTTGCCTTTCCCTGCCTTTGTTGTGATCAAAATTGAAGTATGATGGATCTCTGCATGTTTGTTGTTCTAGAGCAAAGAAAAAGACATTTTGATAGTCCCTTGTGAAAGTTATTTTTTAAATCCTTTTTCCCACTTGAAGTGGATGATAATGTAATATATTCGTGATGGAAAGATGGTTTGTATTGGTTATGAAAGTTGTAATTCGAAGTGTGAAAGTGACACACTCTATTCTCTATTTTGAATGAAAGAAAAGAAAGATCGTATCCTTATAAGTTATATTTAATCATTGTAAATGAAGAAGTTGTGAAAGAAATCATTCTAACTCGAATATATATGTTGTTCTACCTTTACAAAAGTAGTTACTATTGATTGAAATCTGTTTTGAAATGTATTTGAATGGAAGAAATGTGTGTGAGAAAATACAGAACTCTGTCTTTTGGAAATGTGTAAAATTGGAAATCAGAGTTGCATTGGGTTTTGAATAGTTTGATTTAAATCACATAAACGTATTAGATTTGAATTAGAACGAATTCTAATACTTGGAATAAGAAAATGGTAAATAGATCCTTTAAAAGTTTATCTTTGTTTTGCATTTTCAAAACTAGCAAATACTTTCCTAAAATGCATAGTTCAAACCCGCACAAGGAAATAACAAATTAAATGATTAAATTGAAGTAGTAAGCCCTAAATGAATCTAATTGGACAAAAACATTTAAGGAATTTCTTAGAAAACTTAGTAAAATCGAGCTCAAACCGTTTTGTAGTCGTTTACGTCAAGAAACAAAAATGCTCAAATTGCAAATCAATCGAGACATAATGATTCTTGAAATCCTCCTTAAATCCATCTAAGAAAAATTCCCCATGTCTATTTGACAAGTTTCGAGAGAGGAAGAAGATCAAATTGAACAAATCTTATAAGTTGAAATTTACCAGTTCGTATTGTAAAAGTCTACAGATCGTTTTCTTAAAATTGACCCCTTAGAATTTATCAAAACTAAAAATTAATGATTCTTGAGGAAAGAGGACGTCAAGATCTTTCTAGAAAGTCCTTGTTTTCCCAAAACTGAGCCCTCTATCAAAATTTATGGCCTCCTAAAATTTTTTTCCTTAGTGCCACAAAAATTGGGAAAATTTTCATTGGCGGGCCCCCGGCCCGAATTTTTCCCTTAAGTACTTGGGAAATTTTTTGAGAATTTTTTAATTTTCCCCACTTCCCGCTAGCCATCGCATCCAATCAAAGGCTGCCACCACCACGAGGTGTCGGCGGAAGGGCGAACCACCTTTTAGACTTAGCTCTTAGGAAAAATTTTGGGGAAAGTTTTCCTAAGTTTCCCCGACTCACTGCACCAAAAAATCGAAGCTAGCACGTGTCACCACGAGGCATTGGTAGAGGGTATTTTCACTTAGCACTCCAAGAAAATTTTGGGAAAACCTTCCAAATTTTCCCCTTGCCACCATGACAAATCGGTGATGCCACGTGGTGTCACGAGGCATCGGCGGTGGAGCGGGTCCCTTTTTCCTTTTTACGTTAAGAAAATTTTGGGAAAACTTTTCCAACTTTTCCCCTCCACCCCGCCATCCCACAGCCAATCAAGAGATGCCATGTGGCATCGTGAGGTACCGGCAGAGGTGTGGGTGGGGGCTACCCTCTTAGCCATTTAGGGCATTAACTAATTTTTCTCCCCACCGCCCCGCTTCCCCGCATTGGCTTGGGAGGCACGGATGGACTTGCGGGAGAGTGGGCACAAAGTGGGACTTCTCACCCCACGCGAGAAATTTTCTAAAATGTTCCCGCTGCCCCATTTTCCCCGCACTAGCTTGGGAGGCGCCACATGTCCCTTGTGGACCCTCGGGTGCACGGGCACAAAATTGGTTTTCACCCCCACATGGGAATTTTTCCAAAAGTCCCCCACGGCCCGCCGACCCACCCTTGGGGCAAATTTCTACCCAGGCCCAGACCCGCTCTTGGGGAAAATTTTCACCCCAAGGCCCGTCAGCCCATAACTCGAAAAATATGAGTTAGGAAAACTTCCTTATATCAATGGAAAGGTGAGGAAATTTCCTATCCAATGGGAATAATTTAGGGAATTTTTGAATACATTAAATTTGGTAAAAACCTAGTTGAATCTTTAAGCTTTGTTAGAGAGTGGATGTGGTGAGGAATTACCCTCGACCCTTTTTGAACCTTCTAACCCGATATTTTGGACCTTATGACCCCTAATAATTGTTAATGAAAGAAAAGTATGTTCTAGTGAATCTAGAAGTGTTCTGGAACTTGTTAGTGACAATTGTTGCCTTGTAACCTAGTTGTAGAATCTTTTAAACAAAAAAATATTCCATAATTTTCCTAACTTATCCTAGGTTGTTCTTGGGTCTCAAGTGGGTTATTTTAGTGGGCGTTACAATGTGTGAATGTTTTGGCATGTTTTGTGGGTTGTTGGCTAGATGGCCTAGGAATGGTGTAGGAGAAGACTATGGGGTTATTTTGTGGGAGGCACAAGTGTGTTTTAGGGAGGTATAAGGGTGGAGGGAGGTTTGATTTGGGTTCCACCTTAAAATAAATAGCTTTCATTTCTTTACTCTTTATGGGGTGCCATAAGTGGGAGGTATAAAAATGGGAGGAATAAGGGGTACTTTGGGGGAGGCATAAGGGCATGTCGGATTTGAAATGATATACATATATATATTCGGGTAGTTTGTCCTCAAGTGGTGATACCCAATTTCCCTTTGGGAGGCATAAACATCATCCCCATAGTTTCTTACTCCTTTGGCTTTCTTTGGATGAAGCCTCGTAATGTTTGTCATGTTTTAATGTAGTTGTAAACTACATTACATTTTTAGATTGTGTTTTTGTGAAAATTTTGCTTGTGTGTTTGTGGAAACTAAATGAATCTTATTGTATCCCATTCCCACTTTCAAGTGGATGATCTGTATATTAATTGTAATGGAATGATACTTTGTATTGACAATGAAAGTTGAAATTCGAAATGTAAAAAGAGTTATACTCTATTTTCTATTTTTTTGGAAAGAATTGTGAAAGAATGAAACATATCTTGTATGTTGTATTTTGAAATCAAATGGAAAGGAAGTTTTAAGAGTTTCATTTGAATTAATGGATGTGGTTTTGTCTTTTCCATATGATATTATTCCTTTGGAAATATGTGTTTAACATGCACTATGAAATCCTGTTTGGAAAGTGGAAAAGTGAAACACATGAGAAGAAAATGTATTATTTTTCCCACCATTATATAATATATGATTTTGGAAAGAATAAAAGTAGGAAGTTGTAAATTTGTCTTTTGGAATAAATAAAGGATTGCATAACCTTCCTCAAATTGTATCAGACTGTATTGAATTTAATCATCTAGTTATGAGTTGTAATCTCTATT